>CM064345.1:15924354-16261926 GCA_032595735.1 Pelochelys cantorii
CCACAAAGTCGCTAGACCTCCTCATCAACCTCCTCCTAGTCCTGGCGGAAGCTACTATATATAATACCAGGAGGCGGATGCTAGATGAGGGGGTGCTCTGCAACTGTGGGGTCTACTTCCGTTCCTCCCTTGTATCATGTATCTGGGCAAAGTTCCTCTGGGTGGCGTCCACTGGTTCCATCCACAGCTTTGAGGAGCAGTGGGCACTGTCCAGGGTTCTCTGCTCAGTGTCCCCATCCAGTTCCCTTGTTCTAAACCTTTGACCTGCACTTCTTGACCCTGTTTTTTTATTAGTTGCCCCAAGTAATCAGTTGAGCCCCAGCTCCAGTTGTCCTTCCCGCAAAGCTGGGGGAGGGGCTTTTAGAAGTGGGCAGGCTAGTGCCCGACCACTCCTGGGATTTTCAAATAGACCCAGCTCCATGCACAGCCTCTGCCCGGCCCTGGTTGGGAGCACAGGTTTGGCTTTTGAGCCCAGTGGCAGCTGCTGGTCCCGCGCCTGCTCTGCCCCCACGTAGCTGTGGCTGTGGAGCCAGGCTCGGGTCCAGGGAAACCTTGTTTGTGGGGTGGCAGCTGCTGGATGCGTGGCTGTGCCTGGCTCATGGCAGGAAAGTGGTTTTGGGGGGGCAGAGGTCTGGGGGGGGGGTGTTGGGTTTTGAGGGGGGGAAGCAGTAACTGCAGCAGCACAGCATCCGTTTACCTGCCCTTGCCTTGCTCACCTGGCACTTGCAGGGAATCCGTGTGGCGGGGGGGGGGGTGTCTGTCGGTGGAGCACACACAGGCTGTGGGGGAGGGGACGGGGGGGCTGCAGCTCGGCTTGTGGGAGTGGGGGGGGGGGATTGGCACAGCTGGGCTGGGGGAGGGGACAGGAGGCAGCAAAGCTGGGGAGGCTGCAACACAGCGTGAGGGAGTTGGGGGGATTGGCCAGGCTGGGGAGGGGTTGCACCAGCTGTGCTGCTTGTTGGTCAGGCTTTGGGTATGGGGGTGCACCAGCTGGAGGCAGAATCTAGGGGGGGGCTGCTCCAGCTGTGCAATGGCCGTGCCTTAGGCCGGCCTGGTGCTGCCTGGTTTCTTTTCTATTGAATTATAAAAATTCAGCTCACTGTGTGTTGCTCCTTCCCTCTTGCTTTGGTGCTTCCTAATGCTCACACTGGGCTGAGGGTGGTGGTGGCTGAGAGGAGAACTGGGTACTGGCTGAGCGGGGCATACAGAGATGCTGTGAGAAGGGACTGCAGAGTGTGCGGGGGGAGGGATTTGAACACAGCATGAGGAAGGGGCCCTGGCATTAGTGGTGCAGAGATGGGGGCATTTCTGGCTGGGGCAGGTAGCTGAGGGTGCACAGTGGAGGCTCTGGCATGGGCAGTGGGTGAGCAAAGCTTTTGGATTTTTTTTTTATCATCAGTGCCGGTACATTACACACATGCCCTCTGGACCTGCCCCTACATTGCTGAGCTCAGGAAAGTGAAACTACTCTTGTTCCCCAGACCAAAGGCAGCCATGGCTGCAGAGAGCCCCATGGAAAGGCTCTGGGAGGAAGCGACACGTCCTGTCTCGCTGAAGGATTTCACAGCCCCTGTCACTCTGAAGTGTGGGCACAATTTCTGCCAGGCCTGCCTCAGCCAGTGCTGGGAGGCACCTGACCCACTCACCTCCTGTCCTCAGTGCAGAGACACTGTGCAACAGAGACCACTCCGGCCCAAAAGGCAGCTGGCAAATGTGGTAGAACTAGCCAAGTGGCTGAGTTTCCAGGCAGCAAAGAGAGCAAGATCGGGCAGGATGTGTGGGGAGCACCAGGAGGCTCTGAAGCTGTTCTGTGAAGAGGATCAAACTCCTATCTGTGCAGTGTGTGACAGATCCCGGGCTCACACAGGAGTGCCCATAGAGGAAGCTGCCCAGGAGTACAAGGTACAGAGTTGCTGTTGAGTGTAATGGGAAATAACTTTGGGTTTTAATTACAGGCTAATTTCACTGATTGTTACCTGGCACAGGTGTGATACAGCTTTCTAAAGCCTTCATGGTATGAGAAATGTTGTAAAAAAATAAATGCTCTGGCTGTGTGGCAACTTATGTCAAGTTATTACACATACCTGATGTGGGAAATTTTTCTCTGAGAGTCTAAATTCTGAAACCCAGTCCTTACTGGTGGCAGGAGGGATTTTTATACAAGATGCTAACAATCAGAGAGGTTTAGATCACAGGAGCTGCCGGCCACTCTATGGGAGTGAGCTGCCTTGGGACTGGAGAAGAGGTGGTTGCAAGCTGTTACTGATTGGATGAACAGCAGTAATAATCTGTCATTTGCCTTATAGACCTGCAGTGGTATCTGGGCCCTGCACAACACCCAGCAAGGGACAATACCTGCCCTGAGCAGGTCACAGTCTAGTTAGACAAATGGTGGGAAGGGGAAGTGGGGGAGCAAGTTGCTTTTAATCACCAAGCACGTCAGTGATCGGGGTTCTGGGCTAAACTCTGTCTTTCCAGTCTCAGTCCAAGGTCATAACCACTAGGCTCCACTCCCCCCCTGCCCCTCAGCATCACTGAACAGTGATGAAGTGTGGCCTTTAGGAGGGAAATATGCCTTGATAAAGTCCCAGGCCCAGCAGGGAAAGGAGGTTTCCCACTGGGATGCTGAACTCCTGATCTGCTCCATGAGGGGTTGAACTCAGGCGTTGCAGCTGGCACTAGAGGAGGTTGCTGGGTTGGATGCTATGTGGGACCCTTGAGTCCACCCACAGCAGGGCTCCAGGCAGCACGGGTCCATGCCAGGCACCACTGGGATTCGACTGGGTTGTAGCAAGAGTTCAAACTGGTTAACTGATGAGATAATGCTTATCGGTGCCAGTTACCAGTTAAACTCCTCGCTGTCTTGGCAGTGCCCACTTGCCTCAGGCAGCTAATGTCAGTCTGCAACTGTTGGGAGTCTCCATCTGCCAGCGGTCCTTGTGGCCACCCCTGGCAGTCCCTGTGAGGGAGCCCCGCCCCGGAAGAGCCCATGTCCGCTACTGGCCCTGCCTGTCGGCAAGTTGTTAACAGTGTAACTGATTAAATTGTAATCAGTTACATGATTAGTATTTTTAACCCTATTTACTGCCCTAGTCCCCACCTGCATCATTCTTTACGAAGTTGCTACCAGTGATCCATCTCCTACCCTCGCAGGTGTCTTGCTGCATCTGCAGTCTACTCCTGTTTCTTTTTCAATGGACAAAGCCACATCCAGGGCTGAGTCCCTGCTGGACAGGAACAGCTCCACAAAACTGGGACTGTGAGGCTTAAAGGCAGACAAATGGGTTCTCAATATCTCATGGGGTTTGCCCTGGTGCTCATTTCTGTTTCTTCAGGAAAAAATTGAGGCCCTTTTGAAGACTCTGAGAGAAGACAGAAAAAAGCTGCTGCAATGGAAAGTGACAGGAGAGGGGAAAAGCAAGGAGTGTGTAGTAGGTGCCTGTGGGTATGAACCGGCAGGGACTGGCAGTGGGAGGATTGTGTTAGGCAGACTCCTGTGTGGCCTTGGTGAGGTTGGACTTGTTTGTGTTTCTCCTGGATCATGGATTGCTGGATTAGATCCATGTGTAGACAGGCCCTGAGCCTGTGGATGAGTTAATGTTCCAGGGACAGGGACTTACCCAGAAATCCTCCCAGTGAAGGGCTGTCTGCTGGGTCTGGTTACTTTGTGCATGTTGGTTTATTTTTCCTCCCTGGATATTTCTGTCAGTGTAAGACTGAGTCCTGCCTCCTGTGCTCTGGGTCAGAACTCCTAGTGCCCATCAATAACAGAACATGCTGTCCTGGAAACATGCCTTTCAGAGGGTCACAGCGGCCAAAGGATATGCTGGGAGAGACGCCTCTGCCTTGTACCCACTGAGTAGAATCAAATGTCACAAATTTTAGGGTTTTCCAAGAAGTTCTGCCTGCTGCGGACTCAGCTCCCCATGAAAGGGCCCCAGACTCCATCCATGTCCCTGACCAGACCTTTCCCTGTTTTCACACAGGAACAGACACAAGCCAAGAGGCTGAAGATTGTCGCTGAGTTTCAGCAGCTGCGGCAGTTCCTGGGAGAACAAGAGCAACTCCTGCTGGCCCAAATGGAAAAGCTGGAGGAGGAAATTGTGAGGCTCCAGACTGACACTATCAGGAAACTCTCCGCACAGATTTCCCATCTCAGTGAGCTGATCGGTGAGCTGGAGGGGAAGTGGCAGAACCCAGCAAGTGAATTCCTGCAGATGAGACTCTGGGAGAAACATCCCAGCTCCCCACACAGGGAAGAGAAGCTCCTGAATCACAAGCTCTGGGATCCAGTAGTCAGATCTGGGTGTAACTTGGCATGTGCATTGCTGACACGTGAGTGATACTTGAGCTCTGCACAGTTACAGAGATATTAGAGATGGCAAAGCCCCATTTGCTCAGGGGGTCCATGGCCCTGGAGCCAGGGCAGTGTTTCTCTTCCCCATGTTTGCAAAATCTCTTCCCTGGGATCCCCTCTGTGTGTCCATGGAGCTGAGATTCTTTTCTGTCTCTCTTCTCTAGGATGTCAGAAGCACCTTGAGGTACGTTGCTCTCATTCCCCTCACGTTGCACAACGCAGGGAAAGAGCTTGGAGCTGATATTAGTACCACATCTCCCCAGGGCTCTACAGCCAGATGTTGGATACACATCTGAGTTATTTAATTCTGAGGGTTTCACCCTCACACAGGAGACTCTGAAATTCCCCATTCAGAGGCACAGTCTCAAGTGTTTCCTAGAGCTGTCACCTCCCTGGGGACTGGCTGCCTCAGGTCTGTGGGGATGGAACATGTGCCTGTCACTGCTGGGCACTGGGCACCATTCAGCCAGGGCAGCAGGGAATTGGGAGTCTTTCCCACCCAAGGTCTGTTTGGAGATTGGTATAGAACAAGCTGGAGAGGGGGGAGTTGGTGTCTCAGTCGAGTTCCTAGTGGGCAAATTTCTACAGCCCTTCACCTGGGAACCTCCTGTCCCTCAGAGCCTGGAGGCCAAGGAATGAGTTGGGCATGGAGACTCAATTCCACTTTTGTCCCCCAGCTGGTCTTTTCAGGCTAGAGGTAAAGAACAGTAATGGGACATTTCAGAGTAACATTGCACAGCCATGGACTGTGTTGCTCTTGCTCTCAGGCTGGGAGAATTGGAGGAATTCTAACTGCAGGCCTGTTAGACCTGAGACTCCTAAGTCAGAACTTATCAGTCAATGAAACACCAATTACATGAAATTGTTTCTGTGCAGGTGTGAGACAGAGCAGTTCCAGCAGCCAGAGGAGATTTCTCCTGAACTGGAAGAACAAGTCAGTGGTTTCTCCCAGAAAATGATTGAGCTGTTGGAGACTCTGAGGAAGTTCAAAGGTACCTAGAAGGGATGGAGGAGGGGAAAGTGGTTTAAGTATCTGAGACTATTGAATCTGGCCCATGAAGCCAACCTTCCCCTGTCTCAATTCCCACATGGAGAATGACGGCCCCATCACGCTGCTCTCTTTGGAGACACTGAGCGAACAGACCCAACTGCTTGCAGCTAAAGCCAGGAGTTTGCAAACTCTGAACCTCCTGTTAGTGTCAAAGGGATCAAAATAGGTAAAGTTATTGTCATGGCAACATCTTCCCCAAGTGCAGGTCTAGGTTATGACAAGTGGCAGTAAGTGAATGAGAGAAACCAAATGGGAGGGGATGAGGAGGGAAAAGAAAATCTCACTTACAGCTTGTCTCTCCTGGGACGGGTGTGAGGCTGCAGGGATGTTGGTTCCATTGCTGGGAGATGCCTGAGTAAGAGGAAATAGAAGGTTTCAGACTTTTTCATATTAAACAGCTGAGTGTCTGTCTGGTCTCTGCATTTCAATTATATCAGAAGTCAGAGTGGGGAAATTGTTATAAATGAGAGCTTGGAATCTCACCTCTCTTATCCCTTCCCCCACCAGACACTCCGTCCTCTGCACTGGAGAGAGCAAGAGGAAAAATCCCTGGGAGCTTTCAGACGGGGCGGGTTTGTAGGTGGAGATTGTCTTTAAATGATGAGAAAATTCCCATGAAAACATCTTCATGGGATTGTTTTTAAAGTTACCAACCAAACCCACAGTGACCATGGCACACTCAGCCCTAAATCTAACCCACTGATCAGTGAGGAGGCCCAGGGTTAGGGGACCTGCAAACCACTTTGAGAAGCACTGGACTACAGTGTGTGATGCTAAAGGTGTGAAGTTAAAGCACACAGACAGCTCCTTCAGTCTCAGATTTCACTGCTCAGTTCAGTTTCAATATGGGGTTGGTTTCAAACAATAAATAGGCTGAGAGCTGACTGGCTTCCACTGTATCAGTCTGTTCATGGTGAGAAACACTGGATCCCCAAGGGCTCTTCAGTAGTGCAAGCCTGGGCAAAATACAGCCCATGGACCAGATTCAGCCCGCAGATGCTGGGGGAAGCCCCAGGTAGGCTCCCTGCTTGCTGCGCCTCATCCACATGCCACTTGGAAAGTGCCTGCAAGGTCATTTCTCTTAAACTGTGAGCCCAGAGGGGAGGGGAGAAGGCTTCAGGTGCTGCTACCAGCCCCAGCACAATCCTATTGGCCAGGTTCTGGCCAGAAATGAAGCAGCACACTCCCCTCCCCTCCGGCTCATAGTTATTCACATACACGTGTGGCCCTGTGCCAGGGTGGGGCAGTCTCCCTCCCTGCCTGCCTGCAAAATGTGCTTGGCTGCTGGCTGAGAGTTACTCAGGTAGGTGTCCTGGCCAGAGCCTGCCTCTGGAACCCCAACCTCTCCCTTCCCCTCCCAACCCTCTACCTTCCTCCTGCATCCATATATGCAAGAGCTCTCAGTGGTCAGAAACTCCCAGTCCCTTATTTTTCCACTCAGCCACTTATCTAAAATAAAGTTAGTTTAAATAGTCTAACGAATAGCTGGCCAGACCAGTGCCCCAGGTCACAACTGCCTCCTTCACCCAAATTCCCTCCCAGACCCCTCTCCCTCCTGCATCCCAAACCCTTACCCCAAGCTCTCTTCTGCACCCAGCCTCCATCCCCGACCCTGCATTTCCTCCATTAATGTCATGGAAGAGTGCCACCCTCGACCACTTTCCAAAATTTTGGAGTGGCCACCCATCAAAAATTATTGCCCATCCCTGGTCTAGTGGATACAGCTCAGTGAGAGCCAATAACTGAAAGCTGAAGCCAGACAGTTTCAGGCTGGAAAGGAGGCACAAATGTTTGATAGGGAAGATGATTAGCTGCTGAAACAAATGAGCAAAGAAGTGGTGGATTCTCCATCACTTGATGTCTTCAAAACAACACTAGGTGACTTTCTAGAAAACATGCTTTGGGGAAACAGAGCTTTGTGCTCTGTTAACAGAGCTGGGTTAAGCATAATGGCTTGTGCCACGGAGGAGGTCAAACTGCATGACTAAGGATATCTTCTGATCCCATGAATTTTAGGATCTCCTATTGCAAACGCTCAGCAACGTGTTTAATAATAAGCATCTGAATAGTCGTATTAGCATCACTTAATCTCTCTTGTGGAGGGGGTTATAAGTCTCTCTCAGATGAGAGAACCAAAGTCTGTGCTACAAATAAATGGATGTAGACTAGGGCGTTTTAAATACAGCAGCCTAAATGTAAACACCTACGTCCATGTTCAGGCAAATGAATGAGGCTTGTTTATCGGAAACACTGGGTGCTCAGAACCGAATCCCATTGTTACAGGCACAGGAATGATGTAACTCAAGCCAGGTGTTGAAAGAAAGAAAAATGTGGATTTGGGATCTGACTTGTGTGTGCTCTTTATGGAATATCGAGACTCAACCATTTGCCCAGTATTGCAGAGTCTAGCATGTGTGTCACTAGGGACAGAGTCTGGGGAGAATAGGGGTATGGAAAGAATTAAAACCACTTCTGAAATGTCTCCCATTGCCCTTCTCCCCCAACAGGCTGCAAGACACCCATGTCTTGCTCCCGTGCAGCCCATGGCCTGACAAGCCAGGGAAAGGAAATGGCTGTGGTGGAGCTGGTGAGCTTCGAGGAGGTGGCTGTGTGTTTCTCTGAGGAGGAATGGGCTCTGCTGGACCCAGTCCAGAGAGCCCTCTACTGGGATGTGATGCAGGAGAATTATGAGGCTGTGAGCTGGCTGGGTAAGGATTCCTGTCCCCTCAGGTATTAGAGGCTGGTTGGGTTCTGGGGCAGCAGGGTTGTCTTGGCTTGTGAGTGAGAGACTGTTCCCCCTCCACGCTCCCTCCCAGGGGGAGCAGGTTCAGGGACCTAACAGTGGTGTTGCTCTTCCCACAGCCAAGGTCTCCATGTGCTTCCCCACCATCTTGCCCATGTTGTGCCTTGGCCAGAGGTATCCATGGAAGGGCCCAGGCAGGAATGGCAGGTACCAGAGTTCTGGTGCTGGGTCTTGCTCCTGTTAGTGCCTGCAGGGTACCCTTATGCCAGTGTGCTGAGCCCCTGGAAGGCGGGCGCGGTTCCCGGAGTCCTTGCCTGCCTGTGGCTGATCTCTGTGACATGCTGGTTCCTGCATGTGAGAGGGGCTAAGTGCTGTGGCTGAGGGAGGATGGATGAGGCAGTTCACACACTGCAAGTGTTCTGTTGGGGTAGTTCTGTAGTAGATAAATGTGAGGGGAGCTCTTATATTGCAGACACAAGGTCTGGGTTCCCTTTGAAAAGTTTGGCTTTGTTCTTGCTGGGGCTCTCTTGGCTCTCTGTGCAAGGGAGATAATCACAATCTGTCTTGTCTTTTTAGAGTGAAATATCTTTGGGCAGTGACTTTTTCCTCCTATGTAAATGTCTGGCTTTGAAGTCTGGCTTCAAAGTGTTCTGGTTTAGAAGTTTTCAATTTCCTGCTGTGACAGACTTTCTGTGTGATCTTGGTCAAGTCATTGTCTCTGCAATAGGCATTATAGTACATCCTATTGCTCGGGACTGGGGAAGGATAAATACATTAAATAGGGGAGATGCTCAGCTCCATATAAGCACCCCTATAGCACAGTGGGGTCCTGATTGACACTGGAGATCCCAGGTGCTGCTGTAACTGATAATCTTTGCTTCCTGTAGCTGATGCAGTGCTCTGAATTGCTGCTAGCGCCACAGAGCATCATTATGGCTGCTCAGGGAGGCTCTTTCTGGGGCTCTGATGCCAGCGGCACTGGCAGACCATGCGCCTTGCCCATACAGCACAGCTCGGTTGTTGCTAAAGAAAGACACAGGCTCTGCTTATGGGCTAAGGTGCTCGGCCAGGTATATTGAAGGAGCAGGGTTCTCCTGTCTTAGCTTCCTGGGCACAGGTACAGTGAGATGTGTCCCACCCCAACAATGGTACCAGCTCAGCCAGCAATCACAACGGTACCCCTCAGCCAGCAGCAACCATGCCCTTCCTGAGACTTCCCCTTATATACTGTGGCGGGCCCTTCCCGCCTACCCTCTTAAGCCCAAGGCCCTCCGGCCTGAGTCCACCACACAGTTTAGGGTTGTAACGAGGATGCACCCCAGGTAGGGGGACCCGGGCCCACCCTACTCCACCGGGTCCCGGCCCAGGGCCCTGTGAGCGACCGGGTAGCGGGTCACTCCCTTGTTTCGGCCGGATTGCCTCTCCACGTCGAGGTTCTCGGGGTGGGAGAGGAGGTTCCTGCTTCTGCCCTGGGCCACTTCCTACCTGGTTCCCTGGGGTTCCTTCCCCTGTACTTCCTTCCCCTGTACTTGCCCAGCTTGCTGCAGCCTCCAGGCCGGCGTCTCCTCGGCAGGCAGTCCCTGGGTCGCCCCAGCTCGCCTCCATGTCCCCTCCGGCCTCTCCTGGAGTCTCCAGTGACTGCTGTGCAGGAGCCCCCTTCACAGGTCCTCCTCCTCCGGCTGCCTCTCCTGACTGAGTCCTTCCTCAGGCTTTTATAATGGAGCTACAGCCTGGGCATGCTCGGTAGGGCCGCGGGGGAGGGGCCTCTGCAGCCAGGTAACCCTGGCTGGTCCCTGCAGATTCAGTGCAGGGCTGCCTCGCCCCGTCACACGTACATTGACGCAAACAAGGTGCACATTGCACTCTGTGTTGCTACTCCCTTAACTTTGTACCTGCGCATTGGAATAAAACATCCATATCCATTATCCCTCATTTCCCCCCCTGATTTGCACAAAACTCAGTGTGTTGTTCTGCCATCCCTGTGTGTTTGCAGTTACTGCAAAGATTGGTGTGTTTTCTACCCTCCTCACTCCTCTAGAATGTGCTGACTTGGTTAGCTGGTACCTAGTGTCTTTCTTTAGCCATTCTGCCAGGGCTATTCTGGTTCCCAGCCATTGGTTAACACTGTTATGCTGAGGGCTCCAGCAAGCCCTCCCTTCCCTCCTTGTGATTTTATGGGAGGGTGATTAAACATTCTGCTTTTCTGGGATGATGAGTTAACTGAAGTTACAAAAATTAAAAAAACTCTCAATAATAGTGGAGGATTTCAACTGCCTCCATATTGACTGAGTACATGTCACCTCAGAATGGGATGCAGAGTTAAAGCTTCTTGACACGTCAAGTGACTGCTTCTGGAACCCACAAGGAGCTTTAAGAGCCTTTGGTGAGGGACCTTGTCAAAGGCTCTCTGGAAATCTAAGTACACTATATCCACCAGATGCTCCTTGTCCACATACTTGGAGTCCATCAAAGAGTAAGGCACTGGTAAGGCATGATTTCCCTTTACAGAAACCATGTTGACTCTTCCCCAACAAATTATGTTCTTCTATGTCTCTGACATTTCTATTCTTAACTATAGTTTCAACTACTTTGCCCAGTACTGACATTAGACTTACTAGTCTGTAATTACCAGGATCACCTTTGGAGCCCTTTGGGTGCACTCCTGGCCCCACTCCTGGGGACTCCATGTCACCTTGTGCTGCTGCCTCTGTATCAGTTTAAAAACCAGTTCCCCATGCAGTCCAGCTGCCTGCCACCCCCTCACTGCTGCCTTAGCTACTTGGTCCAAGCTGCTGCAGGGAGGGGAGAGAGTGAGGCAATAGAGGAGGCTCCCATGAAGCAGCCCCTATGTGCAGCAACCCAGGCTGGCTGTAGACAGAGGCTGGTCCAGCAGCAGCCCCTGACCATCTGCAGGGAGTCTGAGGTTTCCACAGACAGAGATGAGCCTGTGCCCAGCGCGGACAGAGGCTCGTCTGGCAGCAGCCCCTGTCTGCTGGGGGTCCCAGCTCCCCATGGACAGAGGCTGCTCCATGGGATGCATAGCAACCTGTGTCCGTGGAAAGCTCAAGCCCTCCGTGGACAGAAGCAGCTTGATGGCAGCCTCCCCTAGCCTCCTTCCATGCTGCTGCCTCTGATACAGAGGCAGCAAGGAGGGGGAGATGCAAATACTTGACAAGATTAACCAATAAGCCTGATCTGTTAATTGTATAGTTGACAACTCCCCTTGTTGATGTTGTATAGCAACATCCCTAGCTCAGAGAACTTTCTCTGCCTCCTTCTGGTTCAAGTAGAGCATTGAAGTCAAAGAGCAGGGTGAGCCAAGGCCCCCAGCCAGGAACTTTGTGGACAGAGCCCTTGGAGAGCTAGAGCTCCACTGAGTCCTTTCTCTCCAAGTCCTAGTGACCTGCCATGGCTCAGACTGCAGCTGACACCTGCCTGTGAACCTCAGTGTCAGGCCTGCCAGCCCTCACTAGAGCTCCCCTTCTGAGCAGTGTGTTCCTGTCCTGCCCTGGGATGGTGGGATGGAACGGTTTGCGAGGGAGACTTAGTTGTACCCTAGAGAGTGCAGCAGAGCGCTCAGCTCTCTTGGGAAATCCTCTCCTCCCCTCCTATGTGCCCCCAGGTAGGGGGGAATGCACCTTTACTGCAAGTGAGCATGTCATGAGATCCTGTACCATTCAGAGCCCAGTCTCTGCAAAATGGGAAAGGTGCCTCTCTGACTGGGCGAGTCAGATCCTGCCTGGGTCTGGAAGTAGTAATGGCATGAACCTTAATGAATAAGAATAGCACCTGGTTAATTGCTCCCCCATGCAGGATTTCCAGTCTCTAAAGCTCATGTGATCTCCTGGGTGGACCGAGGGGAGGAGCTGCCAATCCCAGATCTCTAGGACTGTGAGGAAGGAGAGCTCATCAGAGACCCCCACGTAGGTGAGCAATCAGCTAAACGGACTCAGAAACCAATTTTTGTGTCCTCATAGCAGGTGTCACTTGTGCATTTTCATTAAGTCAGACTGCCCCTTTAGCCCTTGATCAACTTCAGTCGGGTGGGGAGGATGGATTGTCTCCTCTGGGGAAGGGTTATGAGGAAGGAGGATAAACTCACTCATGAACGTTCAACCTTTCCAGACATTATTTGGGTCTGTTCCCCCTTTTCTGTTTTCCTTGCAGCTCAGCACAGAGAATGACTCTTGTCTGGCTTCTCTCTCTATTCCAGCAGCTGATGGGATGGTGAGTGAGAACAATGAGGAGAGTCTTCAACAGGAAGGACCAGAACAAGTGACTCCACATAGGATGTTACTAGGAAGATCTGAAAAACATGTTTCCCAGAGTTCTGAGCAGGGAGAAACCTGTAAGAGTCAGCATAGCTTAGACAGGCAGCAGGGAAACCATCCAGTGGAGGGACAGGATAAATCCCATCACAGGAGCAGAAGGATGAAAAGAAACACAGAAATCATTCAACAGATGATCCCCCATCAACAAGCACCCTCCGCTTACAGTGACTGTGCAACCCTTATTGAGCATCAGAGAATCCACAAGCCTTTCAAATGCTCTAACTGTGGGAAAAGCTTCAGTAGGCGCTCAAGTCTTATTAAACATAGGAGAATCCACACAACGGAGAAACCCGTTTACTGCTCTGATTGTGGGAAAAGCTTCAATCAGAGGTCAGATCTTGACAGACATAGCAGAGTCCATACAGGAGAGAACCCTTCACGTGCTCTGACTGTGGGAAAAGCTTCCGTGACAGGTCAGACCTTGTTAGACATAGGAGAATCCACACAAGGGAGAGACCCTTCAACTGCTCTGACTGTGGGAAAAGTTTTCGGAGGAATTCACATCTTCTAAAACATAGGAGAACCCACACAGGAGTGAAACATTTCAATTGCTCTGACTGCAGGAAAAGCTTCTGTGATAGGTCAGATCTTGTTAGACATGGGAGAATCCACACGGGAGAGAGACCCTTCAGCTGCTCTGACTGTGGGAAAAGTTTCAGTAGGAGATCACATCTTGTTAAACATAGGAGAATCCATACTGGGGAGAAATGCTTTTGGGGAAAAAATTGAGTTAGTGCTCAAATCTTAACAATTATCATACAATCCACACAGGAGAATCACAGAATCATAAAACCATAGAACATTAGAAGTGGAAGGGACTGCGGGAGGTCATCAGTTTCACCCTCCTCCCTACCCTCACAGCAGGACCAAGCATCATCTAGGTCTGTGGTCACCAACCCCTCGAGCGCGGTCGCTCGCGAGGCGTTCGGCCCCTCCTCCCCCTCAAGAAACCCCACTACCTACCTCCAACAAAAATGGAGGTAGTGCCGGCTTCCTGCAGGGTGGATGGAAGTCCTGCAGCTGTGCGCAACTTCTGGGGGTTCCAAAAGTGTGCTGAGTGCTCCCCTCCCTCAGGTCTGTGGCAGGCTGGGAACCTGCAGGGGGAGGGGGGGAGGTGAGTCCCCAGAGGAGGCACGTGGGGGCTTCCCTGTGCCGTGGGAGGGGGAGTCGGCCCCAGGGGCAGTGTGTGTGGGGGCTTCCCTCTTCTGTGGGGGAGAAGGGGAGAGTCCTGGGAGCAGGTTGGTGCAGGGAACTCCCTGCCCCCACTGGCACCCTCTCCCCTGCTGCAGAACCCTGCCCCACCCCCACTGGCACCCTGTTCCCTTTCCCCTGCTGCAGAACCCCGCCCCCACCCCAGCACTCTGTCCCCTGCCTTAGCACCCTTCTGCAGTACCATGTCCCCTGCTCCCACCAGCACAGTTGGGGCCACAGTGAGGCTTGGGGGGGTTTTGGAGGAGGGTGTTGTTACGCCCCATGGGTAACAACACTAGAGAATACCTGATTAGCCTAATTAATTATGATACTAATAACTTACAGAGGCAGGTGCGACACCAAATGCCGTATCTGTTCACCGGTTAAAGATTGTCTTTACCCAAAGAGTGGCGCATGAAGTAAATACTTAACAATTTAGGTAAGTTTTATAACAACAGGACTATATTAAGCTAAATCTCATAATTGACAAAATAGGGGGAAGTCCCCTTTTAAGATAAACAATTATATTACCAGAGTCTCACGACGCAATGCCGATGGATGGGTTGCTGGCGACCTCAATCCTTTGGCTCTTTCAAGCCTTAGGAGAGGAACAACCAGGAGTCCCTCGTCGGTAGACCGAGGATGGCGACCTGCAACCTTCGGGCTAATTGAAAGCCTTCAGGGAGGAACAGCCAAAGCGATCCCTCGACGGATGTTTAAGATCGAAGATGGTTGATTCACCTTCCGTGAGTCTCTGGTCTCCGTCCTCCTTCTTGCTCTTCGGAGCAACGGGAACTGGCGATGGACGCTAGACTCTGTCTCTATCCTACACTTAATCTATCCTAAAAATAAAACCCTATCTAATTCCCGACGCACCCGTCGAACAGACACGACGACGGCTGACAAGCGGGTCCGCGACGCAGCCTGCCGAACAAGCACGATGACGGGATCTAAACTATACTAAAATCTAAACTAAATAACTAACCTACGCTAACCTTAAAAGAAGGGAGGATAAACCTTCCGTTTATCTCCGCATCTAAAGACTATTAGACCTCTCTCATTCCAAATTACCCGGGGCTAAGATTCTAGATCTCATTCACACCCTCCTAACCTAGAACCATACACAAGCCCGACGCCCCGACGCAACACATGAAACAGGTGTTGCAAAAGCTTATAAAGTGAGGCTAATGAATATTCATGAGCTTTGGATCTTTCTGCTGATTGGTGTACCAGAATGCTTATTTGAATAAGTTCAAAATGACTGGCTGTTACCTTTTTGGAATTCCATATTCATGAGGAACTGTAACTTCTCATGAATATGTATGGGTTTTCAAATTTCTACAGTCAGTTTGGCTTACGTGCTAACTCACCTTGCAATTATGGTTTCTGCAATGATTGACAGCTCTATGTCTAAGGTGCTAGCATAAGCATTCTGGCATTTTACTCAAATCAATAGCACATCACAACATTTTGCTTACAGGATATACATAGTTGCATCTTACAAGCCATAAATGATACATTATTTGCACAGACAACAGACGATACATTATTTGTAACATTTCCTCTCCTGGATACACATCAGAGGAGAAACTGGAGATGTTCATCCACTTTATACAAAATTGAATGCAGAGATGCGATCAGGCCTCATGCGAGGACAGCATATATAGCATGTTAACAGAACAATATACAATAACTGAAAGGCAACTATTAGGTATAAAATACCTATAGGATTCGTTGATAGTGATACCAAATTGAACTTTGACAAATCACCAAATATCTTACCAAACAGAATATTTATCCACGTAGGGTTTTCGTGTATACGCTTCCCTACGCTAACGATGTCATTAGCAGCATGCTGGACCGTTATATGTACCTGCTCACTGATGTTTTTAATATTTTTGATGATAGCCTTCAATTCATGATGGACCATCATGGCTTTAATCGCTTCCATGTTAGGGCCTAAGGAGATCGGTGTCACAGTGTCTATCACTGCGTAGCGAACAGTGATGTCCTCATAATCCGCATCAATTAGTTGTACCTTTACATCACAGCCCTGTATCTCGAAGACTTTACAGACACACATGTTACTTAATTTGGGCGTGATGATGGTGTAAAATTTATTTACGGTGAAGAAAGGACATAGACTCCGAATGCAAACACAGTGTTGGTCTATCTGGATCACTACAGAGTGATTATTACCAAGAGGGGTTAAATGAAGTTCGTAATCACATTCCCCTTCTTGCTCATTTAAGCATAGATGACCCTGATCCCATAATCCGGTGGTACAGGTATACCCTATATGAGTTTGCTCTGTGCAGGCTTGCATATTTACCACTTCAAAAGTGCCCTCTTTCGTTTGATATGCCCAAGCCCTATTTGTAATGGGCATCATCACAGAGCCGTTTACAAACATACCCAAGGTTGCAATGGGGTATACTAGCTCTGTTTGAGCACTTAGCACAGTTAGAACCACCATATGAAGGGTATTGTACTTGGGATCATACTCTGAGTGTAAGACTTTCCACAGATCTTGGTGTTCTCTCTTGAACGGGGTGGCTAATGTTCTAACCAATGTCACTATTTCAATAGGAAGATTGCCGGCTAATGCATCACGGATGATATTTCGTGACGGTTCTAATAACATATTTTGTACTTGTATACAGGCAAAGGCTAATGCAGTTTCATTTGCCAAAATCTGCATTTCTTTCAAGAGGACCAGATGATCTTCCCCTTGTGTCTTTGCCCATGTCGGCAATAGGTCTGCAATATTAACTTGCACCTTATCTAATCCTAAAAGCGACTCTTCGAGAGGGTGGACTAAGTCTTCAGTACCAGATGTTAGTTTAGCTAGATTTTTCGCTAAACGCGCGTTGTCAATGACAGATGCTACACCCAACCCTGCACTGACACCGCCTAGGACCTTGGCTACTATGTCTCTTTTTGCTTTGACATCTTTCTGGGAAGGAGTAATGGACCGTAGCCACTTTTCCCATCCTATCATTGATGGTGCTACAAAAGGTATACATTTCTCATTCACATCAGCGGTAGTAACGTGGAGCGGTACATTGACCCATTTTATCTGAAATTTTGGCTCAATCATAACCTGTTGTACCATATTGGGTTTTAGAATATAAGGACCTATCTCATGCTTTTCTGGCTGCTCAGCTACCAGAATTTTCACTTGGTATTTAACCCCAAAAATGCTGGAGACAACCCATGTTCCGGACTCAACAATGGTCTCAATATAGCTACTGGAACAAACATAATTAGCGGGTTGTGATTTTATTTCACAGCTAGGGGATTTTTCAAAATTTTCTGGATGGTCTGGTCTTGGGTTTTCAACACAGTGTAGAGGTATATCCGTTACTGCCTGAATCGGAGATGTGACCGTGCCAGGTATTACCGCAGCACCTCGGTGATTATGGTAAAATTTGATCGTCCATATCACCTGGCCTGGTTTTATTATGGACGTATATAAAACGTCTAAATAAACACATTTAGACCCCGTCCAACTAGGTACTAAGAGTTGGCAGTTAGTTAAACATCTCCTTGGCTGAGCAGTTGAGGAATTAACACACAGATGCTCGTCTTCGAACATCCATTTATACCTTCGACCCATAGTTAACACGGACATTTTCAACCAGCCATCAACATTAAATAGGACATTTTTGGTGATATCTATACGACTAGTGAAATACAAAAGAATATTTCCTTGTAGTTCATCCCTTATTTCAAGATGACAAATACCATGGTTTTGGGATAACCCTATGATGATGCGTTGAGATTTAAACACAGGTAACCTAACTACCCATCGACTGCTGCTATGTCTCTGTGGCCTATAAGCATAATTCCATATTAAAGACGAATCATAGATAGGTTCTTTCGTGGCCCTTTCAGTCCAGACAAACTTGTGCTGTGCAGTATATTCATATTGTGAGGCAGGTCTTATGTCCCAATTCTTTAAAGGAGTATCTCCTACTCTGCATCTCCACAACTCATCTTGTGAGAACTCAATTTTGGATAAATAGGATCCAATATAAGAGCCGTCAGGTTGTTTGAACACAAGTCCTCCTAGATCCTTCCATTCCAAAGCATGATCTTGCATCTGAGTTTTCATCTTTGGAGTGGTGCCTGGTGTACGAGCAGCATATAAAGTCTCTATTCTAACTAAACCAAGAATAATATAAACTTTAATAATCCAGAACAGATGACAACGATCTTCCATAATTTGCTTCTCCCTAAATGACACAAAACAAAGGTTAACACTTGATCTTTCAATTTTGATGTTACTACCCCTCCTGGCTATACTTCTGTCTTCTTCAATTCCCATCTCAATTTCCTTTCCATTCTTTCAACTGAGACATGTGAAACCACTTTAAGATCTTTCTATTGCGTTTGGTAACAATCTCTAGCTGGTACACGGTTGGGCCTGCTTTGTTGACTATAAAGCATGGACCCATCCATCTTGGGCTCAGTGGATGGCTCTTTTCACTGAAGTGACAGTATAGAACTTTATCCCCGACACTCCATTCGTGAAACTTTAGCTCTTCTCCCAATCTCTGGTCCATCTTCTTAACATGACTATGTAGTTTTGATGCCACAGTTTGTTGGATATTGTGCAACATTTCCAATAATTGCTTAAGATATTCATCTGTTTTTACACGTGGCTGAAAATCATCAGGCGGCACTCCTCCTTCGACCCACCACATCTCAGGGGTTCACACAGGTCTTCCAAAGAGGACTTCATGGGGAGAATAACTCGTTGACCCCACGGTCGATCTCATAGCCATTAGTATCAGTGGAAGATGTGCATCCCACTGTTTTCCTGACGTTTCCACCACCTTTCTTAGAGCTGTTTTAATTACTCTATTGGACCTCTCCACTAGTCCAGATGACTGTGGATGTCCCGCAATATGGAATCGTTGCTTTACTCCTAGCGCAACACAGAGCTGTTTAATAATCTCGGCGGTAAAATGTGATCCCTGATCACTATCGATCACCGATGGTAACCCATACCTCGCAAATATTTCGTTTAGTAGCACACGTGCCGTTGTTTTGGCTGTGCAGTTCCTTGTTGGTATAGCCTCTATCCACTTGGTAAAAGAATCTATTATTACCAAGCAATATTCGTTGCCTCTTCCCGTCCTTGGCAATGGACCAATATAGTCTATTTGGAGTCTTCTCCAAGGTCCATCAATTGACTGATGTCGTAGCGGGATCTGGTTGTTCCTAGGCTTGGGATTGTTCTGAGCACACTTCAAACAGTTATTTATATAGTGCTCAGCATCCGCACGAATCTGAGGCCACCATGCTACCGTTTTAATCCGCGAGATAGTTTTATCCACGCCAAAATGTCCTTGTGCATGCGCTAGTTCGACGAGTTCTGGTCGAAGAACTGTAGGCATCACTAGAAGTGGACTCCCTGTCTCCTGACCATCCATAATTTCTTGAGCCATTATTGGCCCCATTACATGTCTATTGATGATATAATCTTTGAAGCACTCTTGTTGTAAAAGCTTCATCACTTCTCGGTCCGCTTCCTGGATTTTGACTATGTCAAGAGTGTCCTTGAACGGTGGTACACTCTCTACAGCATCGATTTTATCTTGCTGTGGAGGCAAATTCCATGAGGACTTTCTGTCCAACGTAGCTGCTTGTTTCGCCATCTGATCCACCTGGTTATTTAACACGGAAATTTCCTGTTGATCTTTTCTATGTGCACGGACTTTAAACAGGAAAGTTTTCCCTTTCCGTGATTCTGCCAGATCCCATGCGTAATTTAACAAATCTGCGTGCTTTACTGGATGGTTGTCGTTTATGCACATATTCCGTTCTTTCCAGACTACCATCCAATCAATAAAAGATCTCAGCACCCAGTCTGAATCTGTGCAGATGGTGATGTCATCTTCGGGGTTGGCGTTTTCTAAAGCCAGAATGATGGCAATAATCTCTGCCGTTTGCGCAGATGGTACAGATACTGATTTTAAAATCTGCCTTTGAGAGAACACGTGCAGCGCAGCAGCTCCGGTTATTACCTGGCCATCTTTCCTCTAGCAGCTACCGTCTACTACCCAGATGTTTCGTCCTGTTTTTTCGCAAACTTCCTCATATTTGAGCAGTAGGTCAAATGGAGATTTCATCTTGGACACTCTCTGTTCCGGAATTGGACAGACATGTATATCTTCAGGTCCTATTGGTTGACAGAAGATAGTTGGGACCAATGATGGTGTTTTTGTTGGCTCTACCTTAATTTGGTGGTTCATTAGGGTCAGCGTCCATTGTGCTAACCTTGGATGGCTCACTCGGCCATTGTTAGCTTGGCCAGAGATAATATATCTGACAGGTGTATGATTGGCTTTTAAGACGATGGGAGCCTTTCCAATGAGATATTCCCAATGGATCAACACCCACGTAAGAGCTAGAACCTCCTTCTCACACGGCGAATACTGCTGTTCCACGCCGGAGAGGGTTCTTGAGCCATATGCCACCGGTTTTAGAGATGTACCTTGTGGCTCATCAGTACAGCACCCAAAGCTTCTTTGCCCGTTGTAAGGGACAAATGGTACTCTTTATCAGAATTAGGGTATGCCAGTGCTGGTGCTTGCATTAAAGAAGTTTTAAGATTACAAAAGGCCTGTTCCTGTTCCAGGCCCCACTCCCACTCTTGTCTCTTATTCAATAACTTGTAGAGCGGTCGGGCGTTCTTGCCAAACTCTTCTATAAAATCTCGGCAAAAACCGATTAGTCCCAGGAACATCCGAAGGCTATGTACATCCGAGGGAGCTGGTAACTTAGAAATCAGTTCCACTCTTGCTTGGTCTGGTCTTCTGCCTTCCTGACCAAGATGTACAGCCAGATAGTTTACTTCCTTCTTCACAAGCTGTGCTTTTTGAGGGTTGATAAGAAACCCAGCTTGCTTCAAGGCCATTAAAACTTCCTCCAGCACCTTCAGATGGGTGGATCGATCTTTAGTTGCAATCAGGATGTCGTCTACATAGGACATCACATTCTTGGCTGATGGAAAGTCCTTAAGCACACTTCGAATTACTCTATGGCAGATGGTGGGCGAGTTGTGGAACCCTTGTGGAAGTCAGGTAAAAGTATACTGTTGGTCCCGGAATGTAAATGCAAACTTATGTTGGGATCCAGGTGTGATTGGGATTGAAAAGAATGCATTTGATATATCAATAACCGAGAACCACCGGGCACCTTCTGCAATTTGGGCCATAATTTCGGGAAATTTGGCCACAACTGGAGCCATTCGGGGAGTTACTTTATTCACTCCTCGATAGTCCACTGTCAATCTCCAAGTTTTTCCATCCGCCTTGATGACTGGCCAGATGGGAGAATTGCAGGGACTTTGGGTCTTGATTAGGACTCCCTGGGAGACCAGACTTTGGATGGTCTCCTCAATGCCTTTTATTGCTTCATCGGGGTACCGATATTGCTTCTGTGGTTTCGGGTCCGGACCTACAACATCCACGACTTCCATGGTTTTTCTACAACTTAATTTGTGTCGGGCAAATACCGTCAGATGTCTATTGACTACCTCCTGAATATCTGCCTCCCAGGAGGGCATCTGCAGATCTTCATTGGCTTTCAACGCCCCCAAGCGATGAACACTCGGAATAACAGTGATTACTTCTTCATCTGCTTTGTGTGCTCGCAGAATTCATCTATTGGACAGATCAATAATAAAACCGAATTCTTTAAGTAGATCGACACCCATAATTCCAACACCATCCAGGTTCTGTAAACCTACTGGCAGATTGACTTCCTCAGTCCCGACTTTGCAATGGATGTCTGATGCAAAAGGAACTTTTGATATTTTGCCATTGTACGATTGTAATGCCTTGGAGTAGATAATCTTTGATTGACTTGTCATTACAGGAGAGGATTTTATACAGATGATACTTGTAGACGCCCCTGTATCTACAAGCATCTTTTGAGATGTTTTTCCGAACCTGCCTCTTAATTTGACCATAATGGTTGGTCTTCCATAGAGGTCAAATTCAGTATTAGTGATGGTCTTTAGGGGCTGAGGCGAGGCTCGGCCTCCTCAGTATCTAGTATTAGAGTTCTGCTGTATTGGATGGTTCAGCAATTCGACACTACTGATGGGAGCATCTGGACGATCAACGGTGTCCTTTTCGACCTTCGCCAATTCTTTAAAAATTTGGTAGATATCCATGGCCTTCACTTTTTCCCAGGGCATGTATCTAGCAAGGCAACCGGCTAGCACTTGACGAGTTACGGCTAATTCGTCTCGCCGACCTCGAAACATTTTTGTTGGTTGAAAAGGCAGTCGTTGCTGTGTGTCTGGCTTATTTTGGAAAAAGCTTTGGTTTGGTCTCCTTCCCAGTGGGGGAGGTGGAGCTCTTCGCCTGACTGGCATGGGCTGTTTGAGGTCTTTAATCTCGGCAATCTTTTTAGATGTAGGTGCCAGAGACTTTAAGAGACCAGCCTGGTGTTGCCAATCATAAACTTCCCTAATTTTTTGTTCTAGTTCTCCTAAAGGAGTATTTACATAATCTAAGGAACTTAAAGTTGCCTTTATCGAGGGAAGTAAACCGTAAAATAATAGCTTCTTGTACCCTGGGGTGTCGTAATTTACCTTGCCTTCTACGACCTCCCCTAGGCCTGCCAAACACTGCAATAACTGCTTACGGATGAAATACAACTCAGGTCTTTCATTCTCCTGCTGTCGGTCTGCGTAATACCTCCCAATAACATTGTCATTAGGGAAAAATAAGTTATACATGGCCCCATATAATTTGATCAAATCAGGGTTAACTCCATTAATCAAATCAGTAGGTAATGCCATCAGGTCTTCCGTTAAAAGACACTCCCTCATTACTATAACCACATCATCAGGTGTCAAATTGGCCTTGGATAATTTTGCCATCCAATTAAGGGCATTGTGTTTTCGGCAAGGGCCTAAATTTTGCCCTATAGCCCTAGCCTGTTCAGGAGTTAACACACGTCTTTCAAGTTTCACCGTAGGCTGTGTGTCTCCTGGATAATATACTTCAGTGGTAATGACGGGTTCTATGATACCCTGAACCACATCACCACTCACTGAAGGACAGCATACCCCTCCTGCATTCTCTTGTGCAGGGTACTTATACACTTCATTGTCATCTATATTTGGATTAATGGCTGAGACAAATCCTCTAGCCAAACCTAGTTGCTGCTTTAGACTTTCGATTTCAGCATGACATTTCAAATGATCCACATGTATTGACTTAAGTTGTCTGGTTTCATTTAAAAGATGCCGGACGGTAGCCTTGGAATCATTAAGCATGGCTACTCGCCCCTGGAGGTCAGTTTCTAGTTCATTACTTTTCCTTATTACCTCCTCTATTTGAATATTTAATGCATCTCACTGTATGCGCAATTTGTCGATTTTGGCATCTTTTATTCTGATGTCCTCAACCAATTGTTTGATTCTCTCGTCTTGTCCAAGACGTACTTCTATGGAATCATTCAATTGTTTAGACAATGCCTTTATTTGAGTATTCAGCTCATTTGTCACCAAAGCCAATCCTTTAATAAGCGAGCTCTTCTTTACCTTTTGGGAAGGTCTTGGCTTGTCGGTGATAAAATGGTCCCACATTTTGGTAAAATTGGTCAGAGAATTTTCTCCTTTCAGATCATTCTCATCCCAAAGTTTAGAATGTTTAATAAATAGAGAAATGTCGTTTTCAAGATTTGTTTTATTTGTCTGCTCCACTGGTCTGCTCCCCGTCACACCAACGATCTTAGGGATTCTTCTGGCAGCCATGGCAGCTAACTGGTTAAATTGCCTTACTTACAGTTTAACCAAGGAAATAAAATCCTAAAGTAAAGTAAAGTTCTGGGTTACCCA
The DNA here is from genome assembly GCA_032595735.1 of Pelochelys cantorii. NCBI lineage: Eukaryota > Metazoa > Chordata > Testudines > Trionychidae > Pelochelys > Pelochelys cantorii. Next base: position 15,947,896 of record CM064345.1, read on the forward strand.
GGCACAGCAGGTTGATCAGACCTCTGTCCTGCAGAACTTAAGCGCCTACTAGCGCAGTATGCTAGCGCGCGCTAGTAGTGATGAAGATTCCAAAGAAAAACCTCAAAAGGGGTTTAAAATGCGGCTCGCCGCAGCGACCCCAAACGTTCCAAGCCCTAAGATGGCGGAGCATTCTTGAACGTTCTAGGGACTCTCAAAATGGCGCCCTGTCCCTAAAATGGCGTCTTGCCACGAACGTTCTAGGGACCTGTTAGTTCGATATAACCTTAAGTTGAACTAACCTTAGTTCGGACTACCGCTAGTCCCGAACTAGTCCCTTAGTTCGGACTACTGCTCTAGTCCCGAACTCTTCTAACTCGCCTACTCAGGATCTTCGGTCGAGTTAGGAAGCTTAGTTCTGAAAACTTTCAGGACTAAGACCTTAGTTCGATATATTTACATCGAACTAAGCTATCTTGAGCCTTACCTGGCTCGAACTAAAAAGCTTGTCTCGACCTATCTTAACTCTACACTGCTGGCACGATGACAGTTGGTGGGGAATATTGTTTGAAAAGAAAGGCTTTGGGATTTAGAGAAACGGGTGACCTAAAACTAGGAGTGGCCAGTTCCCAACTAAATCCCCTTTTACTCTAGCACCCTCTACCTAACTAATCCTACAACATTTCCACCCCCAAACAACCTCCTACTTGTCAATTCTGAGATTTTATAGCAGTTTTAAATTTTCAATGGGTAGAAAACAATCTATATCGGAGTCCTGCCGCGGTCGCCACTTTCTGTTACGCCCCTATGGGTAACAACACTAGAGAATACCTGATTAGCCTAATTAATTATGATATTAATAACTTACCGAGGCAGGTGCGACACCGAATGCCGTATCTGTTCACCGGTTAAAGATTGTCTTTACCCAAAGAGTGGCGCATGAAATAAATACTTAACAATTTAGGTAAGTTTTATAACAGGACTATATTAAGCTAAATCTCATAATTGACAAAATAGGGGGAAGTCCCCTTTTAAGATAAACAATTATATTACCAGAGTCTCACGATGCAATGCCGATGGATGGGTTGCTGGCGACCTCAATCCTTTGGCTCTTTCAAGCCTTAGGAGAGGAACAACCAGGAGTCCCTCGTCGGTAGACCGAGGATGGCGACCTGCAACCTTCGGGCTAATTGAAAGCCTTCAGGGAGGAACAGCCAAAGCGATCCCTCGACGGATGTTTGAGATCGAAGACGGTTGATTCACCTTCCGTGAGTCTCTGGTCTCCGTCCTCCTTCTTGCTCTTCGGAGCAACGGGAACTGGCGATGGACGCTAGACTCTGTCTCTATCCTACACTTAATCTATCCTAAAAATAAAACCCTATCTAATTCCCGACGCACCCGTCGAACAGACACGACGACGGCTGACAAGCGGGTCCGCGACGCAGCCTGCCGAACAAGCACGATGACGGGATCTAAACTATACTAAAATCTAAACTAAATAACTAACCTACGCTAACCTTAAAAGAAGGGAGGATAAACCTTCCGTTTATCTCCGCATCTAAAGACTATTAGACCTCTCTCATTCCAAATTACCCGGGGCTAAGATTCTAGATCTCATTCACACCCTCCTAACCTAGAACCATACACAAGCCCGACGCCCTGACGCAACACATGAAACAGGTGTTGCAAAAGCTTATAAAGTGAGGCTAATGAATATTCATGAGCTTTGGATCTTTCTGCTGATTGGTGTACCAGAATGCTTATTTGAATAAGTTCAAAATGACTGGCTGTTACCTTTTTGGAATTCCATATTCATGAGGAACTGTAACTTCTCATGAATATGTATGGGTTTTCAAATTTCCACAGTCAGTTTGGCTTACATGCTAACTCACCTTGCAATTATGGTTTCTGCAATGATTGACAGCTCTATGTCTAAGGTGCTAGTATAAGCATTCTGGCATTTTACTCAAATCAATAGCACATCACAACATTTTGCTTACAGGATATACATAGTTGCATCTTACAAGCCATAAATGATACATTATTTGCACAGACAACAGACGATACATTATTTGTAACTCTGTGTGTGTGTGGTTGTTTTTTTTTTTTTAGCATCTCCCTTTTGTGGCCCCAACTGACTTTTCTGTGGCCCCCTGACTCAAAACAGGTTCCCTGCCCTTCTCATAAATAAAGACAATGCAGAAACTTTTTGTGTTTGACATAGTATTTTATTTAAAAATGAAGCCTGGCCAACAAACCCCTAAATGGGGCCAAGCCCCCATCTGGCCACAGCATTATAACACTCCTGTACCCCCCAAACTCTAGATCTGAGCCTATAATACAGTGGACCCCCCTGCCCTGAGCCCCTCACATACCCCAATCCAAATTCCTGCACCCTCACAGCCACAAGCCTGTGGCTTGCTTTGTACCACAATCCTCCAGCTGACCCCAACACTCCCCAGCCTGGAGCCCCCTCCCCAGCCAGCATCCCCTTCTCCACCTCCTCCTGCATCCAAATTTCCTCCCAGAGCTTGCACCTCTCACCCCTTCCCACTCCCAAATCCCTCATTCCCACCCCAGAGCCCACACATCCTGTCTCAACCCAGTGAGGGTACAGCTAGACTGCAGGAATTTCCAGGATTCCAGAGATATATCAGAAAAACTCTTCCGCATCCAGGGATGCATTTGTTCTTCCACTTTTGGTAGTGGAAGAGCAAACAGGCTCTTTCGGTAACCCCTATATTCCTCGTTCCATGAGGAATAAGGGGGATTCCAAAAGAAGGGTTTTTTTCTGACATTTGGTCCAGTCTAGACAGGCCAAATGTTGGAAAAACCTCTTCCTCCATAAGAATTGGAAAAAAAAAGTGGCAGTGTAGCGTGTATAAGGCCTAGGGATTGCAAGTGATTGACAGGAGGAGAATGGGGGCAGGCTTCAAGGAAAGGGTGGGGTCTTGGGGGAAGGATGGGGTAGATCTTTGCTTGTTCTGAGATTTAAAAAGTGATCTTGGGTGTAAAAAGGTTGGAGACCACTGATCTAGGTCATCCCTGATCAATTTCTATCCAACTTGCTCTTAAATATCTTCAAGGATGGAGATTTCACAATCTCCCCATGCAATTTATTCCTGTGTTAACCATCCTGACAGGCAGTTTTTCTAATGTCCAAACTAACCTCCCTTGCTGCAATTTAAGCCCATTGCTTCTTTTCCTATCATGAGAGCACAAGGAGAACAATTTTTCTCCCTCCTCCTCGTAAAAGCCTTGTAGGGACTTGAAAACTGCTATTATGTCTGTCTTCAATCTTCTTCCTTCCCTCCCCCAAACTAAACAAACCCAATTCTTTCTGTCTTCCCTCACAGGTCATGTTTCCTAGATCTTTAATCATTGTTGCTGCTCTTCTCTGGATCTTCTCGAATTTCTCCAAATCTTTCTTGAAATATGGTACCCAAACTGGACACAATACTGCAATTGAGGCTTAATCAGTGCAGAGTAGAGCAGAATTCCTTCTCGTGTCTTGCTCACAACATTCCTGTCAATGCATTCCTATGTAACTTCTCTCACTGCAGGAAAAAATTCATTCAGAGCTCAGCCCTTTTTAGACATAAGAGACTCCACACAGGAGAGAAACCCTATAACCCAAGTTCCCTTTAAGTTGCATGGCCATATTAAGGCTATTAAGTGACATGCAAACATATAGGGGCTGTGGTGGAGAGGGATGTCATGACAGGGAGAGGTGCCTCTCTCTCTCTGCTCCTCACTGCAGCTCCGGAGCTAGGGGAGAGAGAGTGGGTGGGAGTCTTTTCTCCCCAATGAGAAAAGTTGATACCTCCTTGAACATCTGTCAGGAGAGAAAGGTAAAAGCTATAGTTCAAGCAGAGAAAGCTTTAGTTTGTGCTCTCAGATTGCATTACATTGGACAATCCAAAGATGAGAGAGACCCTATTTTAATATAACAGGGTTTGTAGGGGACTGCTGAGAGGGTTAAAGGGTGAATTGCTTAAAGATAGGGTTACTTACAGCCCAAGTTTGGGGTCCTCTAGTATAAAGTGCATCAAACCAGTCACAAAGAGCACTTCTATTCACTGCACTGGTTAGCAAGAAGACATACAAGCAAGACTCTTAGATACATCAGCTTCTGCTGTTCCAAAACCAGTACCATACCACACACAAAGGAAAGGTGATGAAAACCAGTCTGACAAATCCAAACACGTTCTCCCAATCCCAAAGGGCCAGCCATATTTCCAGGTCAATTTATGCCTTAGATCTTATTCAAAAGAGCACACTGTGCCAATCCTTTAGAACAGTGTTTCCCAAATGGTGCTCCGTGGAACCCTGGGGTTTCACGAAAAAATTCTGCTCCCCCGCCTCCTGCAGAACCCATAGGCAGCTCCCCCTGGGGCTTTGCCAGGGAGGACGGGCTTCCAGGGACGTGGGGCTTGGCCGCTCCACCACCCACTGTGGCTGCCCCATCCCTGTGCATGGCGCGGCCCCTCCTCACCTCCTCACCAGCCCTGTCCTGGTGCCTTGCAGCCGCCTCTTCCTCTTGTGCAGGTGGCAGCTTTTACAGCGGCAGCTGCTGCTGGGAGGAGGAAGGGTGTCCGAAGCTGATGAGCATTTTAAAACTGCCTCCTGCATGGAACCCGGCTCGGGCTTTGCTGCCTCTCCCCCCACCTGGGGTGCGCTCAGGCTCTGCCCCCCCTCAGGGTGCGCTTGGGCTCTGCTGCTCCCCCTCGGGGTGCACTTGGACTCTGTTGCCCCCCATGCGCTGCTGCTCTTTCTCCGCTGCGCCCCTCCCCAGCCTGCTGGGGAAGTGGCAATTTGATCTGGTGGGGAAGGTCGGGGTTTGTACTCGTGCCCCTCCACCCTCCCCCTTGCCAGTGGGAAGCATGACCTGGTGCTGCAGCTGCACTGGGTTCCCCGCTGCATGGGAGGGGGAGGAGGGGGCTGAGCTCCCTCCCTCCCCCAGGAACAAGATCATGCTGCCTGGAGGCTTCCCCTGCTGGAGCAGGTGCCAAGCCAGGTAAGTGCCCCCCCTCATGCCCAGACCCTGCACCCATATCCCCCTCACTCTGCTCCCCCCACCAAGAGCCCACATTCCCAGCTTGCTCCGACACCCTGCCCCAAATCCCCTGTTGTACCCTCCCTCCTGGCCAAACACCCTGCCCCAAGTCCTCTCTTGTACCCTCCCTTCTGACCAGGCACCCTGCCCCAAGGCTCCTATAATAGGAGGTGTCCTATCACCTGGAGTCGGTACAGATGCTGGGGGGGGGGGATGATGCAGTAGAGACCTCTTCTTCCACCCTTCCATTGTGCCACTTTCCATGAGACCCCCCCAACCAGTGCCCACAGGGACAGAAGCAGGCGATTTCTCCTGCAGCCACTAGATGGTGCGGCAGCCTCCCACTTCCCCGTTCTCCTGATGATCTGATCTGGTCCTGTCCCAACTCGATGTGACCAATGGGGCTTTGCTGTGTAACAGCTGGAACAGCCAATGGTATTGCTATTTTATTGTGTGTTAGGGGACTGTTGGCCCCTCAGTAAAACTCGGGGGAGAGGGGGATAGCCCCCAGCACCAACAGGAAAGGGGAAGGGTCCATGGGAATCAGGACCCTGCAACTGACAGTCCCTGGGGCTAATGGGGAGAGGCCAGAGCTACAGGCCAACATGATGGACAAGACAGGCAGGCTAATGAAGGAACCAGGACACGAGGGAGGGTCCTGTCCCTCACGTGAACTGCAATTGCCTGGGTCAGACAGAGTGGGGCCAAGCTAAGGAGAGAGCAGGGACCTGAGCTGAGCTGTGGGCAGAGCCTGGCCAACCAGGCTATGTCTACACAGCAGCGTTATTTTGGAATAACTGATGTTATTCCAAAATAATAAAGACTGTGTCTACACTACAAGCCTTTATTTTGAAATAATGTTGAGCTGGAGGACTTCTGACCCCTATTCCTATAACCCTCATTTCACGAGGAGTAAGGGAAGTCAAAGATAGAGTGTTCTTCCTTCAACTTCCTGCTGTATAAACAGCACCAAAAGCCAGAATAAGCTATTTTGACTTAAGCTACGCAATTGATATAGCTGAAGTTGAGTAGCTTATTCTGACTTTAGCCCTGCTGCGTAGATGTACGCCATAATGCACCTACACAGCACCGTAGCTCAAAATAAGACACGCAATTTGAGCTACACAAATTGCATTATCTTATTTCAATCTCATTTTGAAATAGCTTATTTCATAGACAGCACCAAATTTTGAAATAACCTGTTATTCTGAAACCCCTTACTCCTTGTGGAATGATTTATAGGGACATTGGAATGGCGAGCCTGAAATAATGGGCTTGCTCTTAAGATGTGGGCTAGGTATTTTGGGATACTCCAGTATCCCGAAATAGCATTGCAGTATAGACAGAGCCCCAGAGAGAGGCAGGAAGCAGACCAGTCAGCAGGACGGGGCTGGGAGTAAGGCCGCAGAAGCAGCCCAGACAGCTCACCTTTGTTGGAAGCAGAGTGCAGCCACCAGAGCTGGGAGAGAAGCAGCCCAGGGGGCTGGAGGCAGAGCAGCATCAGTGTGGCAGCAGAGTGGAGCTGGGGCTGGAGCAGTTCAGAGCTGAGTGCTGTGAGCAGCTGGGGAGAGTGAGGGAGGACCCTGGGCTGAAGGCCTGGCACAGGGAGACCTCACTGGTTCAGCGGCCTGGCAGGCCACACTTGGAGGGGATCATTACCCCACTGGGGGGCAGCTGACACTGGGAAAAAGGTTCCTACCACCTACAGCCTTAAGGCCTATGGCCACCACCAGAGCAGTTGTCTGACCCACAGTATAGCTGAGGACCGGGAGGGAGACCTGGGTCATGTGAGGAAGAGACTGTGAACTTCCCGTACATTTCAGAGCTGTATGGGTGTGATGTCCCCAGACCACAGAGCAGGGCTGTGTGGTTTTTTTTAACCTTTTTTATTTTTCCTTATTTTCTTACATTTATTGCTGTTTAATAAATGGCACTTGCTATGAGCTATCTTGAACCAAAGAATCATAGAATTGGGTGGGACCTTGAGAGGTCATCAAGTCCAGTTCCCTGCCATCAGGGGAGGATCAAGCACCACCTAGACCAGGGCTACTCAACACACAGCCTGTGGGTGGGATCCTTTGAACATGAGCTCCACTGGGAACACGCTTCACAAAGGCGAGGCATCTCCCAGGCAGGGTGAGCATTGAAAGAAGCAAGCAGATGGGGCTGGCTGGAACAGACAGGGACAGGTATCAGCATTTCTAGTACCCAGGGAGGAGGTGCCTGGTTGTGGGAAGTGCTGGCTGCTTAGCCTTGTGAGCAGTGCCTGAGAGGTGCTGACAGGCTCCCACTGGCCATGTTTGGGTCTGGCGCCGCAGCTTAAGGCTTAATCTTTGTATTCATGCCCATCAGTGTGAAAGAAGCTATTTGCATGTCTATGCAACCACATTTAAGTTGCAGCCCTTGGCATGTGCTGTGAGTATCATTGTGGCCCTCTGGGCTTCCAAAGTTGAGTAGCCCTGATCTAGGCCATCCCTGACAAATGACTGTGTAATCTTCTCTTTAAAAATCTCCAGTGATGGTGTCAAGGCTGTTCCCTACTACAGCACTCCGAGTGCAGAAGGCAGAGGCCTGCAGGAGACCTTAAAAATACTGTGTCTGTAGGCTTCTGCTTAAAAGCTCCCCAAAGTCACAGATTCCCTGACCTCTACCATGGAAGTAGCTGCCACAACCAAGTGAAAACCCCTTTCTTCTGGAACCCAGAAAGGAGCACTTGGAACTTCTTCCTGAGGGGTACCCCAAGCTCTTCTACCACAAGAGAGCTTGAAAAAAAGAAAAGAAAACCTGTAATCTCTGATAGCTGACCTCTCAGTCTTAGACATGCGTATACACAGTCCTCCTATTACCTTCCAGGACACTAGAATCAAATCATCACCTTAAAAAAAAGTGATTTTATTCACAAAACAAAAAGATATACTTGGTTGATAGGAGTTTTAACATCACTGAGAAAAGAACAAATTAAAAAAACAGAGAAATTCATCCCTGGGATGTTAAGTATCAGAGGCGTAGCTGTGTTAGTCTGGATCTGCAAAAGTGACAAGGAGTCCTGTGGCACCTTATCGACTAACAGATGTATTGGAGCATGACAAAGCGGGTCTTTGCCCATGAAAGCTTATGCTCCAATACATCTGTTAGTCTATAAGGTGCCCCAGGACTCCTTATCCCTGGGATGTTGTACCCAAGCCAGACCCTTTCAAAACTCATTAACAAGGTCTCTACATGATCATCTACCTTGAACACTGGGTACTTTTTGGATTGGGGAGCATTAGCTAGAGCAGGGAGGTTAGTCGGAGTAGTTGGAGTGACCAGCTTCTCAGCTTTCTCCAGCTCAAAACGCTTCTACTTTTCCCTCTCCTCCACTTCCAAACACTTCATCTGTAGGAAGAACTCCATCTCATCCTTCGTTAGAGGTCTGCCTGCCTTAAGGACACTCTCCCACCTTCAGGACTGTGGTATGGGAGAGGCATTGCTGCCACCCTCTGCTCCTACCCCCACAAGGTTCCATTTTGGGTACCTTTATTTGCCTTTTTTTTTCCGAGTCAGTAAGGAGAATTAACCTCCTTATTGCTTAGCTTTCACTACCCAGCATCTTATACATTTAAAACGTCAAATATTGCCAGAATTATGCCAGAATCAGAAGAGCTGGTGATACTTGTGGTATGTATTTCACACCTTGACACACATGGGCTTGGTAACTGTGGGAATACCTGAATGGCAGAAAGTTACAGAATTGTTCAATATATTTTCTGGATCCAGGCCTTTGCAGTCTGATTTTGCATCCTTTACTTAGTGACACAGAGTCTGGCTCTGGAGGTAACCTCCTGTGCATCATGGGGCCCCAGGGATCAGCTTGGCTATGTCTACACTATACTGTTCTTCCAGAAAAAGCATAGCTTTGTCCACTTCTTTTTTTGGAAGAGGCTTTTCCAACATTTGGCCCATCTACACTGGGCCAAATGTCAGAAAACCCCCCTTTTCCAGAACATCACTTCTTCCTTGTAAAATGAGGTTTACAGGGATGCCAAAAAAGTGCATCTGCTCTTCTGAAAAAAATTCTGGAAGAGCAGACGTGTTCCCTGGACATGACAGAGTTTTGCCGGGATCCCAGAAAAACTCTGTAGTGTAGACACAGCCCGACTGGGATGATTTAGTTAGGGTTGGTCCTGCTTTGGGCAAGGGGCTGGACTTGATGACCTCTTGAGGTCTTTTCCAGCCCTAGGATTCTATGATTCTATGAATTGCCTGCTCTACAGACAGGTGGTGTATGTGTGCATTCAGTGCAAGGAACTTCTGGCCCTCAGAGATCATGTACTGGGTGTGGAGACCAGGGTGACTGAATTGGAGGAGCTAAGATAGACAGAGAGGTATATAGATGAGACTTTCTGGGACCCAGTAGAACAGTTTCACCCCCAGTCAGGCAGCCTCTGTTGTTGAGGGGGGTGGAAGGCTCAGGGAAGGAGAACATCCAACTGGAGCAGAGGGAAATGATCCCATAGTTGGGAACCTCCTTCCAGATGATATGATACCTTCTCGCACTGAGGATACCTCTCCAGGGGAGGGAATGCCAGTTATCAGGGAAAGACAAGTGTTAGTAATAGGGAATTTGATCATAAGAAACATAGACAGCTGAGTGCGTGATGACTAGGAGAACCGTATGGTAACTTGCCTGTCTCGTTCATGGGTTGCGGATCTATTGAGACATCTAGACAAACTTATGTGTAGTGCTGGGGACGAGCCTGTGGTCATGGTACATGTAGGTACCAATGGCACAGGGAAGGACAGGTGAGAGGTCCTGGAAGTAAATTTAGGTTGCCAGGTTAAGAGATTGAAATCCAGGGCCTCAACATTAAGTGTTCTCTGAAATGCTTCCAGTCCCACAGGTAGGACCAGGTTGACAGGCAGAACTGCAGGGCCTCAGTGCCTGGATGAGACAATTGTGTAACTTATTTTAGAGGGATTGTGGTATTGCCACCTTTACTTCTGCACAGCCTTCAAAGCAAGGTGGCCAGAGTGTGGTGGCTGCTAGCTAGGTGCCCTGATCGGAATGCAGTATAGAATGGTATCAACAACAAAACTCTTCCAACACTAACCTTGTGATAACGCCCCTCCCTGAATTCCTTTATTGATCAGGACCCCAACAATCACACCACCATGGAATTTCAAATGACAATATCTGAAATAAATGAAATTTATCGTTCTTTAAATTGTCTGACCGCAACATTGATAAAAACAGACCATGAGTTTGATAACTGATTCCACTTTTGTCTTTAAAAGAATTTTTGGCCTCATACACACGTATCATTTTTTATTTGAAGTTATGAGTATTGGCTCTTACTGAGGAGGCAGTGCTGGGGCTGAGGCTCCTCAGAGGCACCTCAGCTGGGACCGGAGGTGCTGCTTCTGTGACCATGCAGTTTGGAGCCGGCCCCAGAGGCTGGAAGTGCTGCTGCTGCAGCCACAAGGTCCAGGGCTGGTCCCGGGCCGCATGTGCTGCAGTAGTGGTGCCTCTGGGGTTGGCCCTGGACTGCGTGGGCCGCAGCAGCAACACCTCCGGGCTGGCTCTGCACTACGGGGGCCTTGGCAGCGGGGCCTCCAAGGCTGAACCCAGACCACTTGGGCCCTGGCAGCAGGAGCGGGGCCTCCTCCAGGTGGCTGGGACAACACGGCTATGGCCGTTGCTCAAGGGGGCACAAAGCCAGCTAAGGTACCTCCTCATGCCCAGACTCCTCCCAATTCTCTCACTCCCCTCCCCCCACCAAGACCCCACATCCCCAGCTTGCTCCAACACCCTCCCTTGTTCCTGCACCCTCCCTCCTGGCCAGACACCATACTCCCAGCCTGCTTCTGCATCCTACCTCCCACCCAGACCTCGCACTTTCTCCTTCTTCTGCACCCCATCCCTATCCTACTTGCTGGCTGTCCTGTCTCTCACACTGTACCCCTCATTTTTGTCCCTACTCTAGAGCCTAAGGGGGTCCAAAAATCCACTAACTCCCTAACCCAAGAAAAGTAAACCTGGTCTGTGTGAAGCCTTGAACCTCAGTCCCCACTCTCCCTTCCCCTCACCCCGTGAGGCTGGGACACCAGAGGAGTGAGGTGGCTCAGTTGGGGCCACATTAGTGAGAGTTGGGGTTTTTTTGGAGGTTTTTTTGCTTCTTACTTGTGTGGTCCCCAGCTGATTTTTCTGTGGATCAGTGATTCCCACCCCAACAAAGTTTCCCCACCCCTGCCATAAATAAAGAAAACATTGAAACCTTTTGTGTTGGACATCATATTTTACTTTATTTAAAATGAAGTTTGATAAACTAACACGAGCAAGTTAAAATGCTTAATCTGTTTCGTAATTTAAATCATTCTCCCTAGCTGCAGCTGGTTCAGAAAATAAAGTCACTGTACCCAGCCTGCCCTTGCCTCCCCTTCCCTCGGCACACAGATCCGTGAATAATTGGTTAAGTCTTGGTATGCCACTTCTGAAAAGTTGCCAACCTCTGCACTAAAAGATAAGATTTACATCTAAATTTATTTATTAAAGAAGCTGCTGTAAATAGGACTATTATTGACTTTAAAAAGTATCACCAGCACTCAGACCCATACATAGAGCTGAGTAAGTCAAATCTGAGCACTCCACCTCTGAAAGATTGCTGACCCCGGATCTAAGGTATATTGACCTGGAAATGTGGCAGATCCTTGGGGATCATGAGAAACTGTTTGGATTTGGTGAGATTGGGTTTTATAACCTTCATCTGTGTAAGGTGCAGTACTGGTTGTGGCACTGGAGAAGCTAAAGGATTTCTCTGAAGTGTGGATTCTCCTATGTCTAACAAGGTCTGAACTCTCACTGAAGCTTTTCACACACTCAGGTTAGTTGTACATAGTGTTCCATTTAATTTTTCCCACACATGCGCAGAATGAGTTTTGTTAGGGGCACCAATAGGCAGGGAATGTGTGACACACCATCTCAATATTGGTGCACAGAAGTAAGTTCATGTGGTAGGAATGGGGCTCAGAGGTTTGGATGTGCAAAAAAGGCTCAAGGCTGGGGCAAAGAGTTGGGGAGCATGGGTGTGAGGGCTGGCTCTGGGGTGGAGCCAGAGGTGAAGGCCTCAGGGCTCAGATAGAGATTTGAGGTGCAGAGGAGTGAGAGCTCCAGCTGGGGGTGTGATCTCAAGCATGAAAGGCTTTGAAGTATAGGCTACTGAAAAGCTATATTTGGGAAAGAAGACTCCCACCAGCTCACTCTCCCCCAGCTTGGGTGCTGCTGTGAGGATGGGGGAGGCACCTCTCCCTGCAATAGCAGCTGTGGGCAGGGCCAAGGGATAGCTAACTGTCCCCGGCCATGGCAGGTGTGAGCCAGGGTTGAGACTGGTGGGTAGAAGCATCTCTCCCCGCCAAAACTCTAAGCACTTGAATTGCATTGCATTGAATAGGCTATGGCACAGTCACATGGCCACACAGCTTAAAGGGAACTCAGGTTTTAGGGTCTCTTCCCTATGTGGATTCTCCTATGTTTAATAAGGTCTGAACTCTGAATGAAGCTTTTCCCACAGTCAGGGCAGCAGAAGGGTTTCTCCCCTGTGTGGGTTCTCTTATGTCTAACGAGATTTGAGTGCTGACTGAAGCTTTTCCCACAGTCAGAGCAGTTAAACGGCTTCTCTCCTGTGTGGATTCTCCTATGGGCAACAAGGTCTGAACTCTTACGGAAGCTTTTCCCACAGTCCAAGCAGTTGAAGGGTTTCTCCCCCGTGTGGCTTCTCCAATGTGTAATAAGGTCTGAGCCGCAACTGTAGCTTTTCCCACAGTCAGAGCAGCAGAAGGGCTTCTCTCCTGTGTGAATTCTCCTATGTCTAATGAGGTCTGAACTCTGACTGAAGCTTTTCCCACAGTCAGAGCAGCTGAAGGGCTTCTCTCCTGTGTGAGTTCTCTTATGCTTAATAAAGTCTGACCTGTGTTTGAAGCCTTTACCGCAGTCAGAGCATTTGTGGGGTGTCACTCTTGTATGTATTATCTGATGGTTAGTAAGGCAGGAACACTGACTGAAGCTTTTCCCACAGTCAGAGCAGCTGAAGGGTTTTTTTCCTGTGTGGCTCATCTGATGCTTAACAAGATTTGAACTTGTACTGAAGCTTTGCCCACAGTCAGAGCAGCTGAAAGGTTTCTCCCCTGTGTGGATTATCTGATGCTTAACAAGATTTGAACTCTTACTGAAGCTTTTCCCACAGTCAGAGCAGTTGAAGGGTTTCTCTCCAGTGTGGGTTCTCTTATGTCTAACAAGATTTGAGCGCTGATTGAAGCTTTTCCCACAGTCAGAGCAGTTGAAAGGTTTCTCCCCAGTGTGGATTCTACTATGGGTGACAAGGTGTGAGCTCTTACTGAAGCTTTTCCCACACTCAGAGCAGCTAAAAGATTTCTCTCTTGTATGGATTTTCCTATGTCTAATTAGGTCTGAGCTCTTGCTGAAGCTTTTCCCACAGTCAGAGCATTTGAAGGGCTTCTCTCCTGTGTGGGTTCTTTGATGTTCAATAAGAGTTGCACAGTCACTGTAAGCAGAGGGTGCTTGTTGATGGGGTATTTTCTGTTGCATGATTTCTGTTTTTCTTTTCTTCCTTCTGCTCCTGTGACTGGATTTAACATGCTCCTCCACCGCATGGTTTCCCTGCTGCCTTTCTGGGATACGCTGACTCTCACAGATCTCTCCTTGCTCAGGACTCCAAGAAACATGTGCTGCAGATCTTCCCAATAACATCCCACATGGAAACACTTGCTCTGGTCCTTCCTGCTGAAGACTCTCCTCATTGTTCTCACTTAGCGTCCAATCACCTGCAGGGATAGACACAGAATCCCGACAGGAGTCATTCTCTGTGCTGAGCTGAAAGGAGAATTCTGAAAGGGGAACAGAAAAGAGAGAACACATCCAAATAAAGGGTGAATAATCATGACTTGAGTTTATCCTCCTTCCTCAAATCTCTTTTTGCAAAGGAGAGAACCCAACCTTCCCCCACATACCACCCTCTGTTTGGAGTTGAAGACAGGCTGAAGGATCAGTTAGACTTGATGAAAATGCACAAGTGTCACCTGCTATAAGGAGACAGAAATGGGTTTCTGAGTCAGTTTAGCTGATTGCTCACCTGTGTGGGTGTCTCGGATGATCTCCCCTTCCTCACAGCCCTGGAGATCTGGGATCCACAGCTCCTCCACTTGCTCCACCCAGGAGATCACATTAGCTGTGGAGCCTGGAAATCCTGCTCAGGGAGCAATTAACCAAGTGCTGATCTTGTTCATTAAGGTCTGTGCCATTATGACTTCCAGACCCAGGATCAGAGTCTACCACCCAGAGAGGCTCCTTCCCCACCTTACAGGGACTGGGTTCTGGATGATACAAGATCCCAGGACATACTCACTTGCAGTAAAGGTGCATCCCTCCAGCCTCGGAAATAGTCCAACTTATTCCCTGGGGGATCAGAGTGCTCTGCTGCACTCTCTAGAGCAGTGGTTCCCAACATTTTTTATACCACTGAGCAGAAACCCAGTCAAACTGTTGGCGGGCTAGCAATATTTAATTTGCATGGTTGTATATTCATTATACAAATAATGAATATGCAAATAAATTGATGCCTGTCCACTTAGACCCAACCCAGCCCCTTGCTTCCCAGTGCCTGACACCCTTTCACCCCCACCCCTACATCTGGTGTCCTTTGACCCTTTAACCTCTGACCCCGACAGCCCATGCTAACACCCTCTTGCCCCATGACCCCACCATGCCCTCACCTAACACCTCTTTGCCCTTGGACTCCACCCCACCCACCACCCGCACTCCCCAGCATGAGGCTACCCCCTCTAGGGAGCATGACCATTACTGCCATCCAGGTAGGGGAGCGGCTGTTGGTAGCATCCACATTCCCTCCTTCTTCACCCCCTCTCCCTCCCCAAGTACATCTCCATGAGTAGAGGCGAGGGGAGCACAGAGCCCCAGATGGGCTGCCACGTTAACTTGGGTAGAAGAGGGGAGGAGGGAGAGAGATACCTCCTGCTCCGCCTCCTGCTATCACTGCCATGCAAAATTAGCCACCACGGTTGCCTGAGCTGAGCCACTGTGAACAGCCAACTTGAGCTCTGGCAGTCGCTACGGACCGGCAGCCAGTGGTTCGTGGACCAGCTCTAGAATGCAGGCTAGCGGTTGAGAACCGCTGCTCTAGGGTACAACTAAAATCTCCCTCATGGGTCGTTCCATCCCCCCATGCCAGCGCAGGACAGGAACACACTGCTCAGAAGGGGAGCTCTAGTGAGGGCTGGCAGGTCTGACATTGAAGCCCCCAGGCAGGGCTCAGACTGCCGCTGCCACACAGCAGGTGACTAAGACTTGGAGAGGAAGGACCCAGCAGAGCTCTAGCTCCCCAAAGGCTCTGTCCACAAAGCTCCTGTCTGGGGAGCTCGGCTTGCCCTGCTCGTTAGCTCAGATGCTCTACCTGAACTAGGAAGCAAAGGAAGTTGTTTGGTTTGGGAGGTCACTGACCCACAGAAAAATCAGTCAGGGGCCACACACAAGTGAGAAGCAGAAAAAAAAAAAAAACCCAATCAAACCCCCGACTGAGCAGAAAGACATTCCCCACACTCCCCTCACACACGAGAGCCTAGAGAGGCCCAAGCTAGTACATTTTATGTGCTCCAGCCCCATGGAGAAATGGTGGCAACAGGGGGGGAGCGCTCAAAGTGCCAGCGCAGGCGCCCCAATGCTTGGGTGGCCCTGAGCCTCAGGGAACAGATCCAGGCAAGCCAGGGGCCACTCCGGCCCCTGGGCCTTAGGTTGCCCATCCCTGAGCTAGGGGAATCCTTGGCATCTGTTTCACAGCCAGCCTACGCTCCTGACTCCTGCCAGGCTCCTTTTACCTGCCTCATGATTCTGTCTCTCTTCTGTATGATTTGCTGAGTCACAATCCCATTCTAGGCACATCATGTTTCCCCGGCACAACCAAACCCTGACCATGCTTTAAGTCAGGATAAGAGGAAGCTGCATACCAAATTTGGTGGTCCTAGCTAGGGATGTAACAGAGTAGTTGATTAGTCAACTACCTGATAAGCAGAGGCTTATTGGGCAGTCCAGTCCAGTGTTTCTCAAGAAGTAGTGTGAGTACCCTTAGGGGTACTCGAGAGAAGTCTTGGGGGTACATCAACACAACTGAAATTTGGAGAAAACAGAATTTTTGTTTTAAGTTTTACAATGCTTTATTATTTTTGTACTTTTTACACCCAAAAACTTTATCATCTGCCTGGCTACAATTAAGTTGTTGAAACAAATGTGTTGCAATTGCAGAAAAAAAATTGCATGTCTGAAAACTGTAGGTACTGGAGGTACTTATAATATTTTTTAAAGGGGGCACTTATAATTTTTTTTTTTTTAAGAAGGGGTACTTTATAAAAAAAAAGGTTGAGAAACACTGGTCTAGTTGACTACTCACATTCCCTGCCCCCCTGCTGCCTTTATATCAGAGACAGCAAGAGGGGAGAGAAGCTGGAGCCAGTGCTGCTTGTCCCCCTCCCCCTCGTGCTGCTGCCTCTCAGAGGCAGCACTGTGGGTGCCCAGGGGAGGCTGCCCCAGCAGCAGCCCCTTTCCGTGGGGGGTCCCAACTCCCCGCTGGGACCTCTGCAGACAGGGGCTGCTGGACCCGGTACAAGCCAGGACTGAGCAAGCCCGGCTCAGTTCCAACTTATGCTGATCTAGGAGCTACCCCTGCTGTGGCTCTGCAGTTTAAATGTAGTCAGAGCCGGGCTACCTGCCCGCCAGCTTTTCATACATTTAAACTGCAAAGCTGCAGCAGGGGTAGTGCCTTCCCTGACTGACTAATAGTGTAGTCAATACAAATTGTATTAAGTTGTTGAAACAAATGTATTGACTACACAATTACCCACCTCTTAACATCCTTCATCCTAGCTCTTACCATTTAAGAGGAGTTCTTGGACAGAAAGACAGATGCACAGACAGACCAACCCTCTCACATATATAGCAGATGAAAGATCTTGGTGTATCATCTATTGTAATTATAGCAAACCTGTATCTCATAATTCAGTGTATTGTATTAAGGTTGTTTATGTTCTTTAGTCACAGGCAACCCTCTGGTAATATCCAGGCAATCCCTACAGGGCAAGCTGTCACCTTTTACACATGTGGGCCAGCTACACTGATAATCAATTCATAGTGATAGACAAGGAAATAATGAAGAACCTTGGCTCCAAATTTTTTGGTTAACATAAATGACTTGCCCATGGTCACACAGGAAGGCTGTCCCAGGGCATGAAATTGAACACAGATGCCCCAAGTGCAGTGCCTGAAATGCAAGAGCTCTCCTCACGTTTATCTAGTACGTAGCTACTCCCCCACAGAACACTCACAGAGTGTGAACTGGCTCCTCCACCTTCCTTCA
The DNA here is from genome assembly GCA_032595735.1 of Pelochelys cantorii. NCBI lineage: Eukaryota > Metazoa > Chordata > Testudines > Trionychidae > Pelochelys > Pelochelys cantorii. The sequence goes on from CM064345.1 coordinate 15,965,347, forward strand.
GCCCCAGCACCCAGCCCCTCTCACTAGCAGGAACCAGCATCAGCCACAGGCAGGAAAGGACTCCAGGCTCCGCACCCCTCCTTCCAGGGGCTCAGCATACTGGCACAAGGGGTACCCTGCAGGCACTAACAGCAGCCAAACCCAGGACTCTGGTACCTGCTTGGGCCCTTCCACTGACACCTCCAGCCAAGGCAAAATGGTAGAAAAGCACATTGAGACCTCGGCTGTGGGAAGAACACCACCATTGTTATGTCCCTGAACCTACTTCCCCTGGGAGGGGGTGCAGAGGGGACAGTCTCTCACACAGGAGCCAGGATTATTGTGGCAGATACACCTGACATTAGGGAGCAGGGACCCTGAACCAAACCAACCCAGCTCTTCTAGAGCCCACCCTACTTCTGATACCCGAGGGGACAGAAATCCTTACCCAGCCAGCTCACAGCCTCATAATTCTCCTGCATCACTTCCCAGTAGAGGGTTCTCTGACCCGGGTCCAGCAGAGCCCATTCCTCCTCAGAGAAATACACAGCCACCTCCTCGAAGGTCACCGGCTCCGCCACAGCCATTTCCTTTCCCTGGCTCTGCAGGCCATGGGCTGAGCTGGCGCAAGACATGAGTGTCCTGTGGCCTGTTGGGGCGATAAGGGCAATTGGAGACATTTCAGAAGGGGCTTTAATCCTCTCCATACCCCCATCTTTGCCCAGACTCTGTCCCTGGTGACACACGTGCTAGACTCTGCCATTCTGGGCAAATGCTTGAGTCTCAATATTCCATAAATAACACACACAAAATAGATCCCAAATCTACATTCATTTCTCTCTATACTTTCACCTGGGGAGGGCAGAGTGGCGGGTTTAAGTCCCCACCCCCTCCCGCGAGGGATGGGACCAGATAGCTAACACCCATGCCGCCCCGGTGGAAGGTGGGATAAGGGACGCCCTGAAGTTAAGGTGGCTTCAGTTTCAGCACTTGCAACAATAGGATTTAGTTCTGAGCACCCAGTGTTTCTGTTAAAAAAGCCACATGTTCACCTGCCTGAACATGGATGAAGGTGTCTTGTTTAGGCTCCTGTTTTTAAAGCTCCATTTATCTGTAACATAGACCTAAGCCCTCTCATCAGGATTAAACTGCCAGAGACTTTATAAACCCTCTCCACAACAGAGATTAAAGTGAAGTTAATACTATTCAGATGCTTATTATTAAACATGCGTGATGAATGTTTGTTGGATGAGATTCTAAAATGCAGAGGCTCAGAAGTGGTGTAATCTGACCCCTCTGTGTCATAGACCATTCCATACAACTCAGTTACTGAGGCACAAAGCTCTATTTCCCCAAAACGTGTTTCCTGGAAAGTCACCCAGCATTGATTTGAAAACATCAAGAGATGGAGAATCCACCATGAGGGATGGCTAATTGAATAGTCAATGCAATTTGCATTGACTATTCGATTAGCTGATAAGGGCCCCTCCGCCTTTGAAGTGTACCATCAGCCCTGGGGTTTCACTTCAAAGGCAGAAGTGCTGTGGGGAGCATGGGGCCAGCGGGGGACTCAAGGGCTATGTCTACACTGGCAGGTTCTTGTGCAAGAACTCTTGCATAAGAACACGTCCACACGGCCATGTGCTTTTGCACAAGAGCATCCATGGCAGGGTGGATGCACTCTTCTGCAAGAAAGCTCTGAGGGCCATTTTAGCCATAGGGCTTTCTTGTGCAAGAAACCCCTGCCCAGCGTCCACACTGCCCTCTTGCGCAAGAAGCCCTCTCTTACCACGCTTTATTGTAATCGTCTTACGCAAGAGCGGGCAGGCAGTGTGGACGCTCTGCGGAAAAACAGCCGTTCTTGCACAAGAACCCGCCAGTGTAGACATAGCCAAGCAGTGCCCTGCCGGCCCAGTGCTCCCCACAGCATTTCAAAGCAGCAGCGCCACATGGAGCCCGAGGGCTTGCTCGGGGCTCTGCATGACACTGCAGCTTTGCTGAACCCCCCTCCCTGCCCCTCCTCTTTCTCCGCAAAGGGGAGAGGTTAGCAACTAGTCAACTAGTGTGTCCACAATCCGATAAGCTGCATGCACTGGCCCCACCCTCACAACACTGCCTGCTCCAGCCATAGGTAGGCATGCCCCAGCACGGCAGTGGGGGAACCCCCCCTTCCCCAGGTTACACATGCTGCAAATGCCCCACCTCAGGTCAGCTTTATCCTTGCACGGCCGGACCCAGCTCCTGCACCCCTGCTCCTCAAGGTGCCCAGCACTCCCCAGCTGAATGTCCCCCCCGCGCACGGAGGGCTCGACCCCTGCACAGACCCCTCCCCCCCTGCGAGGGGGCGGCGCTTGCAAGGCCGGTTCCAGCCCCGCCCACAACAGCTGCGGCCGCTGCCCGGCCCTTTGTCCGGGACCCGTCCCGCACCTGCAACCTGCGGCGCGGGCTGGCCCGGGGAAGCCCAAACCCGCTGGGCCGGGACGTGGCCAGGCAGCTCCCGGGGTGAGCTCCCTGGCGCTGACCCACGACCGGAGTCACTGACCCGCTGCGCATGCGCGGTCTCACTCCTCCGCCCCGGCCGGGTTTTCAGTGCCTCTCCCCCCCCCCGGACCCCGCCAGTCACTCCCGGCTCCGAACCAGGCCCCGCCCGCCCCGCTGCGATTGGCCCCTGGGCGGAGCCCACCTTAGCGTCATACTCCACGCGCCGGGCCAGGGAGGCAGCCACTCCACTCGGGCCCCCCCCCCCGCGAGTTCCGGGGGAGCCGTTACTCGTTGCTCGGCTGCCGCGGGAACAGGAGCAGCCGAGGTGAGGGCTAGACCCTGCGGCGCGGCGGAAGGATACAAGGGGGGGGGGGTGGTCTGGCGTTTGTGACGAGGCGTCAAACTCTCGCCCCTGCCAAGGGCAGCTCAACCCCTCCCCCGCGAGCGCCCCGCGGTCATTCCCCCTCCCCAGCGGGGCTTGAGCCTGGGGCAAGGCGGGTCCGGGGCGCGGAAGGCGCGCGGGGGCGGGGTGGGCGCTGCCTGAGGGGAGTCTGGCGGCGGGGGGAGGGGGAGTTGGTGGATTGTGACCCGCTCTGCTGGGGCGGTGGCGGTTGAATCCAAACCGTCCCCAGCGGAGCCCAGCGAGGAACGTGGGGGTGGGGCCGGGGGTTGTGGTGAAAGGCTTCAGGCGCCCTTAGACCCTTTCGTCCTTCCCTGTCTGGCCCCAGCGCTGAGCAACACTCAGTGTCGGTCCCAGCATCCCTCCTGCTCTGGGACGTGTCTCTGTGGCAAGAACCTGCCCAGGCGGCTCTCGCAGTGAGCGCCCCCCCCCCCCCCCCAGCCACCACAGCACCAAGCAGCCAGAGCTGAGTGGGGGGTGAGGCAGGACTAGGGGAGAGAGGGCTCCTTGACTGTGTCAGAGGGAGGGCTCTGCCTTCCCACTTTCTAATAAACTTAAACACCAGAAAAATGGTCTGGTAGCACTTTATAGACTAACAAAACATGGAGATGGTGTCAGGAGCTTTCGAGGGCACAGCCCGCTTCTTCAGGTGACGGGAGTGTTGTATGTCCAGAGCCAAAATAAACGGGGGGGGGGGAGGGGGAGGAAAAAATGGGAGGGAAGAACAAAAAGGAGGCAGTGGGTATTTAACTATTAAAGGGAAAACCAAGCTGGTATGTAACAGGCAAAACTGAAGGCACCTAAAAACTGGACAGTTAGAAGAAGCAGATAAGGACCATTAGCAATTATCAAGGAAGAATGCTAACCCCAGAATCTACATAAAGAACCATTGGCACCTTCCTTGTTTGACTGGCTGATAATGTCCTGGCCATCTGGTATCTCCATTCAAACCATTGGCATGAGAATTAAACTTGTGAATGAATTGTAGCTCTACCCCCTTCCCTGTGTATTTGGCTTGTGGAATTGGTCTGTAACAAAACAGCAACTTGAAGTTATCTTAATGAGTGGCTGGGCAAATTAAAACACTTTTTAGTGAATGTCAGGCTCTGTGGGCAAGCACTGGGACCGTGCTGGGGTGGGGGTTGCTAGGGTAGGGGCTGGGACTGTGCTGGGGGGTTGCCAGGCTACGGGCTGGGACTGTTCGGGAGCCTGGGGGGAGAGGCTGGGGAGGTGCGGTGGGCCCAGGGTAGAGGTTGAGACTATTTTCAGGGGGGAATTGGGTTGCAGCAGGGGGGCTGGAGGGTGCCTGGTTCTTGGAGAGGGGACGAGCATTGGGTTGGAGCAAGGAACTGGGGAGTACCTGGTTCTAGTGGAGGGGAAGGGGATTGGATTGGAGTGGGAGAGCTGGAGCGTGCCTGGTTCTGGGATAGGAGAGGGGCTATTTTAGTAAATGTTGTGATCTGCATATGTTTGCATATATGCAGCCGTGCTAAGTTGCGGCCCTTGGCATGTGCTGTCGGTATCGTGGCCCCTGGGGCTTCCAAAGTTGAGTAGCCCTGGTGTAAATAATAGCCAGTAATATACCCCGTCTCAGACTTATCGCATCAGACAATCATAATGCGTGTAAGTGCTTTTGTTAGTAAAGCAGCAATCTGGTGTTTGCTTGGCACGATCTTACTGTGTGCATGTGTTTTTGTTGTTAATACAGCAGGGGATTGTAAATTTCATTTTGCCCTTTATTTGAAAAAATGACTTCAGCAAAAAGAAAGTATGTTGGCAAATACATCAAGTATGGATTTACTTCAATAATTACAGCAGGAGTGGAAAGGCCGCAATGCGTCATATGCTTGAAAGTTCTTTCCAATGAATCACTGAAACCAAATAAATTTCAACGTCATTTAAATACAAACCACCCTCAATTTAAGAGCAGAGATGTGGATTTTTTTAAACAAAAAGCAGACGGTGTCAAGAAATGCCGAAAAGCAGAAGGTGTCAAGAAATGCCGAGTTGATGTTGGTGGGTCTTATCAGCAACAAAAGTTAGCTGCCATAGAAGCCTCATACATTGTAGCACTGAAAATTGCGAAAGCTAAGAAAGCGCATTCCATAGCCGAGGATCTAATAGTTCCCTGTACCAAGGAGATTGTCCGCCTTTTGGTAGGTGCAGATGCTTTGAAAAAGCTGCAACCTTTGTCCATGTCCAATAATACAATTAAGCGTAGAATTACTGACCTGTCTAATGACATCAAATCTCAAGTCATCGAAGAAATTAAAAATTCTCCTGGAGGATTATTCAGTATGCAGCTTGATGAGACGACTGATGTGTGTGATTTTGCACAACTGATGGTGTATGTTCGGTATATTAAAAATGAATATGTAAAAGAAGAATTTTTGTTCTGCAAACCATTGGAAACTACGACTACCGCACAAGATGTGTTCAATATCTTGAATGTTTTCTTTGAAGAACATTCCATAGAATGGAAAAACTTGTGCGGCATTTGCACAGATGGGGCTCCTGCTATGCTTGGTTGCAAGTCTGGATTCCAAACCCTGGTTAAAAATGTTTCTCCAAAGGTAATTGGAACTCACTCTTTCATCCATTGGCAAATACTAGCAACTAAGACTTTACCTGTTTCTTTCAACCAGGTACTTAATGAGGTTATTAAAGCTGTAAATTTTATTAAGTCCAGTGCACTCAGAACTCGCATATTTAAAAACCTTTGTTCGGAACTAGGTTCTTTGAATGAAGTATTGCTTCAGACTGAAGTAAGGTGGTTGTCGAGAGGCAAAGTTCTAAATCAGGTGTTTGAGTTACGAAATGAACTTAAAACATTTTTTATGTCACAGAACAAAACTGAGTTGGAATATTTGTTTACAGAAAACAAGAGTTTGTATAAAATAGCATACCTAGCAGATATTTTTGGCCTACTAAATGATTTAAATGTGTCACTTCAAGGACCAAATTCTACAATTATCGGATTATCAGAGAAAATAAAATCCTTCAGAATGCAACTTCAGTTATGGATTTCTAAAATTGATATAAGAAAAATATATGTTTCCAACTCTCACAACTTTTCTCGAAGAAAGTACAAATGACACTGATATTAATGATGATTTGCGATTGTCAATGCAGGAGAATTTGAGACTTTTAAGTGATGAGCTACTCCTGTATTTTCCAGATACAGATAAAAAGTTGTTTGCTCTTGCAACAAATCCTTTCAGTGTGGATGTTTGTGATGTACCTGAAGGCACCCAGGAACAATTTATCGATATGATCAACAGTAATGAGATAAAAGCAGAGTTCTCAGCCATACCAAATACTCAGTTCTGGATCAGACACAGAGTGGACTACCCACTTTTGTCAGGAGTTGTTTTGAGAATTTTACTTCCATTTCCAACAACTTTCTTGTGTGAATCAGGCTTCTCGCATTTGCTTACAATTAAAAACAAATATCGAAATAAATTAAACGTGGAAGATGATCTTCGATGCGCACTCGCCACAACAATTCCGAGGATACAACAGTTAGCAAAGCAAATGCAAGCTCAACCATCCCATTAATTTAAGTTGAAGTGAAACTGTTTGGTAAGATACTAAATTTTACTTGTGTTTTTGAATAATGTGTATTATGTTTCTAATATTTTTGTAACAACTGTGAGACTCCCAGGCCCTGAGTGTGATTCTCAGGCCCTGAATGTGGGGTTTAAGCCCGGGGTGGGTGGGGAGGAGCAGTTTGGGGATGAATGTCTTTACCCCACCACAACTCAAATAAATGTAGTGTTATTATTTTATTATTAATGTATTTTCAATTTTTCTATGAAATAACTACTATGAATATATAAACAGGAGGGGGCACAATTTTATATTCTTGCCTCAGGCGCAAAATGAGTTAGTTACAGCACTGCTCCCTCTCCTCCCCCCATTTTTTGAATTGCCTTGGGGCATCAAGTCTTCCTGAATTGTCAAAATGAGTCCCCATCTGGAAAAGGTTGGGGAACGGCTGATCAAGTTGCATCAGGCAAACTGCTTGTGTTTGTATCTGATGTCAAGAAAAAAAGAGCGCAGAAGGATCCTTGTGATCTTAGGAGTAATTAGTATATAGATTGTGTGATAAAGAAAATATAACAAATGAATTGAAAGTTTGTACCAATAGAAGCTTTGTATTGGGAATTTGATACCTTTTGTATCAACAATTGTGTCCCTTTTCCCATGTGTGAAATGATTGTGTAGTTCCTGGTTAGGGGGAGTGAATGAGTTTGGAATGTGAGTGTTTGGAGAGAGAACAACTTGTAGGCCCAACAGTTCAGAGTCCAGAAAGTGAAAGAGGGGAGGGGACTGGACAACTTAAAGGTGTCAAGGTACCATAAATTGGACCCAATACAAAGCAAACTGACAGAAGGCATATGGATGGTGTTGGAGTGTTATGAAGCATGTACCCTTTTACAAACAAGACAGCCTTAAAATAACACTAGAAAGGAGGCACCAACGTAATGATGTCAGATGGCAAAGAATCACTTCTAGATAAATAGATGTTAAAATGGTGGTGATTAAGAGCTGATGAAGCAAAATGCATACACCTGAATTGGAGAAAAGTCCTATAAAAGATTCTTGCATGAATCTCCAGATTTCGTCAACATCAGAACATCAGTCTGGACAGAAAGAAGCCCCCACTCCTCCTCACATTTAACTCCCCTGGCCAGTGAATTATTTTGACCAACAAACTGATAATTTTAAACAATGACAAGACTTTGTGTGTGTATGAGCATATGCTAACTGTTTTTCTACTGTATTCTCAATAAATGCCGCTGAAATAGACCCTTTGTGCTTCTTATAAGCATAACAGAGTTTTGGGGCTAAAGGCAGCCCAGGACCTTTGTTAGAAGGATGGTGGGCAGGGACTTGGCCTTGAGCGGAAGCAGCCACAGTTCAGGTGCTGGTGGCCCCCCACATTTAGGGAGGTTCTACCACTCTTGGTGGGACATCAGGACATCCCAGAGGGAGGCAGCAGGCCAGTGGAGTGATGACAGGGTGGAACGGCAAGTGACTGGCAATGTAGCCAGGCAGTGGAGGGAGAAAAGGGATTCCCCACTCACATACAAGTGCTGGGGTGAACTCTGCAGATACATCTCTGCCTTCAGCTACCTGAAAGGGCTTCCAGAGAGGTTGGAGCAAGGTTATTCTGTGAGGTGTCAGATGATGAAAGGAGGAGCAATGGTCTTGAGTTGCAAGCTCTTTGGCCCACACCGCCCCTGACATACTCTACACAGAGCAGCCCGTAGGGGCAGGGCTGAGCCATGGAGTGCTGGGTATGTGGCAGGAGCAGTGGGCGCTGAGAGTTTGCCTGAAACCTCAGGCACCCACTGTCAGGACGTCCACTGGCCCCAACTCTACTGCAGCCTTAACCCAGTTATAATAGAATCATAGAACACTAAAACTGGAAGAGATCTCGAAAGATCATCGTCTGTCCCCTACCCTCATTGCAGGACCAAGCATAGTCTGTGTAACCTGCTCTTAAATATCTCTAGTGATGGAGATTCAACAACCTCCCTAGGCAATTTATTCCAGTGTATAACCACCCTGACAGTTAGGAAGCTTTTCCTAATGTCCAACCTAAACCTCACTTGCTGCAGTTTAAGCCCATTGCTTCTTGTCCTGTCATCAGAGGCCAAGGAACAGTTTCTCTCCCTCCTCCCTGTGACACCCTTTTAGATACCTGAAAACCGCTATCCTGACCTAACTCAGTGTTCTCTTTTCCAAACTATACAAGCCCAATTCCTTCAGCCTTGCATCATAGCTTATGTTTTCTAGACCTTTAATCATTATTGTTGCTTATCTCTGGAACTTCTCCAATTTCTCCACCTCTTTCTAAACCCAGACAAAGATGGTCTTCCCACACTTGATGCATTTCCCCCCAGCTTCTTCTCCATTCCTGCCATGGCTCAGGCCCGCTGCAGAGGGTGGACTCCTTCCCAGCCTGGGACCAGACTGTGATGGGGTGAGGACACAGGAGACCCCTTGGGGATGCCTCCTGTGGTGCTGACACAGCCACTGCCACTCGCCTTCCTGCTCTCTGGTGCTTATCACCTCTTGGTCCTGCTGGGCTATCTCCCTGGCCTCCACCAACCAAAGCACCAAGCTGAGATCACTGCCCCCCACCCCCTGAGAAGCAGTATAGACACTGAAACTCTTCAGGTCCAAGGAGAGTGCAGTGTGGGGCCCAGCTTCCTGGGATACCACTCCCCAAATGGGATCAAAACCTGGGCTGAAGCACAGGAGGCCAGGACTCCTTGGGCCTCTCTGTCCTGTGACCCTGTATCCTGCAAAGCCGAGCCTGGGCTGGTTTGCTAACAGTTAATGCGCCTCCTGCTGGCAGTGCCTGGCCTCCCAGGGGTGCTCTGGGGGCAGCTTGTTCCCTCCATTCCTGGCCAGGCAGCAGTAGGGACACAGCATCCTTCAGCCCCGGGTGCCAGGAACATTCCTCCTAGAGTGTTTGAGAGCCCAGCTCTCCTTAGTGAGCAGCGTGGGGTTGGCTGGCTGGGGCAGCAGCAGCACCAGGGCTCCCTGCACCTGCCCAGAGGAGGCGCCTGCAGGGCAGAGATTTGTTTGGCGCTAGAGAGCAGGGGAAAAAATCTGGGAAACAGGGAGATTCTGGGGCTTGGAGAGACTGAGTGTGAACAGGAAAGGTTGGAATTAACCTGCATCCAGAGTGTGTCCTACCCTCTGTGTCTGGGCAGCCTTGTCCAGGAGCAGCACTGGGTGAGACCTGTGCTCCAGCAAACCACACACCCAGCTTCCCCCTCCTCCTCGCAGAAACAACTCAGAGTCTCTTTGCCTGGTTTGAGAGCCCGCTGTCTGAGCTTTCCCAGGACATTTCAGCAGGCGGAGCAGGAGAAGTGGGGCCCACTTGTTCTATCAGATACTACAAGGCAGATGGGGCATTTGGTTTTCTCTTCCCTGTACAGGAGTCTCTTTGGCCAAAGCTGCTCCAATCTCTGGACTTTTGTTCTCTCTGTATCAGAAATGACTTTGCTGATGGGGGTGGGGGGTCCCCTATCAGCTGCCCAGGTGCAGAAGGGAAAGCAGAGGCTGGGCAGAGGAGCTGGAGAGATAAGCAAAGGAGGAAGCAGGAGTTACATAAGCGAGGGACGGGGAGCAGGAGTGGGAAAGGAGCAGAGAGGGAGTGAAGGGAAAAGAGGGGAGAAAACAAACAAACAAGAACACAAAAGTGTAAACTCAGGGTCTGTCCACACAGCAGTGTCCAGCTAGGAACCGTGCTGGGTCGTATCCTAGCAGCTCCCGCAAACCCTCCCTTGCTGCTGAGGCCTCACAGCTACTGGCCGGGTGCTCACTCCTGCAGGATCAGCCTCGACCCAGGCACTGAGCTGGGAACCTCCCTGCCCAGGGTCTGTGTGGCTGCGCCCTCAATCCAACCAGCACATTCTTACCTCACAGCGAGGTGAGTGACCAGAGCCACACACAGACGTGGTGTGAAACCACAACTGGGAGGACACTGGCTGTGTCGGCCTGGATGTGCCTTCCTTGACTTCCAGCCACCTGGGACCAGCCGGGCTCCAGGGGCTCTCTGGGTTAAGGTCAGAGGCAGCTAGTGTGTGCTTGAGACGTGTCATGAAACTGGCAGCAACACAATCAGCAGCAGATCTTGAGCTGCAGGGGGAGTTCATGGCCAATATTCTCAGCTGTACAACTTTGCAGTTCCAAGGTCACAGCCCAACCCCTTCACACAGCAGCAGAGCTGGAGAGAAGATTTTCATTTTAAACATTGTAAAACTCCATAGATATAAGTGAAAGTAACAGTCCTACCCATCCCACACCCACCACGTACCCCACTCCAGCTGCCCCAGTCTCTTCCAGTCATACTGCGTCTTTGGGGAAAGGCTGACCCCATACTCGTGGTGGGGGCTGCTGTCACTGGGAGGAAATATGACCCAAGGGGTCCATGTTGCGTTTGTCTGACTGAGGGGAAGCATGTCGGCTCGGAGAGCAGGGACACTGGGGACGGCTCAGCACACACACAACTGCACGTGCTGAATTCCCCAGGTAGCAGCAACCTGCTTCTCTACACGGGTTCTGTGTTGCCAGGCTCCCTGCAAATGTTCCCACCTGCACATTTGCTGCCCTAGGGTTAGATCCTGATGCAGGTTGTACCCGTGCTCCTTTGGCCTCAGCCGCCAGCCAGTGTCTGGGGTCTTGCTCAGTTCTGCCACTAGCAGGAAACACTGAGTGTAGGAGTCAGGCGGGGTGTTGATGCAAACTTTATTATCTGTAACAAAAAAAAGTCCACAAGTTCTTGTCTTCTGAATACACTGGAAAGAAAATTCCTGGAAGATTCTTCACACAGAACTGCTCATCTGTTTTCCAGGGAACCCTGGGCATGAAGCCAACTGTCTCTCAGGTTCCTGTTTCCTTTGATTCACTAAGGGTATGATCTAAATGCCCATTGGCAGGCCCTTGGGCTCCATGGGCTGTGCTGTGCAGAAGAACAAGAGCCATGTCCAACTGGAGAGGAATGTTTGCAACTGATCTTCCAGAGTTTGATTTAGCCAGTCCAACTAAGACTTGCTAAATCAAACTCAGAGGCCACCCCCATGAGCTTCCAGTACTTCTGCTCTTTGATCCCTTTGACTTCCGCTGTGGGGACACAGCCAAGTGTGACTGAAGGGAAAGCTGATTCCAGCTACGTATGGAGGGATGGTGGGAAGAGCAGACACATTGACCAGGCACCGCTGGGGGCTGCATCCTTCACTGTACCTGGCAGCTTAGCCATGGGGCCGCTCTCTGGGACTTTCCTCCCAGCTGCTCCACGTATTGCCATTGCCCATCACAAGGGAGGGGAGGGAAAGTAACTGTCCAGGAACTGCACTCTCAGGATCTCTGAGCACTGACATCCCCAGGGAATCACAAGGGCATGTGGTGTTGGCTCTCCTTTCCCAGCAATTGGAGTCAGAGCCCTGCCTTGCCAGTGCCAGTCACAGCAGCCTCTTCACCAGCTCCAGCCTTGTGGTTTCCTTCTTTCCAACGTGCCTCTCCAATCAGCCTTTTCCTGAACAAGCAGCTCCATGGGTGGCCAGGGGAGGCCTCTTCTGTGTCCCAGAAGGCTATGGGAAAATGTGAGCAAAGGCACCACTCAGAGTTGAACCCAAGATCTCCTGTTTACTAAACAGGTGCTTTAGCCAGCTAAGCTTGTGGTGCTGTCCTTGAAAGTGTCCTTAAAATTGTACTTTATGGTCCCAGGCAACACCTTCAACTTCCAAAGTGCAGCCATTCCCTATTTCCCTCCAGCCTTCCAGCCCTTGCAGTGTCTGGCTCCCTGGGCACAGAAAGCTACAGCTCTATGAGCAGAGGGCTTTGGCTTCCTTGACCATGGGATACTGTTGCAGGAAGGGCTGCTTAGCAGGGATGGGGTTCACCTTTCGAGGAAGGGGAAGAGAGTATTTGGACACAGACTGGCTAACCTAGTAAGGAGGCTTTAAATTAGGTCAATGGGGGCAAGTGACCAAAGCCCACAGGTAAGTGAAAAACATGGAGACCTGGGAGATGGGTCAGAAATGGGAGGGATTGTGGGCTATAATAGAAGAGATAAAGGAGCACTGGGAGGCAAAAATCTAATCTGTATTTTAGATGCCAGTCTACAAACACAAACTGTATGGGGAATAAGCAGGAAGGCCTTGAAGTGCTAGTAAATAAACACACCTATGACAGTTGTTGGTAGCACAGGGACTTGGTGGGATAATACACACAATTGGCATATTGGCATAGAAGGATACAGCTTGTTCAGGAAGGATAGGCAGGGGAAAAAGGAAGGAGGTGTTGCCTTATATATTAAAAATGTTTACACAGACTGAGGTGGAGATGGACATAGGAGACAGACTTGTTAAGAGTCTCTGGGTTAGGTTAAAAGGGGTAAAAACAAGGGTGATGTCATGCTAGGGGTCTATTACAGACACCTCCCCAGGCAGAAGAGATGGATGAGGCTTTTTAAACAACTAACAAAATCATCCAAAGCGCAGCTGGTTTCATACACACTCGTCCTCACCTACAGTTGAGTTGCAGTTTGCAGTGAGCTGACAAGAAACAGAAGAGGGGAAACAGCTGGCTGGCAGAATCAAGGCCTGGGATTCTTCTGTGTTCAGATGTGCTAAGCAGCTGGCAGCCAAGCTCCCAAGCGCTGGGCTGTTCCTTTCCTCCCCAGGCAGGTGAATTCCCTTCTCTAGATGTTACAGTCTGCACTTTGCCTGCCTGCCTTTTCACTACCAATGCTGGAAAAAACCCTCTGTTCTTTCGATTTAGCTTTGAAAGAACACAATTGCAGTGTGGACGTTGCTCAAGTTTTGTCGGAAACTCTGTAGTGTAGACATACCCTCAGTTTCTACCATGGAAATACTCTTGGCTCTATGGTTCCTGTCCTGTGAGGGCCTCTTGGTGCAGCCTTTGAACTCCCAATGCAGGTGTTGACTGAGCAGAGATAAAGAGATGCCAGACAGAGCTCTCCAGTGCCTGCAGGCACCACATTCTTAGGGACTCTGCCCGCAGAGAGAACCCTGTGAGAGGAAAAAGCCTTTGGGCAAAACCCTTTTTCCCCCAGCTGTGGGGCACAGAGCTTAGTGCTCTGCATTGTGGCTGTAATTGATCTCCTTTGCCTTGTCTCCAGATTTCTTATGTTCCTCCATGTAAAACTTGCCAGAAGAAACAGCCAGTCTCATTTGCTTTAGCTGCCTTGTTAATTCTGTGCCCTCAGGAAGTGACCAAACTGAAGCAGGCAGGGCCTCCACCTGAGGTTCAAGCCCAAACCCAGAGACTAAGAGCCTCACATTCCAGATTATCAGGCTACATCTACACTACAAGGTTTTTGCACAAAAACTGGCAGAGCGTCTACATCTCAACTGCGCTTTTGTGCAAGAAAATTGGCAGAAGAGAGGGCTTTTTGCGGTAGAGTTATTCCTCTCCCCACGAGGAATAACTCCTTTTTGCGCAAGAGTTTTTGCGCAAAAAGGCAAGTGGGGATGCTCTGCAGGGGGTTTTACACAAAAACTGGCCTCCAGAGAAAAACACAGGTGTCACTTGAACGCTCCATAGCAGCAATCACAACTCTCTTTTTCCTGTCTGCTGGCCCCTCTTAAAGGGGCAGGCACCCTGCACAGCTGTTCCGGCAGGAAGCTTACCCACAGCCAACTGCCTTGCCGCGCGGCTGTCTGTCGGCACAGATAGCGGAGCAAACAGGTGAGACCCTCCTGGCCCTTACAGGGAGCAGCCACAGGGCTCCCAGGACACCTCCAGGGGCAGCAAGTGCCATGCACCAGCCTGGTCATCAGCAGAAATTGTTACCCTCCTCGAAATGTGGGGCGAGGAGGAGTTGCTCCAGGAACCCCAGGCCAAACAGCAAAATGCAGAGATTTTCACCTGCATGGCCATGTCCCTGATGGAGTGAGATCACCCTGCCCAGACCATGGAACAGGTCCGGGCAAAGGTGAAGGAGCTCCATCAGGGATATGGAAGGGCGAAGGAGGGGAGAGGATGCTTAGGGGCAGGTCTCCACACCTGCCCCTACTACAAGGAGCTCCACCACATCCTGGGGGAGGGGGGGAACCCTCTTCCCCCTCCATTGTGGTGGACTCTGGGTTGGAGCAGCCCATCCTCCAGCTCCCGGAGCCTGTTCCTGAGCTGGAGGGCCAGGTCCAGCCACCAATGGAGCAGGAGGATGAGGACGAGGACCAGGAGAGTGGGACCATCACCCAGTCCCTGGAGCCAGTCCGGACATCTCCCAGGCCTCCGAGGAGACTTGGGAGGGATCCTCAGGTACGTTAGCGCACACACACACAGGGCAGGGGAGGTGGGTGCACAGAGGGTGGGGGACACAGTGTCGCATGGGCAGGTAGGCCAGCACGTGCTGCTGCAGTCTGGGCACGTGCACTCAAGTACAGTGGGAGGGTGCTGCATGTGGCCACAGCAGCCAGCCCCTCAACCTGCCCAGGAGCCTGCTGCCAGCCTCATGCCTGGCCACGTGAGTCCTGCTCCCAGGAGGTGAAGGAGGGAGGACGCAGCCAGCTGCAAGCAGGCTAGCCTCCAGGGCAGGGGCATCACCCCACACATGTGCCAGAGTGCTGATCACAGCACAGGGGCATGCCTCTACTTGAGAAGCAGAAGCCACTCCAACTTGGTAGTCCAGCCAGCAGCAGCTGTGTGTGTAGATCCCAGGAAGGGGAAGGCTGCTCTCAGCTCCTCTGCCACCCATGAGGGGATCCCACTGTGACCGTACACTTCCCTTACCTGCTTGGCCCTAGTGTGTGTGCAGCAGAAAGGGCAGCATGGTCCTCTGGCCACCTCGGGGCCCCTGTGACACAGGGTATGCTGTGCAGGCCACACATGGCCTTGTACCTGGGACACAGGAGGGCATGGCTTCAGGTAATGTGTGTGCAGGGTGCACTGACTGCCCCCTCTCTTGTGCCTTCTGCACAGCCGGGATGGAGGGCCCAGCCACACCCCCACCGTAGCCACCTTCCAGAATCTGGGGAGCCACAGACGAGCCAGGCCTGGGGCGGAGTTGATGCGCCAACACATAGGGGTGATGCGCAACGTACACACCACCCTGTCGCACCAGCTGAACACCAACCTGGAGTGGTGGCAGCAGGCCTGGACCACCTGGTCAACATCCTGCGACCACCTGGTCAACATCCTGTCCCACCCCGGGGAACAGTCACATGCTGCCACTGCTCCCACCTTCCACCCTCCTGCCCCTTCTCCTATCCCCATGGCCCACCCTGCCATGCCTCTCCTCCCTCCCCAGGCCAAGTCTCTGTTCCCTCCCTTCCCCATGGCCGTGCCTCCTCCCCCAGTCACACCTACAGCCCCTCCGATTGGCCCCTCCTCCTGCCCCCCCACCGACCCTGGCCCCACTCCAGCCACAATCCAGGGAGAGGTTCTCGCAGAAACCACTGTAAATCTCCCCAGAGCCTGCACCCTTCCTTCTCTGTCCCTTCCCCCTCTCACTCCCTCCCTTTCCCCGGCCCCAACCTCCCAATAAACACACCTGTGTGGTTTTCAACATAGACCCACCCTCAGAGCCTCATAGATCCTGGCGGCCAGCTGTGTCTTTCTTCTGTCATCCTGGGCCCACATGGCCACATTGAAGGGTTTGTCTCTTCTGTAAGAGCTGCCCGGGTTATCAGGGAGCAGGTAGAGCAGTGGTCTCCAATCTTTTTACACCCAAGATCACTTTTTAAATGACAAACCAAGCCAAGATCTACCGCCCCGCCCCTTCCTTGAAGCCCCACCCCTTCCTTGAATCCCTGCCCTCTCTATTCTCCTCCTCTCCATCACTTGCTATCCCCAATCCTTATACTGCTGCTTTAAAAAAAAAAATTCTTCTGTAGGAAGAGGTTTTTCCAACATTTGGCCTGTTTAGACTGGACCAAATGTCAGAAAAAAACCCCTTCTTTTGGAAGCCCCCTTATTCCTTGTGGAAAGAGGAATATAGGGGTGACTGAAAGAGCATGTTTGCTCTTCCACTAAAAAAAGCGGAAGAACAAACGCAACCCTGGATGCAGAAGAGTTTTTCTGGGATATCTCCAGAATCCTGAAAAACTCCTGCAGTCTAGCCGGACCCTCACTGGGTTGAGACAGGATGTGTAGTCTCTGGGGTGGGAATGAGGGATTTGGGTGTGGGAAGGGGTGAGAGGTGCAAGCTCTGGAAGGAAATCTGGATGCAGGAGGAGGCGGAGAAGGGGACACTGGCTCGGGGAAGGGGTTCCAGGCCGGGTAGTGCTGGGGTACTAAGCAAGCCACAGGCTTGTGGACGTGAGGGTGCAGGAATTTGGGTTGGGGTATGTGAGGGGTTCAGGGCAGGGGGTTCCAGTGTATGATAGGCTCAGATCTAGGGTCTGGGGAAGGGGGAATGCAGGGGTGGTTGTGGCCAGATGGGGGCTTGGCCCCAGTTGGGGGGGTGTTGGCCAAGCTTCATTTTTAAATAAAATACTATGTTAAACACAAAAAGTTTCTGCATTGTCTTTATTTATGAGAATGGCAGGGAACCTGCCTTGAGTCAGGGGTCACTGACCCATAGAAAAGTCATTTGGGAGCAGGGGACACAGTACTGGGGAGGGGTGCTAGTGGGTTCTGGGGCAGGGAACAGGGTGCCAGTGGGGGCAGGGGAGAGGGGGCAGGGTGCCAGAAGGACAGGTTTCTGCAGCAGGGGACAGGGTCCTGGGGGGGACAGGCTTCTGCAGAGAGGAGCAGGGGGACAGGTTTCTGTAGTGGGGAAGGCAGGGGGACTGGTTTCTGCAGTAGGGGACAGGATGCCAGAGGAAACTGGTTTCTGCAGGGGGTGCAGGTTTCTGCAGAGGGGCGGGGGGGGGGGCAAGGGAGAGGGAACAGGAGGGCGGGGGACAGGTTTGGGGCAGGAGAGAGGGAGTCCCCTATACTAGCCACAGAGGGAAGCCTCCGTCCCGCGCTCCCTCCAGGCTGAGCGCAGGGCAGCCGGGCGGGAGCGAAGAGAAGCGGCTTCTCTTCACTCCAGCCCAGCTGCCCTGTGCTCTGCCCGGGAAGCTTGCTCTAGCACAGCTGGAGCTAGGCGCAGCCTCCCTGGGCTGAGCGCAGGGCAGCAGGGCTGGAGCGAAGATACGCGGCTGCCCGGCCAGCTGGCCATGGCGCTCAGCCAGGGTGCCCCACGCTCCACGTGGGCAGGTGCAGAGGAGAAGCCGCCGATCAGCTGGAGCGCGGGGCAGCTTCTTTCAGCTGAAAGCCACAGCCAGCTGGCTGGGGTGTTTCAGCCTTCCCGACCTCCCAGCTCCCACCATTCCGTGCAGCTACTCACCTGTGTTGTTGCTCGGTGAGTAGCTGTTCCTCAAATGAGGAAATCAAATGTAAATGTACTGCGCAGGCGTGCAGTTCAGAGGGGGCTCAAGATCGACTCTTAGAGCCCCTGAGATCGACCGGTAGATCGCGATCTACCGGTTGGTGACCACGGAGTTAGAGTGACCCTGGGAGGATTTGCATCCACAACCTTAGAATGACTGGCCTGGTTCACACTCCCTGCTATAGCTTAGAAATCTTACATACTTACCATTGCACCATGAAGCAATTGCTGGGGTAGAAGAAAGGGAAGAGCTGAGCCAGAGCCTGCATTAGCCAAGTCAGTGAGTGTTTGGGGGTGCTTGTTTTTTGTTTGTTCCTTTGTTTGTTTTGGGGGTTTTTTGTTTTTGTTTTGCAAATCCTTGGGAATCGATGCTTTTGCCTTCTTTCCCCTCTTGCTCAATTCCAGTTTGTGCTTCTTGACTCTCTCTCTTTGTGGCCCCCAGACCTTTTGTTTGCCATTGCCCAAGTGCAGGGTAGACAGATTCTGCAACAGTTGTGGTTTGATGCTTCACCCCATGGCCCAGCAATGAGCCCCCAAACTAGGCTTGCCAGATGCTTTCACCAAAAATCCCGAACATGGCAGGAAAAAAACTTGGTTGAGGAAAAAAACCCCCCAGAAGATGAAAGTTGTTGAGTGGAAATAACAGACTGTCTGGGCGAAAACTGGACACTTGGCAGCCCTACTCCAAACTCCCGCTGTGTTCTGAGAGCCAGGTTTGCCTTCTGAATTCTGTGTCAAGTGACTTCAGGCCTGGGCACTGGGATTATTTACCAGTTTCCCTGGCCCTGGGGCAGTGCTGCGCTCATAGATACCATGGCTGAGTGGTTAAGATGTTGGATTAGCAGTCCAATAGGGTCTCCCTGTGCAGGCTCAAATCCTGCTCAAAGTGAGGATTGTGTTTTGGCCACCCCCCTTAACAATGCTGCACAACCCCTGAGATATTCCCCATCCCCAGTGAATCCCCTTCAGCCCCTTTCAAAGAGCCCCCTGGGATGGTGCATTATGCTGGGTCCCTCAGGTCACAGGGAAACTCTTAGCCCCTGCCTGTGCCCAGCACCTCATGGCTCAGCCCTACCCCTGGGGGCTGCTCCATTCTACAGTGTGACTTTAGCATTGTCAGGGAGCTCCCATAGAGTGCATTTGGGTTCACACGCAGGCAGCAAGAATCTGGAACCCCAGGTCAGTGCACTGAGGCCAATAGAGGCAAGATGAGAGCCCTGCCAAGAGCATTGTTTCCCATCGCCTGGGACCCAAGTCCCTTCTATCCCCCAGCTGAAGGAAGGAGCTGAGAGAAGGGAGGAAGGGGGGTGGCCAAAGACCCTTCCCAGCAGGCTGGCCCTGCACAGGCTCTGTGCATGCTGGAGCCTCCAACCCAGCAGGACTCCGGCCTGTTCTCTGCAAGCTGCACAGCCTGCTTCCTTTGCCCTCCTTGCCCACAGCAACCAGTGACAGGGAGACAGGCTCCTTTGCCACGAGTATCCCATGACTTCAGCCCACAACCATGGTATTATTAGCTGCCCTCTCTGACCAGCTAGTTGGCCCTAGCAAACAGACATGCAAGTGGCCCTTTTGGAAAGAAGCCTCGGGCAGCCACAGGGACATTGTGGGCTCTGGAACAAGGAGGGTGGGTCAGCACAGATGCTCGTAGGCAGGGGATTTAGTTCAAGTGGTAGAGCGCTTGCTTAGCATGCAAGAGGATGTGGGATTGATGCCCATGTTCTTCAGTGCCAGGGCGATTCTCCTCACTTCTTTCCACAGGCAGAGCCAGCCAGGGAGCTAAGTTCCTCCACTGCCCTCCTATCTTGCCTAGCCTTCCCAAAAGGCATCACTGGCAGGGCAGAAAGCTGCTGGGTCCCAGCCCTCCTGGGCCTGGCAGTGGCAGGAGCCCTGGAGACAGGTTACAGGTGCAGTCAGAGTGAGCTTACCTGGAAACATGCTCCCTTCTCAAGAGAGAAGTAGCAGGATTCACTCCCACCTGCTCCCTGGTGTAGAGGGGCTGGCCTTTCCTACTAACCCAGTGCTTATTCCAACAAGACACTTCATGCAGGGGCCATTGGTCTTTGTGCCATGGAACTTGCCTGGGGATGTGGAATTTAGGAAACTTGCCCCAAATAGATAGGGACCCCTTCCCCAACACTCTGTCCTGCTAGAGATCCCAGAGTCCTGGCTGGTGCCTGGCACATGGGGAATTCTGGGAAGGGAATTAGATCTAGTGGGAGATTTCTAGAGAGTCACAACAGCTGCTGCTAGCATGCGGGTGTGCACATCTGTCTGGGGTTACTAGACACCAGGCCTGCTTGGATGAGTCAGCAAAAATGTCCTATGCATGGAACCCAAAGGCCTCCCAGGCTGTATGCAGGGCTGGCCTTAGGGAAAGCTGTGCCCTGGGTGAACTTGCATTTTGGTGCCTCTGGCCCCTTCCACAGAAATAGTTCACACGCCCCCCCCCCCCCCCCCCCCCCCCCCCCCCCCCCCCCCCCGTAACCTGTCCTGTTCCCCCTTTGCCACTAACTGCTGCCCCTAATGCTAACAGTCTAGACATCAAGTTCTTAGCACGCTTAGGCTACATCTACACTGCAGGCTTTTTGTGCAAGAACGACCATTCTTGCGCAAAAACTTGCAGAGCGTCTACACGGCATGTGTGTTCTTGCACAAGTAAATTTACATTAAAGCGTTGGAAAAGAGGGCTTCTTGCGCAAGAGTTATTCTTCTCCCTACAAGGAATAAGCCCTCTTGCGCAAGAAGGCAGTGTGGATGGGCAACAGGGGTTTCTTGCGCAAGAGAGCATCCACACTGCCATAGACGCTCTTGCGCAAAAGCACATCTCTTGTGCAAAAGAACATGGTAGTGTGACGCGCTTTTGTGCAAGACCTTTTGCAGAAGAACTCTTGAGCAAAACAATTCTTGTGCAAGAAATCTGCAGAGCAGATGTAGCCAAGGGCTACGTCTACACTGCAGGCTTTTTGCACAAGAATGGCCATTTGTGTGCAAAAACTTGCAGAGTGTCTACACTGCACGAGTTCTTGCGCAAGTAAATTTACAGTAACGCGTCGGAACAGAGGGCTTCTTGCGCAAGAGTTATTCCTCTCCCCACGAGGAATAAGCCCTCTTGTGCAAGAGCTCTTGTGCAAGAAGGCAGTGTGGATGGGCAACAGGGGTTTCTTGCGTAAGAATCCCCTCTGGCTAAAATGGCCATCAGAGCTTTCCTGCACAAGAGAGCATTCACACTGCCATGGACACTCTTGCACAAAAGCACCTCTTGCACAAAAACACATGGCATGGCATCTCTTGTGCAAGACCTTTTGTGCAAGAACTCTTGTGTAAAACAGTTCTTGTGCAAAAAGCCTACAGTGTAGATGTAGCCTTAGGGTATGTCTACACTGTAGAGTTTTTCCAGAAAGTTGAAAGAATGTAGGGGGTTTTCCGACAGCAGTAAACCTCTTTCTACGAAGAAGAAGCCTTTTTCCAAAAAAGCTTTTTCGGAAAAAGGCATGTATAAACACTGAAAAGAGTGTTTTTTTGAAAGAAGAGGCCTTCAGGAAAAAAACAGAGGTGCCCTAGTGGCCACTCTGCCCACAGTAATCACAACTGAAATGAGAAATAGTGTAAAATCAATGTCAATGCACATTGCTTTTTTTGTTGCGGTTTTGCTGTGTAGACACTCTCTTTCAAAAAAAAAAAAATTCTGGAAGATTTCTTCCAGAAAAGCTTCTACCGAAAGAAGCTAGCAATCTAGAGGTAGCCTTAGCCTGGCTCTACACTAGGGATGTACTTCAAAATAACCCCCCCTGAGGTCAAATTTATAAGTGGAGCATCCACACTACCAAGCCTATTATTTTGAAATACTCACTTCTACTTTCCACCAGGAATAACACTTATTTTAAAATAGTTATTTTGAAATAGGGCTAATGTGGATGTTCTATTTTGAAAAAATTACTCTCTGGAGTAATTCAGACTATTTACTGCCTTGTGCTTCCTGAGGCTCTAAGTCAAGGTTGTGCATCAGGAATAACAGAGCCTGCCTCAGACTAATGTCAAAGCTCCCCTGTAGTAAGGACACGCTATTTTGATTTGGTAAAATTGGGAGTGATTAAGTCAAATTTAGTTATTTTGAAATAGTTCTCTAGTGTAGATGTGGCCTTAGTGAGTTTGCAGCTTGAAAATCTATCTGGAACATATGCAGCCTGGCAGGGCCATCAATCCTTTGTTCTGAGTTTCAGTTTGCAGAAAAGTTCTCTGGAGGGAAGAAGCAGGAATGAAGCCAAAATGGGAAGGATGCAGCTGCCTTTGTAGTGTTTTGCCCTGTACCTTGTACTGCCTCCATCCCAAACACAAGCTTCCCAGCACATGGCATGGACCAGCCTTAGAACTTGAGCCATAGAAAATGAAAAGAAAGCAGGGCCAGGCCCCCCCCTCAGGCCCTGCCACTGTTCCCTCTCAAGGGGCTCAGTTTGGCAGAGAGGCAGATGTTGCCCCAAGAGGCTTCTCCCCCACAAGTGAGAAGCAGAGAAACACCCAGAGCCCCAGAAGTGCTATTAAATAAGCCCCCTCAAGCACAGGGACAGGCACACATTTGGGAGACAGAAGCTGCTCCATACTCTAACCTGGTTGCAAGCTTCTGGTTTCATTCTTTACAATTTGCCTCTCCAATCAGCCTTTTCCTGAACAAGTAGTTCCATGAATGTCCAGGGGAGGCCTCTTCGGTGTCCCAGAAAGACACAGGAAAATATGAGCAAAGGCTACAACAAGGCACCACTGAGATTGTCTGAGGTCTGCTTTGAAAGGCGAGCTTTTTTCTTACAGAGGCAGGGCCTTGCTGCACCTGAGATTTCCCCAGCCACCAGCTCACATAGTCTGTCTCTCATTCACACACACATACACACACACACACACAGACAGATGTGTGTACACACAATTCTTCTTCCCCTGCTCATGTACCCCATCTGTGCAGAGCAGGGGAGGGGAGACAACAGGGCTCAGGGACAAAGCAGGACAGCTTGCAGTGTCTTAAATGGACAGCTCATGGGGTTTCCCAGAATCTTCCTCAGTAGCAGCCAGCACATATACAATCTCTGTCCCTCTCTTACACACACACACACACACACTCTGGCTATGTCTACACTACAAGCTTTCTTGGCAAAAAATATGCTAATGAGGGACTCCTTTGCATGAGTGATGATCTCATTTGCATATTTTCTGCCAATCCGTTTTTTTCGCTAGGGGTTTTTGTGCAAAAACAAGCAGTGTGGACGTTTTCTTTTTGCGCAAAAAGCCCTTTTTCCACAAGATCGGTATACCTCCTTTTTGGGGGCATAAGGATCTTGTGGAAAAAGGGGGTTTTGCACAAAAAGGAAACATCCACACTTGCTTCTTTTTGTGCAAAAACCCCTTGCGCAAAAAGAAACGGCAGAAAATATGCGAATGATGTTGCAACTTATGCTAATGAGAACTCACATTGAAGACGTAGCCTCTGTGTCACACACATGGTTGGAAGGTAAATATCATCTCTGTGTCTCCTACAGATACACACTCTCTTTCATACTCACCTCGCAGCACGTAACTGTATTATTGTCATTGTTACTGCTTGGCACTACCTGCAATGCACTTATAGCGTCTCTGTCATTTCATTCTTTCCAAGTGTGGATGTTAATGATCTGACTGGTCTATGCATTCAATCCTTTTCGTTTCTCTTGCACTTGCATTTAATTCTTTGTGTAGTGAGTGCTAAATAACTTTTCAAAAAATAGATACTAAATCTAAAATGGGTTTTGTTTATACTGGTGGTGCACAAGAGTGCATGCGTCGGTTCACATATCAATATGTATTCCAGACATGGATGGAAAAAATAGAGGGAACCCTGCCATCCACATGTCAGACAGCTATAAAAGTCTGGTGAAACAACTCCATTTGGCCTCTTCCCAGCTCTGATCTCTGGACTATGGATGTATCCTAATGAGATCATTCTAACCACAGGACAGAGGACTGTCCAATGTTTAGGAAGCAACCAGACTCTTAACTAACCAGCAGTTTGTTCCATCATCAGCTCAAACCTGATGCAAGAATGTTGCAACGTGTGTGTGTGTATTTGATTGCATCACTAACAGTGACACCCCCTCGTACCTAAGCAGCTCAGAATACCCTGTAGGACAGTGGTCTCCAGTATTTTTAACCACAAAATCACTTTTTCAATTTAAGTTCAATGTAAGATCTACCTCAGACCCAAATACCCTTGCCCAGCTTCCTTCCCCTCCTTCTCTGAGGCCCTGTCCCTGCTCCACCCCTTCTCTGAGGCCTCATCCTGCTCACTCCATCCCCCTTCCTCCCTGAATTTCATTCACTTTCACCAGGCTGAGGTAGAGGACTGGGGTGCAGGCTCTGGTCTTGGGCTAAGGGGTTCAGAGTATGGGAGGGGACACCCTGAAGGCAGGGAGGTGGGGTAGGTTCTGGAGTGGGGCATTTGCAGAGTTGGGGGCTTGAGTCCCTCTGCCCACCCTGGAAGCAGCCAACATAGGCTACCCCAGGGATGGAAATGCCTCCTCTATTAGGAAGTCAGGATAAGGAACCCTCTGAATGTGGGGTGGTGGCATGGATTAGGGGATAGGACATTTGTGTGGGGAGTGCAGGGTGGTGGGCTTGAGTCCCATCTCCCAAGGCACCTCCAGTCCCACCCACCCTGGGAGTGACCAGAAGCCAACACAGGGTAAAGGACCCTTTGGAGGGAGGGAGGGAGAGAAGAGGTGTAGGTTTTGAAGTGGACTAGAGGATAGGCATTTGCCTGGGGAGCACAGGATTGGGGGCTTGAGTCCACCTCCCCTGGGAGTGGCTAGACAGCCAACACAGGCTGCTCCAGGAATGGAGCTTGCTCCGGCATTAGGAAGGCAGGATAAGGGACCCACTGAAGGGAGGGAGGTGGGGTGGGTTCTGGAGCTGGCTAAGGCATTTGCCTGGGGACCACAGAGATGGTAGGTTCAAGACCCACCCTGGGAGTGGCCAGATAGCCAACACAGGCTGCCCCAGGGTTGGAGCTGGCTTCCACACTAGGAAAGCAGGATACAGACAGCCCCCAAATTGCAACACAATTGGTTCCTGGGGAAGCATTGCAAGCCAGGGGCATCGTAAATCAAACCCTCATTTCCAATAGGCACCGTGCAGCCAAGGACAAAAGTCAGGGGTTTTTGGCCCCCTTCACATGTACAAAAATGGTTGTAAGTGCAGAGGGTCAGATCTCAGGAGATTGCATGTGAGGGGTTTCCTGCAAGAGATCCAGTGAAGGTAGGGAGGCAGAGTGGGATCTTCAGTGAACTCAGGGTTAGGGCATCAGCCTCTGGAGCACAGGGTGATGGTTTCAATTCCATCCCCCTCAGGCAGCAGGTGGGCAGCCAACACCACTGGACAGCTGCCCCAGGGATGGAGCAGCAGAGCCAAGGCAGGCTGACTCCTGCCCTGGCCCTGCAGCACTCCTGAAAGCAGTTGGCATATATAGCAGTGGCTCCATGTGCTGCCCCTCATCTACAGGCACCAACCCCACAGCCTCTACTGGCCACGGTTCTCTATTATCAATCAATGGGAGCTGCAGGAGCAGTGTCCGCTGGTAAGGACAGCATGTGGACACCCCCTGCTCTGACTTTCTCAGGGGCTGCAGGGACATGCCAGCCATCTCCAGGAGCACAAGTACCACAGGGATAATTACTCCAGACATGACAGGTTTGGCATTTTAGAATTCACTCACTACTCAAATAATTAAATTTAAGCATAAGAGAGAAATGAAAATGATGAAATGCACAGAGCAGTCACAAACCAAAACTAACCCACTTTGTAAGCAATGAAAGTAGCAACAATCTCCCACGTATGTGTTAGGTTGGGAGATGAAAGGGAAGGACAATGTGTGTTTGTGAGAATGACACACACACAGTGTGTAAGAGAGTGACAGAGATTTGCATTGCCAAGCTCCCTCTGTCCCCTTCTCCCTGTGTGGAGACAGGGTACAGGAGTGGTAAGAGGAGGGACACCCTGACATCAGCGCCATCCACTTCTCCCTCCCACACCCTGCACAGCAAGCAGGAGGCTTCCAGGGTGCAGCTCCAAGGCAGAGGGCAGAAGCAGCATGACAGTGGGGGGAGAACTAGGTTGGATATTAGGAAAAACTATTTCCCTAGGAGGGTGGTGAAGCACTGGAATGGGTTCCCTAGGGAGGTGGTGGAATCTCCATCCCTAGAGGTTTTTAAGTCTCGGCTTGACAAAGCCCTGGCTGGGATGATCAA
This sequence comes from Pelochelys cantorii, assembly GCA_032595735.1. NCBI lineage: Eukaryota > Metazoa > Chordata > Testudines > Trionychidae > Pelochelys > Pelochelys cantorii. The sequence continues at coordinate 15,991,334 of CM064345.1, forward strand.
GTTGGGGATGGTCCTGCTTTGGGCAGGGGGCTGGACTCGATGACTCCTGAGATCTCTTGCAGCCCTAGGATTCTATGATTCACTTGATAGCTTCCTGGTCAAACCAGTCCTGATCACCTGTCAGAGGCTTCAAGATCTGGTAGATCCTGATCTAGTGGTTGGTGACCACTGCTGTAGGAGGATGTTGGCTTTGTGGAGTCCTTCTGGGAAGTTGTCTGGCCTGGTGAGGGTAGAGGCACATCTTTCCCTTGGCTCAGTGATGGGGAGGAGCAGAGAAGGCGTGTGTCATACTGTCCTGCTGAGACCACTCCCATAGGACCAGAGGCAGCAACAGGGCCCTGCAGCTGACCTGCCCAGCACTCTTGCCCTCTAATGAGTGGGCCAGGCTGCCGGCTGCTCTGCCCTGCCTGGCTGTGGAGGTTAGAAGGCCAGTTTTTAAGCCCAGCAGCAATAGTAGCTGAGTGCACATGGCCATGGCCTGGAAGACACGTGGCTCCCAATCCTGATTGTCTCTGTCCCCGCAGCGAGTGCTGGGAGAAACGAGAAGAACTCTGGGCCCTGGATGAACCCTGAGCCCTTGTTGCTTTAGTCTAGTGATGGATGGAACCACTTGAGGGGATGTGTTGTGGTTCCTGCTTCTTTTGAGCCTTGGAGAAGAGGAAGAGAAAAAAGTCACCTCTCTCCTAGCAGAGGACAGTGTCGCTCTTATGGCTCTAGAGCAGACGAGATAAAGGGCAAGTGACCCTGTAGGATGCAGGCCTCGTAGTCAGCATGGTACCCAAGACCAACTAGAACTTCCTCTCACTCTTGGGTATCACACAGAACCCATCTGCAGGCATTGATGCTAATCATACAGCTCTAGCACACATGTAGGGATGTCTTTGCTCCGGGCCTTGCCATGATCTAAGCCAGGGCTACTCAACATGTGGCCCGCGGCCCTTTTATTTGTGGCCCGCGGTGCGGTTTGGGTTTACGTGGGGCTCAGCAGGCGGCCTGTGGTTGGAAGCCAAAACAAAAACGGAGTCAATATAATGGTCTCCTGTTGAAATACATTTTAGAAGTTAAATTCCTGGACTGTCATTGCTCATTAAGGCTACGTCTAGACTGCACACCTTTTTCGACAGAAGCTTTGTCGACAGATACTGTCGACAAAGCCTCTGTCGAAAAAAAGCATCTAGACTGCAATCAGTTCTGTCGAAAAAGCAAGCCGCTTTTTTGAAAGAGAGTGTAGACACTCTCTTTTGAAAAAGCACAGTTTGCATGCAATAGCATCTTTTTTTGACAGAACTCTGTCGAAAAAAGGCGTTATTCCTTTGTAAAACGAGGTTTACGGCCGTTGACAAAACTGCCATGTTCTGGTGACTTACTGTTGACAGAACGTGGCGGTAGTGTAGACACAGGTATAGTTTTGTCGACAAAGTCCACTTTTGTCCACAAAACCCTGTAGTCTAGACACACCCTAAAAGTGCTGTTATATGGGTGGAAGTTGGGTAAATATTGCATTAATATCAGCAGAACTGACTTAAATAGGGCCTATGTGTCTTGCCTTAATCTTTGTATTTATGCCCGCCAGTGTGAAAGAAGCTATTTGCTTATGTCTGCATATATATTTGCATGTATATGCAACCACACTTAAGTTGTGGCCCTCGGCATGTGCTGTGAATATAATTGTGGCTTCCAGGGCTTCCAAAGTTGAGTAGCCCTGATCTAGGCCAGCGATCACCAACTAGTAGATTGGGATCTACCAGTAGATCTTGGAGCCTCTGACAGGTGATCCTGACTGGTTTGCCCTGGAAGCTATGGAGTGCTAGTTCTTCAGTTGACCTTCTACCCACTGTCATGCTGCTCCTGCCCTCTGCCTGGGAGCTGCCCCCCTGGACGCCTCCTGCATGCGGCGCAGGGTGCGGGAAGGACAAGATGGAGAGCTCTGATGTCAGGGTGTCCCTCCTCCCCCCACTCCTGTACCCTGTCTCCACACAAGGAGAAGGGGATGGAGGGAGCTTGCAAATCTCTGTCACTTTCACACGCTGTGTGTGTCTGTCGTTCTCACACACACACACACACACACACACACACTGTTCTTCCCTTTCATCTTCTGACCCAACACGTACATGGGGGTTGTTGCTACTTTTACTGCTTGCAAAGTGTGTTAATTTTGGTTTGTGACTGCTCTGTGCATTTCATCATTTTCATTTCTCTCTTACGCTTCAATTTAATTCTTTGAGTAGTGAGTTCTAAAATGCTGAACCTGTCATGGCTGGACGAATTATCCCTATGGTAATTGCTGCTCCTGGAAGTGGCTGGCATGTCCCTGCAGCCCTTGAGAAAGGCAGAGCAGGGGGTCTCCACATGCTGTCCTTGCCTGCAGACACGGCTCCTGCAGCTCCCATTCATCCATAACGAGTAACCGTGGCTAGTAGAAGCTGTGGGGTTGGGGTCTGTAGGAGGCAGCACTGCTGTACATGCCAGCCTCTTCCAGGAGGGGTGCAGGACCAGTGTAGGAGTAAACCTGCCTCAACGCCACTTCTCCACCACCTGGAAGCCATCTGAGTTAAATGGCACCCAGCCAGAGCCTGCTTCTTGAACCCTTGTCCCAGCCCTGAACCTCCTCCTGCACCCAGCCTCCTGCCCCAGACGTGAGTCCCCTTACACTCAAACACCTTCCCAGAGCTGGCACCCTGAAACCACTCCTGGACCCCAATCCCCTGCCCTGGGCTAAGCCCAGAGCCCCTCCCACACTCCAAACACCTTGGCCCAAGACCAGAGTGATGGAGAATTATAATCCGAGGGTTCGGATGGAGGTCCAAAACCCCTACCAAATCAATTCCAGACACCCTTCTTAAGCAACCAGCTTTATTCAGGAATGCATTCCAGGGCAAAAATCTCCAGGATACTCTCAGGAAAAGTTTCTGCAACTTCCCAAACAAAAGGCAAGGTCTTTTGTACCACCTTACATGGTAATTACCCTTTTTCCACTGACCACTTACAATTGCATGCATATACAGGTCATGCCCCTTTGCACCAAATTCCCTCCAATCATTATTTGTCCCCCCTCAGTCCCTTTGCAGGCCTTACAATAGGTTCAAACCAGTTTCACCTATCCCCTTCTTTTGTATACCTGAGTTCAAGAACGTATCTCTTTACAAAGACCAGACTTAACATCCAGGTCACACAGAGGTCATACTGACAACAAATTAAGTTTATCCTTCAAGAGTCTGCACCCCAGACTCCTACCCCAAACTGGTGAGAGTGAGTGAGGATGGGGGAGGGAGTGGGATGGAGTGAGCAGGGTGAGGCCTCGGAGAAGGGGTGGAACAGAGCTTCAAAGAAGGGGCGGGAAGGAAGCAGGACAAGGGTATTTGGGTTTGAGGCAGATCTTACATTGCACTTAGATTGAAAAAGTGATCTTGTGGTTAAAAAGGTTGGAGACCGCTGATCTCGGCAGAGCTCCTGGGCAGTGTGTGGCTCCTCCTGTCACAGAGGCAGCTGTGTTCACCCTGCTGCTGGAGAATTGGGTCCTCCATGCCCTGAGGATGTTTATTCAGTTTTTTTCACTGTGTGGACTTGCCAGCAGTTTAGAGCCTGATCCTGCACTTGTTAAGGCCTCACTGCAGCCTCATCTGCACTCTTTGAAAGTACTCAATCTCCTCAGAACGCGAGGAAGAGCACGGATTATTAACACGCCTCCACAAGGGCAGCCTGAATTCTTTACAATTAAAAACCACAGCAAACCAAGTCAGATCCTGCTTTAAGTTCTGCTCATGTAGAATCCCTCAGCCCTTGCACATCTCTGCTCTGGATCTGTCTCCCTCCCATCAACCTGCATCTTAGCCCAGGCTTTCTAACATCTCCCGCCAGATGTCCCCCAGTTGTCAACTGAAACTCACCTTGGCCAAATGCAAGTGCTTCCTCTGTGCCTGCTGATAGAAGGGCTACGTCTAGATGGCTTTCCCCTTCCGAAAAAGGAAATGCAAATGAGGAAAGAGGAAATTCAAATGAAGTGCCGATTAGCATATTCTCATGCTTCATTTGCATATCCTCTTCCAATCCTTTTTTCGGAAGAGGTTTTCTGGAAAAAAAAAGCAGTCTAGACAGGGTTTTTCGTGCAAAAAACCCCTTTTTTGAAAGAACCCTTCTTCCTCAAAAAAAGAGGTTTACAGGGTTCTTTCGAAAAAGGGTTTTTTTGCATGAAAAACCAATCTAGACTGCTTTTTTTTTTTTTTGAAAAAAACCTCTTACTAGAAAGGGTTCAGAAGAGGATATGCAAATGAAGCACAAGAATATGCTAATCAGCACTTCATTTAAATTTCTTCTTTCCTCATTTGCATTTCCTCTTTCGGAAGAGGAAAGCAGTCTAGACGTACCCAAGGTTACAGACCTGTTGGCCTAGAATTGCAAAGAATTAACTGCTTGGGGTTTGCTCTATAATTCTAACCCTGGAAAATAGTGGGGATGCCACATTCCATCACAGAGTTACAAAGACGAGGAACAAATGGGCAGTGGCAGAATGGAGAAGGGCAAGTAGGAATTCTCAGCAGGAATTGGAGTTGGCTGGGCTCTGTCATGGAGCACAGGCATGTTACTGACTTTGCTTTTAGCCTTCCCTGGCACTTGTTTGTTCTGGTTAATGTCCTGGTCTTCACAACATCCTCTGGCAAGCAGTTCCACAGGTTGACTGCACGCTGCGTGAAGAAAAACTTCCTTTTGTTTAAAACCTGTTACCAATTAATTTCATTTAGTGACCCCTAGTTCTTACGTTATGGAAACCAGTAAATATCTTTTCCTTATTCACTGTCTCTATACTTGTCATGATTTAATAGACCTCTATCCTATCCCCCCTTACTCACAACGCCACACTGTGTCCCCACACCTCTCAGTAGCAGTATCTCTGCCCAGTGCCTTTCCCATCTCAGGTGCTGCTCCCCAGATTCCCCCATGGAAGTCAGTCTCTTACTGCTCCAGGACCCTGAGCACAGGAAACAGCAGCAAAATGAGGCATGTGACTGACACTGCAAATCTCTCGCCCTGCATTCTCCAGCCCAGCAAGAAGCAGTGACACCTGCCCCTGAGAGACAATAATGCGAGCTCCCCCATCCAGCTGCAGGACACACGAATTCCCCAGTGCCAGGCGTTAAATAGCTGCACCACGGTACTCAACTGTAGGGCAGCCCCTGCAACTAGCCGCCTCCCCAGCAAGCTCCTGTCTCACCACAGCTGGGTTCCAGGGCTGGGCCCAGGGGCTGCTCCTCAGACTCTCCCAGGCCCCCCTGTCTGTCCCCAGGTCCCTCCTGCAGCCAGGTTGGGTGAGTGGCCTAAGAGTCTTGGGGACAAGTCTCTGGTGAGCCCCTCCCATGTACAGCGCAGGAGCACCAGCTCCCCTCACACCCACTGCTGCCTGCAGAGAGCCCAGTGCGCACGAGAGCCGGGGAGACTGTGCTGGGAATAGACGCAGCAGCCTCCAGGGGTGACAGCTGCTCTCTGGGCTGGCAACCCAAGCACTGAGCCCGGGGCCCCCGAGCTCTCTGTTTATCCCACATGCTGTCAGCACAGGCCCCTAGTGCCAGCTCACCCCACCTGCTGCCCTCAGCCATTGGGCCCAGCCATCCTCTGGGGACAGAAGCTTGGTTCCTGAACCACAGGTCCCCTGCTCTCTCTGCTGGGACTGACACAAGGAGAAAATTGGTGCAGGCCTGCTGGGTGAGGTGGGGTCACCTGCCTGCCCCCACCCAGGGCCCACGCTGAGACCCCAGCACACTCCACACCAACTCCTGAGCCACCACCAGATGGACTGTCAGCCTTTGTCCTGGGGGCAGACTGGGTCACGGCCCTGGGGGAGCTGATGAGGGAGGGGGACATTTACCGGCTCATAGCCCCCGTGGGCTGGTTTTTACCTTAGTTCCCCACCAGGCAGGGAGCAGGGGCCGGCAGAGATTGTGAGGGAGGAAGAGAGGGTTGGGTCTCTAATGAGGAAGAGGGCTGCCTGGTAAAGGCGCTAAGTTACCCTGAGCAGAGCCAGGCTCAGGTCCCTGCTCTGGTTGAACTCACACAAGTTATTTATTCAACCTACCTGGGCCTGACTCTCCCTTCTTCTAACCGGGGGGAGACCCTTCCCCAGCTGCATGGGGAGGCTGAGCTCACTGACAGGTGGGAGGGGCTCGGGCAGGGCAGTGATGGGGCCAGATAAGGGCCTGCAGTTGCCATCAGTGCGGCTGTTTCCTGGCCCCATCACATCCTCAAAACATCCCCCTGGTGCTATCCCAGACTTTGTGGGTTTCACACGGACTCTGTCACCAGCTGGTGTTTCTCCTAACACCCCAGCGCCCAGCTCCTGTGATTCCGTGACAATCTCAGCGCTCACCTTAACCACGGCCACTTTCTCGCTCTCCTGACTGCGCAGGGCAGTTTGGGAGCACGAGCAGAGCGAACCCAGAATGCGCAGAAAAAACACAAGAAGTGCCCAGGGTGTCAGTGTTTGAAAAGCAAAACCCCCCTGTGTCCTCCAGCCAACTCCTGATTTTGCGTGATGGGACGCTGACCACGCTGCTGAGCAGGGATCAGTTCCTGTTCTCAGGCCAGGCTGCTCCAGCAAAGGCTCTGAGGGCTTAGCGCAGACACGGACATTCTCATTTCTCTCTTTCCTTCACCCCCAGTCCAGGTTAGGGATATAATAGTGTAGTCGATTAACCAATTATCTGACAAGCAAAAGTTTATTAGTTAATGCTATAGATAGACTACACACATTTTCTTCTCCCCTCCCTTGCCAGTAAATTTTTTAGCAGGCTGGCCAGCAGCCCAATTCAGTCCTGGCTTGAGATGGGTCTGGGACCTACCCCTGCTGCGGCTCTGCATTTAAAGTGTATTAGGAGCTGGGCAGGCTGGCAGCCTGGCTCAGTTCCAGCTCACACCAGGTCTGGGAACTTAGACCCCCCCTAGACAAGGGCTACTGCCATTCCACACTGCTGCCTCTGTATCAGAGGCAGTAACATGGAGTGACTGGCAGCCAGTCCGCAAGGGGAGGTGGTTTTTAAACTGGCTCCCCTTGTGGACTAGCTCCTGCCTGGCACTCCAAGTTGCTGTCTCTGATACAGAGGAAGTAGTGCGGAGTGGCAGGGGGCTCCTTGGGAGTGGGGCCAGGAGCACACTGGCTGCCAGCCCTGCCCCCGGGGACTATAGAGTAGGTGACTAACCAATAAGAATTCATGAGGTTACTCGACTATTCAATTAACTGATATTCAACATCCCTAGTCCAGAGGGATTGTGCTTGTTTGCTGCTTGGGCCCACAGCTCGGCTCCCTGTACATCCCCACCCCATTGCCCTGCCCTCCCTATTTCCCTTTCTCTTAACTGGGCTGTTTTAGATAATAAATGGCATTGACTCTGGTGCCTTTCCCTGCATAGCGAATACAGAAAAAGGCCTGAATTCTCACAGCATGGCCAGCTCCAAACTTCTAAAGCTCATGAGTCAGGGCCCCTGAAATGATGAGATTGTCTTAAAAACCATGAGACTTATAATAATAATTAATAATAAATGTTGGGTTCTTTTTATTCACCCTCTGCCTTCTCAGACCATTAGGCTGCACTCAGATCACATTTTCTGTCTTTGCTTTTTCTCTACAACCAAGAAAACTGGAAAGTTCCTTTGTTAAGGAGACAGAACCCAAGAGTCTCACCTCATCCCAGGCTTTTGGGAGCTGGGGCCTTAACAGACGCACCAATTATCATAAGATTCATTATAGAATCCTGAATGTTGGTGACTCTGAGTCTCCTTTACATTGATCCAGGGCAGCCTTTAGTGCACATGAGAATGGGGCATTTCAAACACTAATACCAGTATAACCAAGGATTTGTCCTGTTCATTTTATATCACTAGATTTGGAAGTACAGGACTGTATCAATAGGCGCTTCTAACAATTGATTTCACTCTATACACACCAACCATGAAAATACTCCCATTGATAAATAAAATGTACCAAGGGGCACTGTAAGAACCATGCTTCATGAGAATTTATTAGACTTTGATTTACAAATATTCACTTTATCTAGACATATGGGCTGCGTCTAGACTGGCATGATTTTCTGCAAATGCTTTTAACGGAAAAGTTCTTCCGTTAAAAGCATTTGCGGAAAAGAGCGTCTAGATTGGCACGGATGCTTTTGCGCAAAAGCACTTTTTGCGGAAAAGCATCCGTACCAATCTAGACGCGGTTTTGCGCAAGAAAGCCCCGATTGCCATTTTCGCCATTGGGGCTTTTTTGCGCAAAACAGTTTTTACCTGTCTACACTGGCCCTCTTGCGCAAAAGCATTTGCGCAAGAGGGCTTAATCTTGAGTGGGAGCATCATAGTATTTGTGCAAGAACACTGACAATCTTACATTAGATCATCAGTGTTCTTGCGCAAATTCAAGCGGCCAGTGTAGACAGCTGGCAAGTTTTTACGCAAAAGCTTGCCAGTCTAGACGCAGCCATGCTGTGGACAATCTGCATGTTAATGGTTATAAAAGCTTTTTGAATCAGACCCTCCTCTCCTTAAATAATTATTGCCTGATCAAAGTAGTGTCTGATCCCCTCATAATTTTCCACTAATTAGAAAAAAGCAAATGAATAAAAATGTGTAGTAAATGCTTAAAACTCATATTTGTGTGCAACTGTGAAAATGTAAATGAATACTGAGTATAAAATTGCTTAAAATAAACATGTCAACATTTTGTATTAATAAAACAGAATTCTGCCAGCTTGACTGGGGCTTCTTGCCCGCAGCCCCTGCTCCTGCAGGCTCATGTTGGGGTGCCAGGCGCAGCTGTCCACAAGTGGGACATTTCCTCACTAAAGCCTCCAGGGCTGCAATTCACAGCTGCTCCCCCCCGCCCAGTGAACAGCCTGAGCCAGCCCCAGGAAGGGGAACAGCCAGATGTTGCTGGATGCGGGGCAGGAAATTGAAACTGATCCTGTGAGTTCCCAGCCCGGAGGGAGCCATGGCTGCAGGGAGTCCCCTCGAACGTCTCCGGGAGGAAGCCACGTGTTCCCTCTGCCTGGAGTATTTCAGGGACCCGGTGATCACGGACTGCAGGCACAATTTCTGCCGCACCTGCCTCAGCCGGTGGTGGGAGGCACCCAGCCCAGCTGCCCCCTGCCCGCAGTGCAGGGACCCGGTGCAGCAGGGACCCCTCCGGCCCAACAGGCAGCTGGCCAACGTGGTGGAAATAGTCTGCAGGGGACTGGCGGGGACAGGGTGTGCAGGGCGCACTGGGAGGCGCTGAAGCGTTCTGCGAGGAGGATCAAGCCCCCATCTGCGTGGTGTGCGACAGGTCCCGGGCGCACCGCGGGCACACGGTGCTGCCCATAGAGGAGGCAGCCCAGGAATACAAGGTAGGGAACTGCTGCTCTGTCTGCTGGGGAATTACTCTGGGTTTTAGTCCCAGGCTAATTTCCCCGACTATTCCCTGGCCCAGTGTGACTCACCAGTCTGCTCTGTGAAGCCTTCCTGGCATGGGAGAGGCTGTAACCAAAGAAATGCTCTGGCTGGGCAGCAACAGAGGCAAAATATCAAGTCTTTAAAGACACCGGATGTGAGAAACTTTTCTCTAAGACGCCCGGCTGCTTTTCAAACCCAGCTCCTGCTGGGGAAATGAGGGCCCCTTACCCAAAGGGAGGTGGATGCAATGAGCAGCAGGCTGATCTATGGGAATGCGCTGCCTTCAGACTGGAGAAAGGGGAGTTACAAGCTGTTGTTACAGATTTGTTGACTAGAATTTGTTATTATTACTTGTATTTGCATCATAGTAGCCCTTACAGACCCAAAATGAGATCCAAACTTTGCACAAAACACAACCAGGGACAATCTCTGTCCTGAGCAGTTTACAATGTAGGTAGACAAAAGGTGGGGAAGGGAAATTGAGGCACAAAGCAGGGGAGTGAATCACCCTGTAGGTCAGCAGCTGAGTTCAGCATGGAACCCCAGTTTCTCCAGGCCTAGTCCATGGTCCTAACCACGAGGCCATGCTGCCACCTTGGCCCTGGCCCCAGTGCTGAAATGTGTCAGGAGGGAAAGGCGCCTTGCTACAGGCCCCAGGCTCAACACAGAGAGGTTTTCCACTGGGATGTTGAACTCCTGGGCTGCTCCATGAGGGGTTAAACTCCAATACTGTAGCCGACACTAGAGGAGATCACTGGGCTGGATGCTGTGTGGGACCCCGAGTGCCTTGAGTCCACCCACAACAGGGCTCCAGGCAGTGGAGGCCATGCCAGGTACAGCTGGGATCAGACTGGATTGGAACAAAACTACCCCCAGGCTGGAGCTGCCCGGTGCTGGTCTGACCTGTGCTAGTGGGTACATGCGCACGGACCAGCCAACATGGTTCCGTTAGTCCCACCAGGTTGCCTTTGGGAATCTCCCAGAATGCACTGCTGCCGGGAGCTGTACCAAGGAACGGGCACATCAACAGGGCAACCCCCAACCATTCTGAATGCAGATCAGCCTTTCTCATTGCGGGGGGGGGGGTACTGAGGCATCCCCAGAACACAGGTCATGCCCGAACCTGCCTGCCCAGGCCCAGCCTGAACTTTATTGGTCGGCCCTTGTGAGCCTGTCCTGCCTTTGTCACACCATCCCCACCTACATCATTCTGCACACAGGTGCCCCCGCTCTCACAGGTGTCTTGCTGCATCCTCAGTCTCCTCCTGTCCTTTTCACCAGACAAAGCCTTGAATCTTCTCAAATACAGATGTATTGATTCCCCTCCAATGTGAGTCCCTGCCTGTTATGGTCTGTACCACCAATCATTTCACAAATACCAATAAAGCTTGGTGATAACTGAGATATTTCTCTAATTACTAAAAAGACTCAACCTGCATTGGTAACAGTCAGATTCTGACACACTCCTGGTTTGCCTTTATAAGGTTTTATCTCCTTGGGAGCCCTGATGTCACACAGCGACTGGGTCCAACAGTCACTTGGGCTTCGAGTGGAAAAATGCCCCATTCCACATCCCTCTCACCCTCACAATGAAACCTCCCAAATCATTTCTGTTTCTTCAGGAAAAATTTGAGGCCCATTTGAAGACTCTGAGGGAGGAGAGAGAAAAGCTGCTGGGATGGAAAGTGACGGGAGAGGGGAGAAGCCAGGAGTATCTGGTAGGTGCCTGTGGTTATGAACTGGCAAGGACTGGCAGTGGGAGTTCTGAGTGCTTGGGCAAATGCTGCCCCCCTGATTAGTAGAATGGCCACAGCTAGATTTTGTTTCAGCTGGTGGTGCACATGCACACAAGCTTTGGTGCACATAGAACAATTTATTCCACACATGGATGGAGATTAAAGAGACCATTGGTGCGGAGTCCTGTTTCCTGCTGCTGTGGGTGTGAATTCCCAGCACCCATGAATAACAGAACATGCTGCCCATGATAGACCTGGAAACATCCCTTGCAGAGGGACACAGGGGCCAAAGGGGAAGCTGGGAGAGATGATTCTGCCTTGTACCCACAGAGTAGAATCAAATGTCACAAATTTTAGGGTTTTCCAAGAAGTTCTCCCTGCTGCGCACTCAGCTCCCCATGAAAGGGCCCCAGGGTCCCTCCATGTCCCTGACCAGCCCTTTCCCTGTTTTCATACAGAAACAGACACAAGCCAAGAGGCAGAAGGTTAAGGCTGTGTTTCAGCAGCTGTGGCAGTTCCTGGAGGAACAAGAGCGACTCCTGCTGGCCCAGCTGGAGAAGCTGGATGAGGAAATTGTGAGGCTTCAGACTGACAATGTCAGTAAACTCGCTGCACAGATTTCCTGTCTCAGCGAGCTGATGGGTGAGCTGGAGGGGAAGTGCCGGAAACCAGCAAGTGAATTCCTTCAGGTGAGACTGGGTGAGAAACAGCTCAGCTCCCCACACAGGGAAGGGAGGCTCCTGAATCATGAGATCTGGGGTCCAGCCGTCAGATCTGGGTGTAACTTGGCATGTGCATTGCTGACATATGAGTGAATGTTGTGTTTTGCAGTTATAGACACAGAGATATTAGAGATGGCAAAGCCCCATTCGCTCAGGGAACCCATGGCCCTGGGCCCAGGGCCTCTCTTCCTCATGTTTGCAAAATCCCTTCCCTGGGGTACTGTGTGTGTGTCCGATGGGACTGAGATTCTTTTTTCTCTCTTTCACCTCCAGGATGTTAGAAGCACCTTGAGCAGGTACGTGGCTCTCACCCCCCTCACACAGCACAGTGCTGGGGAAGAGCTTGCTGATGTTAGGATCTCATCTGCCCCGGGCTATACAGTAAAGTGTGTGGGAAAGGTGACATGTTAGATGCAAATCTCTGTGACTCGTATAATTCTGAGTTTCTCACCCTCATGGAGAAGACTCTGGAATTCCCCATTCAGAGGCACAATCTGACCTCAAGTATTTCTTGGAGCTGTTACCTCCCTGGGGACTGGCTGCCTCAGGTCTGTGGGGTATAACATGGGCCTGTCACTGTTGGGCACTGGGCACCATTCAGCCCAGGGCAGCAGGGACCAAGAGTCTTTCCCACCCGAGCGCTGTGTGGAGATGTGTGTGGAATGAACAGGGGAGGAGGGCAGTTGGTGTCTTAGTCTACTCCCTAGTGGGAAGATTTCTACAGCCCTCCACCTGGGAACCTCCTGTCCCTCAGAGCCTGGAGGCCAAGGAACGAATTCGCCATGGAGACTCAATTCCAATTTTCTCCCCCAGCTGGTCTCTCCAGGCTGGATTTCAGGAATATTAATGGGTCCTTTGTGGAGAATGTTGCACGGCCCTGGGCTGTGCTACACCTGCTCTCAGGCTGGGAGAATTGGAGGAATTCTAACTGCAAGCTCATTAGAGCAGGGACTCATGATCAAGAATTTAAGAACTGAAACACTCAATACACTACAGTGTCACCATGTGACGTTGTTTCTCTCCAGGTGTGAGACTGGGTAATTCCAGCAGCCAAAGGAGATTTCTCCTGAACTGGAAGAGCGAGTCAGGGGTTTCTCCCAGAAAACTATTGCGCTGTCGGAGACTCTGAGGGAGTTCAAAGGTACCTAAAAGGCATGGACGATGGGGGGAGAATGGCACAGACTTAGGGTCCAAGATATTCAGTCTGATTAATTGGTGTTTAGATGTTTGTGTATGTGTATCCCATATATATATATATATATATATATATATATATACACACACACATTGTGTTTTAAAATATTGTTTGTAAGCCACCTCAAATATTTTAAATAGAGGGGCAGGATAAAAATATTTTTAATAAATAATTTGTTCCAAACGCATACTTTTCAATTTCATTGATTGTTAGAGTCAGGAATGACAGACATACAGAAAGACACACTTTCCAGTTACCTTGTCCCTGGGCAGATGCAAGTCGTGGTACATTTCTCCTAGGATGTTCTGACTACCATTTACGAGGTCTTACATGTTATGAACTGCCAGATTAGAACATAAGAACATAAGAATGGCTGTACTGGGTCAGACCAAAGGTCCATCTAGCCCAGTATCCTGTCTGCCGACAGTGGCCAGCACCAGGTGCCCCAGAGAGGGTGGACCGAAGACAATGATCAAGCGATTTGTCTCCTGCCATCCCTCTCCAGCCTCTGACAAACAGAGGCCAAGGACACCATTTTATCCCCTGGCTAATAGCCTTTTATGGACCTAACCTCCATGAAATTATCTAGCTTCTCTTTAAACTCTATTATAGTCCTAGCCTTCACAGCCTCCTCTGGCAAGGAGTTCCACAGGCTGACTACACGCTGTGTGAAGAAGAACTTTCTTTTATTAGTTTTAAACCTGCTACCCATTAATTTCATTTGGTGTCCTCTAGTTCTTCTATTTAGGGAACTAATAAATAACTTCTTTTTATCGGCCCTCTCCACACCACTCATGATTTTATATACCTCTATCATATCCCCCCTCAGTCTCCTCTTTTCTAAACTGAAAAGTCTGAGTCGCTTTAACCTCTCCTCATATGGGACCCGTTCCAAACCCCTAATCACTTTAGTTGCCCTTTTCTGAACCCTTTCCAAGGCCAAAATATCTTTTTTGAGGTGAGGAGACCACATCTGTACACAGTATTCAAGATGTGGGTGTACCATAGTTTTATACAGGGGCAGTAAGATATTCTGGGTCTTATTTTCTATCCCTTTCTTAATAATTCCTAGCATCCTATTTGCCTTTTTGACCGCTGCTGCACACTGCGTGGAAGTTTTCAGAGAACTGTCCACAATAACTCCAAGATCTCTTTCCTGATTTGTCGTAGCCAAATTAGCCCCCATCATACTGTACGTATAGTTGGGGTTATTTTTCCCGATGTGCATTACTTTACACTTATCCACATTAAATTTCATTTGCCATTTTGTTGCCCAATCACTCAGTTTGGTGAGATCTTCTTGGAGTCCCTCACAGTCTGCTTCTGTCTTGACTATCCTAAACAGTTTGGTATCATCTGCAAACTTTACCACCTCACTGCTTACCCCTTTCTCTAGATCATTTATGAATAAGTTGAACAGGATTGGTCCTAGGACTGACCCTTGGGGGACACCACTAGTTACCCCTCTCCATTCTGAAAATTTACCATTTATTCCTACCCTTTGTTTCCTGTCTTTTAACCAGTTCTCAATCCAAGAAAGGACCTTCCCTCTTATCCCATGGCCATGTAATTTACACAAGAGCCTTTGGTGAGGGACCTTGTCAAAGGCTTTCTGAAAATCTAAGTATACTATATCTACTGGATCCCCCTTGTCCGCATGTTTGTTAACCCCTTCAAAGAACTCTAAGGGTATGTCTACACTACAAAGTTAATTCGAACTAACAGCTGTTAGTTCGAATTAACTTTCATAGGCACTACACATGCAAACTGCTAGTTCGAACTTAATTTGAACTAGTGGAGCGCTTAATTCGAACTAGGTAAACCTCATTCTACGAGGACTAACACCTAGTTCGAATTAAGTAGTTCGAATTAAGGGCTGTGTAGCCACTTAATTTGAACTAGTTGGAGGCTAGCCCTTCCCAGCTTGCCCTGGTGGCCACTCTGGGCCAAGCCAGGGAAACTCTTCTGCCCCCCTCCCGGCCCCGGAGCCCTTAAAGGGGCACAGTCTGGCTACACTGCTCATGCCAGCTGCAAGCCTGCCAGCACCCAGCCAGCAGACCCTGCACCTGGCACGGCATGAGCCAGCCACCCGCTGCCACCCAGCCCTCCGCCTCTTCCCAGGACCAGGCTGGCGGCTCCCAGGAGCCTGCCCGGGGCCGCAAGAGGCGGGCACCCTCCTGGTTTAGTGCGGAGATCGTGGACCTCATCGAGGTTTGGGGGGAAGCCTCCAACGTCCATGATCTCCGCACTAGCCACAGGAACGCGGCCGTCTACAGCCACATGGCTGCCAGCCTGGCCACCAGAGGCCACATGCGGACCCGGGAGCAGGTCCGCTGCCAAATTAAGGACTTGCAGCAGTCCTACTTCAGGGCCTCCCAGCCAGGGGCTGACCCGGAGGCATGCCCTCATTATGAGGCCCTGGACCGCATCCTGGGGGCTCACACAGTCCATGCCCCCTGGGTGGTGATCGACCCCGGGGCAGAGGGACCTGTCCCTGACACCAAGGAGGAGGAGGAGGACGCCGAGAGCCAGGAGCCTGCAGGGAGCCTGCCCAGGACCCAGGACCCCCGAGGCATCCCACAGAGCACATCGGCTGTGTCGTCCAAGGCCAAGGGGAGCTCCACATGTGAGTGCCATCATGCTCCCCTTATGTGTACGGGGAGGTGGGGGGAGAGGGAGCCCAGGGACCGTGCACCTGGGCCTTGCCCACCATGGAGCAGCAGCTGGGTGTCATGCAGGGGCCCTGTCCCGTTCCCCACACGCCGACCTTGCCTTGCAGAGGAGGGCTGGGGGGCTGTGTCCCCAGGGAGAACTGACCACTGCTCTTGTTTCACCACAGCCGCAGCACCTGGGACTGCAGGGCGCACCACCCTGCCTGCAACAGCCACCTGCACCCGGGCCAGCAGGCGCACCAGGAACCTGGAGGACTACCACCGGCGGCACCTGCGGCTACTGGAGCACCAGCTCTGCACCCAGGACCACTGGGTCCGGGAGGATCTGCGGCTGCGGCAGCGTCAGCGGAGCTTGGAGGCACTGGAGGAGCAGGGCCGTGCCCTCAGAGGCCACCTCCAGACCCTGGTGGACAGGTTCCTGCCTCCTGCTGCTCCAGCCCTGCAGCCGCCCCAGCTCTCGCTCCTCCTCCCACCCCTGCTCCCCTTCCCGCTTCCTCCACACCCCCCGTCCCTCCTGCCCCACCCTCCACACCCACTCCTCCCTGACGCCCCCGCACCCGCAGTGCTGCGAGACGGGAGAGCCAGCAGGACCCCCAACCCTGAGCTTTCCCTTCCCTTCCTCCCCTTCCTCCCCTTTCCAGCTCCCTCCGCCCAGGTTTCCCCCTCCACTCTCCCATCCTCATTCCCCCCTCCCCCCACCCCAGTTATGTACAATAAAAAGAGATTGTTGTTTGCAAAACAGGTGTCTTTATTTAACATTAGGAAGGGGCGTTAGGGAGGGGAAAGGGGAAGGAGGGGAGGGTGGAAGAAGGCCCCAATGGGGCATGCAGGGAGAGTTCAGTCCTCCTCCTCCACCAGGAAGGTCTCCCACAGGGCTTCCCGGATCTGGACGGCCCCCCGCTGGGCCTCCCGGACGGCGGCGGTGTGTGGCTGAGCGTAGTGGCCAGCCATGCGCTCAGCCTCAGCCATCCAGGCTGGCAGGAAAGCCTCCCCCTTCCGCTCGCACAAATTGTGCAGCACGCAACATGCTGCCACCACGGGAGGGATATTGTGCTCGGCGAGGTCGAGGTGGGTGAGGAGGCACCTAAATCTGGCTTTCAGTCGTCCAAAGGCCCCCTCGACCACAATGTGGGCCCTGGTGAGCCTGGCATTGAAGGCCTGGCGGGAGGGGTTGAGGTGCTCCGTGTACGGCTTCATCAGCCAGGGCTGTAGGGGGTAGGCCGCATCCCCCACCAGGCAGACGGGCATGTCCACATCCCCGACCCTGATGTGGCAGTCGGGGAAGAAGGGCCTGGTGTGCAGCCTCTGGCACACGAAGGAGTTGCGGAACACCCTGGCATCGTGTGCTTTGCCAGACCAGCCCACATTAATGTCCGTGAACTGGCCCCGGTGATCAGACACGGCCTGCAGGAGGACGGAGAAGTACCCCTTGCGGTTGATGTACTGGGAGGCCTGGTGTTCTGGGGCACGGATGGGGATGTGCGTCCCGTTGATGGCCCCCCCGCAGTTGGGGAAGCCGAGGGCGCCGAACCCCTGGATGATGGCGTCCGGATCGGCGAGGCGGACCACCCTGCGGAGCAGCACCCGGTTGATGGCCTTGACCACCTGCAGAGAGACACAGCAAACTGCGAATCACTGGGGCGCCCGGGTGGCTGGGAGTGTTCGTTCCCTGGCACTGCCCCGCGCCCCACTCCCAGAAGCAACCCCCGCTGCGATCCTGGCTGCCGGCGGCGGCCTGTAGTACGGCCAGGACAGACCGAACCCTCCCATGCGGGGCACTGTCGCCTCCTCCCCCGCCCACATTTTCCCTGGGGTGGCCCATTCCCTCCTTGCAGCCCCCTTCCTCCCCGGCCCAGCGGCCGGTGAGTGCCATACCTGCATGAGTACTGCTCCGACAGTGGATCTCCCCACGCCGAACTGGTTCCCGACGGATCGGTAGCTGTCCGGCGTGGAGAGCTTCCACAGGGCGATGGCCACACGCTTCTGGAGGGGCGGGCCTCATGCGAGTGTCCCGTCGCTGCAGAGCAGGGGCGAGCCACTCGCAGAGCTCCAGGAAGGTGTCCCTCTTCATCCTGAAGTTCTGGGTCCACTGTCTGTCTCCCCAGCACTCCAGGACGATGTGGTCCCACCAGTCGCTGTTGGTGTCCAGACGCCAGATGCGGCGGGGCTTGCTGGCATCCGGGCGCTGCTGCGGCTCCTCCATGGCCCCCAGGGAGGCCAGGTGGAGAGGCTGATGTGCACCAGGTGGTGCCAGGCAGCCTCCAGCCATTGCTGGCAGGCTTGCAGCAGCAAGTCCAAAAACTGGAGCAGAATGCCCAGGGCGAGCTCTGGCTCCATGGTGCCAACTGTGGCAGTGTCCCCAATGGGAACCACCGACACAGGCAGGCGCAGAGGAAAACGCTTTGCTGTCCCTCGGCGAGGTAGGCAAGCAAGTGGAGAAGCTGAGAACCGGCTGTCCAAGGGGGTCCCTTTAAGCATGAGCCT
Source organism: Pelochelys cantorii (assembly GCA_032595735.1). Classification (NCBI taxonomy): domain Eukaryota; kingdom Metazoa; phylum Chordata; order Testudines; family Trionychidae; genus Pelochelys; species Pelochelys cantorii. The sequence goes on from CM064345.1 coordinate 16,009,555, forward strand.
CAGACAGCAGCCACACAAAGCAACCACTGACCTGATGCCCTGCCGGAACCGGTTTCAGCTGCCCTTAAATGCGACCCAGCGTCCAATCAGTGTGGACGTGCTAGTTCGAATTAGCAAAACGCTAATTCGAATTAGTTTTTGGGTGTAGATGCGTTAGTTCGAATTAGCTTAATTCGAATTAACTAATTCGAACTAAGTTAGTTCAAATTAACTTTGTAGTGTAGACATACCCTAATAGATTAGTAAGACAGGATTTCCCTTTACAGAAATCATGTTGACTTTTGTCCAACAAATTATGTTCTTCTACATGCTTCACAATTTTATTCTTTACTATTGTTTCGACTAATTTGCCCAGTACTGGAGTTAGACTTACCGGTCTGTAATTGCCCGGATCGCCTCTAGAGCCCTTTTTAAATATTGGTGTCACATTGGTTACCTTCCAGTCATTAGGTACGGAAGCCGATTTAAGGGATAGGTTACAAACCACAGATAATAGTTCAGCAATTTCCCATTTGAGTTCTTTTAGAACCCTTGGATGAATGCCATCCGGTCCTGGAGATTTGTTAACATTAAGTTTTTCTATTTGTTCCAAAACCTCCTCTAATGACACTTCAGTCCGGGACAGTTCCTCAGATTCATCACCCACAAAGGACGGTGCAGATTTGGGAATCTCCCCAAACTGTAGAGCATAGAATCTTTCCACTGAAATTATCCTGAAGTTTTTTGACCAATGCTGCATACCATGCTGTGCTTTTTTTCAAGGCTCCAGCTGCTTGTTGACCTGCATTTAACAATGAGGGAAAATACGTTAGTTCCCGCCTTTGAAGTTGTGCCTTGAACAGCTTGAGTTTGTTGACAAACGCAAATACACTTTGCACTAGGTCAGGCAACATCTTTAATTTCCCTTGTAGGTCCAGGTTGAGTCTGTCCAGATGATGCAGCATGTCCACCAGAAACGCCAAATCTAAAACCCAGTGCAGGTCTGAGAGCTCGGGATATTCCTTATGCTTCTCTTCCATGAACAATTTCACAGTGTCCAAAAGTTCAAAAAAATGAAACAGCACTTTGACTTTCTAAAGCCACCTTACAGTACAGTGCAGTGGCAGGTCTCCTGGAAGATCTTGGTCAAGCTCAGCAATGAGATTCTTGAACGGTCTGTGGTTAAGGCACGTGTGCGAATGGAATTGACAATTTCTAGCATGGGTTTCATTACATGGCCTAAATTCAGGATTTTAGATACCAGTTGCTCCTGATGGATGATATAGTGAAAAGTCCAGAACTCGGGGAACCTGTTGTCAGCTCTACATAGCCTGACAAGTCCATTCACAGATCCGATCATAGACAGCGCTCCATCTGTTGCTATTGCTGCAAGTTTCGGTAAAGGCAGATTTGTTTTTGCAAACACGTCCATCAGTGTCTCTTTCACATCAATGCCACGGGTTCTGTCTTTTAATGGCACGGTATCCAGGAGTTCTTCATTGATTACACAAGCCTCTGACACAGTCCGTACAAATATTGCCAATTGAGGTTTGTCCTATAAATCACAAGACTTGTCCAGTGCAATACTGAGCTACTCACATTTCTGAAGATCTGAATATAAATGTGAATCAAGTGCATCATTTATGTCAGACATTCTGTGTTCAGTCGTGTGGCATGAGAGTTGAAGATCTGAAACCATTCTTTTCAGATTGCATTTTTTTAACAAACTCACTTTCATTGTAAGGTTTTTTAGCACGGGCAATGTTCCAAGCGACTTGACATGAGGCAAGTGTAAGTGTCTGAGTGTGCTTGGAAAATTTACGCAACACTTCAGTCTGTTTTTCTATTTGACTTTTCAAAGTTTTTAGTTTGAGAGTGCATAGTTCAGCACCTTTTGGAAATTCCTGATCGATGTTAGCATGGTGTGAGTTGAAATGGCACTGGAGATTTGAACACTTGAAATGTGCTAACGAAGTCTGGCATATCAGACAGAGTGGTTTGCCATTGTGTTCAATGAAAAAATATGAACTTTCCCACTCTGGTAAGAATGTTCTGTGTTCTTCATATTAAAACAAAAGGAAAAACTATGCAGCACGGCTACCTCTCTATTACTACTTCTTCATATTTGCGCTTATTACATTTTCCTTCCATGTTGAAAGAGGGTTACCACCTGCTGCAGACTAAAAAGAACATGTCAGACACTGCTAAACATCTCACCAGCAAAATATGACAAAGAAGATGGACTTTTTCAAACAACAGGATACATGATTAGTTAATAATACTAAGTTCCATGGAACAGAGTTATGTAGTCTGCTGATTAGCTACTAATGACCAGTTAATGATTTACTGATTGGCTCTCATTCAGCACTGTACAGATTTAAACGTATATAATAGGCAAATGAAAATTAACAATAGATGACAAATATTAACAGACCATTTACTAAATACCAATAAAAAAGTCTCTAATCACTTAAAAAAATTCATGGCCAGTGCATAGATCTTCAGAGAACTTGACAAGGAACAAACATTGAATTAAAAAAAAAACCTTTAAAAATACAGGAATATTCTCACACTACAAATAAGAGTAAAAATATTTTTTTCTGCTATCAATTTAGGAGAAAGATTGGATGGCTAAGTACGATTCAAGGTAGTTGCTAACTGTTAGCTATCCAATCTTTCTCCTAAATTGGTAGCAAAAAAATTATTTTTACTCTTTTGGTGCGCTTTTAGAAAGATTGACTTTTTAATTTTTTTTTGTCTTTTTGGTCTTTCCCTTCCCCACACACTGTGCAACTGATGCTCCCACACATGCACACTCTGGGGCTACTGCCCTCCCCCCAGCTCTGGGGCTGCTGTCCGCCCCACCCCCGGCTCTGGGGCTGCTACAGGGAGCTGCGCTGACGGCTGGGATCTGTCAGGGGCAGCCTGTTGGGGGGTCCAAGAGCCATGTGATCTGGAGGCATGCGGGCTGCCTGCCGAAGGTGGCGGGGGCAGCCTGCCGTGTTGGTGGCCTGCCGGGGTGGGGGGAGGGGGACAGGAGCCACGTGGGGCAGCCTGCCACTGAGGGACCCAGGCAGCAGAGTACGCCTATGCAAGCCTGCAGGAGCTGCTGCAGCAGCTGGCAGGGCGCATGCACAGGAGGGGCAAGTTGAAAATCCGGTGACAGACAGACAAGAACAGTGATGGCTTAATAGAAAGATTGTCTAATTAGCACAATTTGAAGTGCCTGTTTCACTCTAACTTGTTGATCTTGGGTATGGTTTCTTTCTTCCTTTTTTTTTTTAATTTATGAAGATTATGGCTTTTTTACAGTTCTAAAAATTCAGGTCTGTCCCAGACTGCAAATATGACAGGTTCAAAAACAATAAGGGTGAGACTCAAATCTCAGAATAATTGCTTCAGCCTGGCAAACAATAGCCTTTGAATTTTCTTTAAAGCAATACAGTGTAAGCCAGGTACAGGCTGATTCTTGTTTGTCTTGGAATTTAAATATGACATCTGAGTTGGCTGCCTTATTTTGCATCCATGAAGACTTTGAGTTGAAGGTGCTTCGGCCTCCCCCCACTCTAATTCAATGCACCTACTCCTCCCACAGAGCCTGGTCGCCCCAGCCTCCCCGCTCTAACCCAATACACCCACCCCTCCCCCAGAACCAGGCACCCCCTAACCCAATCCCCCTCCCCTCTCTTCCCCCAGAGCCAGGCACCCCCTGCTCTAACCCAGTGCCTGGGTCTCACTGTAGCTGCCACTGCCATGTGCTTCTGCCTCCAGGCGCCGAGGCACAGGCGCAGAGCCACTATGAGCAGTCCAGGTGCGTGGCTCCAAATGAGCCGTAACCCTAAGAGCTGCATTTCTTTGAGGAAAGAGCCACGGGTAGGCCACTCCTGGTGTAGCCCAAGGTCCAGTGTGCTTCAACAGCAGCCCTGGGAACTACAAGTTGTGGACTACAAACTGTAGCATGTTGGGAGAATTTCTTGGTTCCTGCCAGGACATTCCCACTATGTCTACACTCCACAATTTGTGCACCTTTTTTCTGATACTTTTATTGGAAGAGTCTACACTGGGCCAAATTTCAGAAAAACCTCCTCTTTCAGAAGAACCCTTCTTTCTCATGGAATGAGGAAGACAGGGCTTCCAAAAGAGTGCCTCTGCTCTTTTGCAAAAGAATGAGGAAGAGCAGATGTGTTCCCTAGACGTGGCAGAGTTTTTTCAGGATACCAGAGGTATCCTGAAACCCCCCATAGTCTAGACGTACCCTTAGACCCTGTCTCTGCAATAGCTATTATAGTGTATCCCTGTTTCATAGGGCTGGGGAAGAATAAATACAGTAAATATGGGCGGTGCTCAGAGCCTGGTAGCACACTGGGGTGCTCTCAACCTGTGGAACTCCTTGCCACAGGATGTTGTGAAGACCAGGACTTTAACAGGGTTCAAAAAAGAACTAGATAAATTCATGGAGGAGAGGCCCATCAATGGCTATTAGTCAGAATGCATAGGAAAGGTGTCTCTAGCTTCTGTTTCTCAGAAGTTGGAAATGGATGACAGGAGAGGGATCACTTGATTCTTATCTGTTCTGTTCACTCCCTCTAGGGCATCTGGCATTGGCCACTGTCGGAAGACAGGAGACTGGGCTAGATGGACCTTTGGTCTGAGAGTATATGGGCAATAGTGCTCAGAAATGGCCTAAGGGAGAATTCAGAGTTATGTAGGAGAGCTCAAGGAGGAGCCTCTTAGGAGTGTTCTCCTTTCCCATGACTAATTGAGCTAGAAGACAGATGTCCCTTGGGACAAGGTAAGAGCCTCAGAAAGGTTTGGTACTGATGCAGCCTGACCCACCTGGTGCCGGCCAAGCACAAGACCTGGGAACCACTAAGTGAAATTGGGAGTATTATTTTCCCACATAGACCTTTATCTCTTATTATCATTGGGGACATTGGGATTTGTCTTTCGGGTTTCCCATTTCCCTGCTTCACACTAGAGGAGAGAGGGCTGCACAAGGAGCTGGGACAGGTAAATGCTCTGAGAGTGATCCCCAGTGGTGACCTGAACCATCCCTGGGCTATGTGTGTGTGGGGGGAGTGGAACCTACAGCCTCCTGCCCCTTGGAGAGGGGATTGGCTGAACTGGGGGACCAGTCACAGGGAGGAGACTCAGGACTTTGTTGTTCTCTTGGGCTGTGTCTAGACTGGCCAGTTTTTCCGGAAAATCAGCTGCTTTTCCGGAAAAACTTGCCAGCTGTCTACACTGGCCACTTGAATTTCCGCAAGAACACTGACGATCTCATGTGAGATTGTCAGTGTTCTTGTGGAAATACTATGCTGCTCCGTTTGGGCAAAAGTCCTTTTTGTGCAAAGCTTTTGCGCAAAAGGGCCACTGTAGACAGCTCAGATTTGTTTCGCGCTGTACGCGGCGGGGTGGCAGTCCTGTCTCGCCAGGTAAGTACTGAGCCACCCCCACTTGCATTTCCCCGACCCGGGGTAAGTTCCTCGTGGCTCTCGGGTGCGCTGGCCCATTACTCCGTGCTTTGTCTGCCCGATACCGCTAGGAGGGTGGGGTAGGGGGGCCCGGGCCCGCCCTCTCTCACGGGCCCCAGCCCAGGACCCTAAGGACAGGTTCGTTGGAACCCGTCCAGCCGGAGGGGCTAACGCCTGCAACGCACCAGCTCACCGGCTCCACGCCCCGCCCTGGGCTACTTCCTACCCCACCATCACCCCCTGGACCCCTTTTACCCCCCCCCCCCCCACGGACGCGTCCGCCACTCAGTGTGCTCACTCTCCCACGTGAACACTCCCCCTACTGCCCGCCCCCCCCTCGCCTTCTCCTCCGGCGTCCTCTCCCTCCCCTGGGTGCCCCCCCCTTCCTTCTCCTTCTCCTCCGGTGTCCTACCTCTCCCCGGGTGCCCCCCCTCTCTTCCTTTTCCTGGGGCTTTAAAAGAGGACCCCGCGCCGGCGTCCTTCTGCCGTGATGTCGGCCGATGCGCACGTCACGGCCCACGTGGCGTGCCCCGGCTGCAGCACGCCGGCCGGTACTCTCCTCCGGCCCCGACCCCACCTCTCAGCTGAGCGGCGGCAGCCGAACAGGGGCCGCATGCCACCCGCTCTCTCCGCGCCGCCCCTAGGAGCGCGAGCACGACTGCGGGGTAAGTGCGAGGCGGGTCTGCCTCCACGGGGAGGAGGCCGCCCGTCCCGTCACACGCCTCCCCCTCTAAGTTCCCCTCTCCCCTTGTTTGGTCTCCCTCGTCCTTTTCTGAAATTCTTGAAAAGAAGTCCGCATTACCGTGGGCCTTCCCAGCCCAGTGGCTGACCTCGAAGCGGTAGGGTTGTAATGCCAGGTACCACCTCATTATTCGTGCGTTGGAGTCTTTCATGGCCAAGAGCCATCGAAGGGGGGCGTGGTCGGTTACCACTTTGAAGGGGCTGCCTAAAAGATAATATCGTAACATATCAATCGCCCACTTTACCGCCAACGCTTCCTTTTCTATCGTAGACTATTTTTGTTCTCGGGGCAGTAATTTATGGCTCATGTATACAATCGGGTGTTCCTCCCCCCCTTCCCCTTGGGAGAGAATGGCCCCGAGCCCCAGTTTAGAAGCGTCCGTTTGCAGAACAAATGGCTTGGTGAAGTCGGGTTGAGATAGCATGGGTGCCTGGGTCAGGCACCCATGCTATCTCCTAAAGGTCCTAAAGGCCTCATCGCATCCCTGGTCCCACCGTACCCTCTTCGGGGCTGAATTCCGCATTAGGTCCGTCAGTGGGGCGGCCAGGGTCGCGAAGTCTGGGAAAAACCGTCGGTAGTAGCTGGCGAGCCCCAGGAATTGCCGGACCCACCACTTTGTAGTTGGGGCTGGGTAGTCCCGCAAGGCTTCGATCTTACCTACTTGGGGCCGGATCTTACCTCCTCCCACTGTATAGCCTAAGTATGACACCTCCCGCTCGCCAAAGTGGCATTTAGCCAGGTTGGCGGTTAGTCCAGCCTCTTGTAATGAGGTTAGCACGGCTTCCACCCGCTGCAGGTGTTCCTGCCACGTTGTACTATAGATTATTATATCATCTATATATGCGGCGGTGTATTGCTTGTGAGGCCGTAGTACCCGGTCCATCAGCCTCTGGAAGGTTGCGGCTGCCCCGTGGAGACCAAACGGCATCCTGATGAACTGGTATAGGCCAAAGGGTGTTGAGAATGCAGTCTTTTCGCGAGACTCTGTCGTTAATGGGATCTGCCAACACCCCTTTGACAGATCAACCATGGACAAGTACTGGGCGGCCCCTAATCTCTCCAGTAACTCGTCCACCCTGGGCATTGGGTATGCGTCGAACTGCGACACTGCATTGACCTTCCGAAAATCAATACAGAACCGAATTGTCCCGTCCGACTTGGGGATCAATACGATGGGGCTTCTCCAGGCGCTGCGTGACTCTTCGATCACCCCCCAGCGCAGCATCTTTTCTATCTCCTCACGTACCGTCCCCCATAGTTTCCGAGGGAGAGGTCTGACCTGGTCGCGGACTTTACACCCTGGTTCCGTCGTGATGTGATGGCTCGTCACGTTAGTCCGCCCCGGGGTTGTCGTCAACACCTGTGGGAATTTGCTCAAAGCGTTCAGGAGCTCGTCCCGTTGAGCCGGGGCTAGGTCCCACCCTACCTGTAGATCCTGGATTATCTTTTCCTCTCTTGACCCTTTCACGTACCCGGTGAACTCCTCCCTCGCCCGCCACGCCTTAAGGAGGTTAACGTGATAAATGTTCGTGGATTTCCTCCTTCCGGGCATCCGAATTTCGTAATTCACTTCCCCCACCCGCCGGGTTACTTCGAAGGGACCTTGCCATCGGGCCAGCAGCTTTGATGTCTGCTCGGGTAGTAACAAGAGGACCCTATCTCCCGGCTGGAAGATCCTTACTCGGGCATTTCGATTGTAATATTGTGCCTGATGTTCCTGTGCTTCTACCAGGTTTTGCTTGGCGAACTCCCCCACCCGCTGTAACCTTTCTCTCAACTCGAGGATGTATGGCACGGCTCCCTGGACCCTGGTCGATTGCTCCTCCAGGACTCCCTAATAAAGTCTAGGATTCCGCGGGGTTGTCTACCATAAAGTAACTCGAAGGGCGAGAAGCCCATTGAGGCTTGGGGCACTTCTCTCACTGCGAACATCAGTGCGGGCAGGGCCCGGTCCCACTCCTTAGGGTCCTCCTCCACAAACTTTTTGAGCATACCTTTAAGCGTCCGGTTGAACCTCTCGACAAGCCCCTCTGTTTGTGGATGATAAACTGAGGTCCTTAATGTTTTCACCTGGAGGAGGCGGCATAGTTCCCTCATCAATGTCGACGTGAAGTTTGTTCCTTGGTCCGTAAGGATCTCTTTTGGCAGGCCCACCCTCGCGAAAATTTTGACTAATTCCCCTGCCAGCGTGGGGTCGGTGGTGTTCCGCAGGGGTACGGCCTCCGGGTAGCGGGTTGCGTAATCTATCACCACGAGAATATATCGATACCGATGACCAGTTTGCTCCAATGGGCCGACTAGGTCCATCGCTATTCTTTGGAATGGGACATCTACCACCGGCAGTGGCACCAGTGGGGCCCTGGGTACCCGCCCCGACCCCGCCTTCTGACATTCCGGACATGAGTCGCAGAAGTCTTTCGCGGCCCGGTAAATACCTGGCCAATGAATCTTTGAAGCAGGTGCCGCACGGTCTTTTCATACCCCAGGTGCCCCGCCCAGGGGTTACTATGCGCTAACTCCAGTAATCTCCGGTGATACCTGCCCGGTACCAGCAGCTGGGAGGTCACTTCCCCTACCTCTCTTCCTTCGTTGATTCTGTAGAGGTGGTCTCCTTGGATTTTGAAGTGCGGGTAGGCCAGGGCTGTTTTCGGGGTGCCTTCTGCTTCCATATTGGTGGCAGCGCTCTCCCAGGCCTGTTGGAGGAGAGGGTCTTCCCTCTGCTCCCTAACGAAATCCGCGGACCACTCCTCTTCTCCTATGTCCATGCTGGGCCCCTCTGTTCTTTCAATTCCTCCTTGCCGGGGTCTTATGTGTGGTGGGGCCCGCAGTCCCTGGGTCCCTACGGGATCTGTGGCCAAGGCCGGTTTCCCCTCCCCTGACTCCATCCCAGGCCATTCTGCTCAAAACCCCTCCAATCCCGACCAAGGAGGACCGGATAGACCAGCCACGGGACGAGGGCTACATAATACCAGCCCTCCTGACCCCCTTCCTTAATGCGTACCCATGCCGTGGGGTACGATTCGACCCGCCCGTGTACGCATTGGACGAGCACCGGGGGTCCTCAGGGGCCATCTACTCCCACTAAGTCGGCCTGTACCAACGTCTGTCCACACCCTGAATCCACCAGGGCAGTGACCACCCGGCCTTCCACTTCTACTTCCTTTAATATCCTCCCCTGGTCCCGTGTCCCCAGCACGCACCCGCCGATCATTACCTGTCCATATGAGCAGTCCATATATGGGCAGTCCCGTTTAAAATGTCCCTCCTGGCCGCATTGATAGCATCCTCCGGTTGACGGTCGTGACGGGGGGGGTGTTCCATCGGGGCTTCTCGGGGCAGTTCTCGTGGCGCGGGTCCTTCTCTCACAGGTCGGCTCCACACTGGTGCCAGTCGCCTCCCTACCCCCTTTCCCGGGCTACGTGGGCCTCCTGTCCCCCCACCATCCCCGGGATGCGTCGGGCGTGCCCCCCTTCCCGCGCTGGGGACATTCTCTCTCCACCCTGCGCCTCCCCCTTCCCCCACCTCGGTCGCCAAATAGTCCTCCATCAGGGTCACTGCCTCGCTAAGTGACGATGGGCGGTGCCGTCGGACCCAGCGCTGCCCCTCCCCCGGCAAAATGTGGACGAACTGCTCCAACACTACTTTCTCTGCCACCTGTGGTCCGGTATGTTGGTCTGGCTCCATCCAGCGCCACCCGGCCTCCCTCAACCGTTGGGCCACCACCCGGGGTCGCGCCCCCATGGGGTACTTTTCCTGCCAGAACCGCTGCCGATAGGACTCTGGGGTGATTCCTAGTTGGTCCAATATGGCCTCCTTTACTTTAAAGTAGTGTAGGGCATCGCTGGGATCTAAGCTCCGATAGGCCAGCTGAGCGGGGCCCGTAAGATACGGAGCCAGGAGTGTGGCCCAATGTTGCTCTGGCCACCAGGCCATGGTGGTCACTCTTTCGAAGGTGGTCAGGAACGCCTCGGGATCGTCCGCGGGTCCCATTTTAGTTAGTCTCACCGGCAATTGAGCCAGGGGCCCTCCTTCAGTCCCCTCCCCACCCTGCACCAGGGACTGCCCCTGCCCCAGGCTCCCCCATTGTCTCACCCATCGCTCCTGTTGCGCCTGGTTCTGCTCTGCTAAGTCCTTCAGGAGCTGTCTTTGCTGGTCTTGCTGCTGGGCGGACAGCTGCTGCAGGAGGGCCGTTTGCTTTTGTTGCTGCTGCCATTGGTGTTCGGTCAACCACTTGAACACGTCTCCGACTTCCATCTTCGAGCGGGCTTGCTCCTCGTACAGTACCGAGGTATTGGCCCTATCCGGCTCCTCCTTAGTGAGCCTCCTCTTCTTCCCCTTTTCCAGATTTCTCTCCCTTTTTCTTTCCTTTTCCTTTTTTTTTTTTCCTTTTAAATCCCTTCCCCTTCGTCCTACTGCTCTGGGGTCTTATGATTTACCCACGTTCTCCGCCACGTGTACACGGCGGGGTGACAGTCCTGTCTCACCAGGTAAGTACTGAGCCACCCCCACTTGAGTTTCCCCGACCCGGGGTAAGTTCCTAGTGGCTCTTGGGTGCGCTGGCCCATTACTCCGTGCTTTGTCTGCCCGATACCGCTAGGAGGGTGGGGTAGGGGGGCCCGGGCCCCAGCCCAGGACCCTAAGGACAGGTTCGTTGGAACCCGTCCAGCCGGAGGAGCTAACGCCCGCAACGCACCGGCTCACCGGCTCCACGCCCCGCCCTGGGCTACTTCCTACCCCACTGTCACCCCCTGGACCCCTTTTACCCCCCCCCCCCACGGGCGCGTCCACCACTCAGTGTGCTCACTCTCCCACGTGAACACTCCCCCTACTGCCCGCCCCCCCCCGCCTTCTCCTCCGGCGTCCTCTCCCTCCCCTGGGTGCCCCCCCCTTCCTTCTCCTTCTCCTCCAGCATCTTACCTCTCCCCAGGTGCCCCCCCCTTCCTTCTCCTGGGGCTTTAAAAGAGGACCCCGCGCTGCTGTCCTTCCGCCATGACGTCGGCCGACGCGCACGTCACGGCCCACGTGGCATGCCCCGGCTCCAGCACGCCGGCCGGCACTCTCCTCCGGCCCCGCCCCCGCCTCTCAGCTGAGCGGCGGCGGCTGAACAGGGGCCGCACGCCACCTGCTCTCTCCGCGCCGCCCCTAGGAGCGCGAGCGCGACTGCGGAGTCAGTGCGGGGCGGGTCTGCCTCCACAGGGAGGAGGCCGCCCGTCCCGTCACACATGCAAAAAAGCCCCGATCGCGAAAATGGTGATCGGGGCTTTTTTGCACAAAAGCGCATCTAGATTGGCACGGACGCTTTTCCGCAAAAAGTGCTTTTGCGGAAAAGCGTCTGTGCCAATCTAGACGCTCTTTTCCGCAAATGCTTTTAATGGAAAACTTTTCCATTAAAAGCATTTCCGGAAAATCATGCCAATCTAGACGCAGCCTTAAAGTCCCAGTAAATGAGCCAGAACCAATCGTCTGCTTGGGGAATTGTTTCACTTCTCACCATTGGTTGTCTCTGAGCAGTTCCTGAGTCTCTCTAAAGTACTAGTGCTTCTAAACTACTGTCTGAACAATGCTTAGGAAGGTTTGTGCCCATTTTCTCCAACGATGAGGGGAATCCCTATTTCTTTTCACAGACAGAGCCAGTCCGGGGGGTAAGTGCCTCCAGTGCCCCCCTCCCTCTTCCTACTCGCTCTCCCCAAAAGCCAGCCCTGGCAGGGCAGAAAGCTGCGAGGCCCCAGCCCTCCTGGGCAAGCCAGTGGCAGGAGCACTGGAGACAAGTTGCAGGTGGAGCAGAATTAGCTCCATTGGCAAAGTGCTCCCTTTGCACACGAGAGGTAGTGGAATTCACTCCCATCTTTTCCTGCCTGCTCTCTAGTGCTGAGGGACCAGCCCCTTTCCTGCTGACCCAACTCTTATTACCATGACGCACTTTGTGCAGGGGCCATTGGGCTTTGTCCCAAGGCGTATGGCTGGGATTCAGGACTCAGGACCCTTCCCCAAATACACAAATCCTTCCCCCCTCCACACTCTGTTCCACTTACACTGTCTGGCTGCCTCCAGCATGGGCTGAGCTCAGGGGCCGGGTGGGTGACCTGCCCTGCAGCTGTGACAGGATCAGGCCCCTCCCATCAGCCTGCAGACCCAGCTCTAGTGGGCCTCAGACACCCAGCAGCAGGAACAAAATTGCCTTCAGACAAAGCACATGAAATGCAAGGACTGCATAGCAAATCAGTACAGACCCAGCAGGTCCCACTGAGATTTGAACTTAGCTTGTAGGAGTTAGCAAGTGGGGCACTGCCTCTTACACCATGGGGACTACAGCTAGTGCCTTTTAGTGGACACCAGTGACTCTTAGCTCTCAGGCTGGACTCTGCACTCCTGGCTTCCCTCCAGCTGCTTCATCTCTTGACTCTCTGTCCTGCCCCAGCTCTGCTGCTTTCAGGACAAATTCCTTGTTAGGACCAGTCACAATCTGGGGGCATTGAGAGTACATCCTATGTGAGATGTGTGTTACACAAAAGCCTCTTGTTCAGTGCCAGTTCCCAATAGTGGATGTAAACATCTAATCAACATGGGGGAGTGTAGCTCAGTGGTAGAGTGTTTGACTACAGCTCAAGTAGTCCTTGGTTCAAATCCAAGTGCTCCCTCTGGAAAGTAGCCATTTAATAGAAACATTTGTATCTCCAGTTCTTTTGCTTTCTGGATTTCTTTTTTTTGGGGATTCTTTAAATGAATATGAACTCTTAATGCTTTCCTGTGCCAATGCACATACACTAAGCAAACCTGTCCCTGAGCTGTAACCAGTTCAAAACCGCTGTAGAGAAGAGGAGACTAAGGGGGGATATGATAGAGGTATATAAAATCATGAGTGGTGTGGAGAGGGTGAATAAAGAAAAGTTATTAGTTCCCATAATAGAAGAACTAGAGGACACCAAATGAAGTTAATGGGTAGCAGATTTAAAACTAATAAAAGAAAGTTCTTCTTCACACAGCACATAGTCAACCTGTAGAACTCCTTGCCAGAGGAGGCTGTGAAGGCTAGGACTATAACAGAGTTTAAAGAGAAGCTAGATAATTTCATGGAGGTTAGGTCCATAAAAGGCTATTAGCCAGGGGATAGAAATGGTGTCCCTGGCCTCTGTTTGTCAGAGGCTGGAGAAGGATGGCAGGAGACAAATCACTTGATCATTGTCTTCGGTCCACCCTCTCTGGGACACCTGGTGCTGGCCACTGTTGGCAGACAGGCTACTGGGCTAGATGGACCTTTGGTCTGACCCAGTATGGCCATTCTTATGTTCTTATGCCAGGTGGCTCTGCCCTCTCTCCTCCCCCCTGTTTTTGAATTGCTTTGGGTCACCAAGTCTTCCTGAATTATCAAAATGGGTCCCCATCTGGAAAAGGTTGGGAACCGCTGTTCTAGGTGCAGCAGGGCCCTCTCTGCTCCCCTGGGTATGCTATGGCAGTGTTTCTCAACCAGTGGTATGAGTACTACTTGAGAGAAGTACTACAACACAACTGAAATTTTGAGTTTTTGTTTTAAGTTTTACAGCATTTTATTATTTTTGTACTTTTTACACCCAAACATTTCATTGCTCTCCTGGCTATGATTAAGTTATTTAAACAAATGTGTTGCAATGGTAGAAAAAAAATGTGTGTGTCTGAAAACTTATAATTTTTTGAAAAAGGGGTATTTTATAAAAACAAAGGTTGAGAAACACTGTGCTATTGCATCATTCACTCTGGCTACAGCCCTGGAAACTCAGGTTCATCTGATTAGCTCCTAACTTTTCCTCAGAGCTGCTGCTTCCTTGGCTAAAGCTGCCTGCCCTGCCCTTCTTGGGGGTGTGTGTGTGTGTGTGTGTGCTGGCTGGCTGGCAGTCATTGCTCCATGGATCTATTCATATGTAATATCATTGAATCAACCTTCATTTGCCTGCACCCAGACCATTCAGTGTCACTGGCTCAGGGGTTTCTCTCCACTGCAGAGAAAGCCCTTGTTTGTTAAAGGGCCTCAGGGAGCCCAGAGGAAAGGGAGCTGGGATTCTAGAGCCATTAACTCCAAGGCTTGCCTACCCTAAATTCTTACAGATTCTGTTGTATCACAACTCCCTCCCCAGCCTCCTGCCTTAAGCATCCCTCTGCCCAAGGGGGGTGTGTGTGTGCCCAATACAACTGTACCTGTAAAACAATTGTTATTTTCTCCTCTAGGAGCAGCTCAACTGTGTAAAGGGGCTGCTGGGGCAGGAGAGGGGTGGGTGTGGCAGTGACATCACAAGGGCCTTTTGCAACCCCTCAGCTTATTGGTTAAAGGAGGTTGGGAGGTGGTGACCTCACAGAGAGTCCATAACAACAACCAGGTGGGACAGGTTACAGGGCAGGGGCAATCTCAGAGACCTTTCATTGTTTTGCTGCAGGGAGTCTCCTTCCCGAGATGTGCCCCTGAGTCCTGAGAGAGGATTCAGGAACAGGTACATGAGCATGAGGAAGAGCCTCTTAGGAGTGTTCTCCTTTCCCAGTGGGAAATTGAGCTAGGAGACAGACATCCCTGTGCAGAAGATAAGAGCCTGAGAGGTTTGATACTGATGCTGCCTGCTCCAGCAGTTCCCAACCGCTGGACCCAGCGGCAGGAGTCTGGGAGCTCCTTGCTCGCTAGGACCCAGGGGCAGCAGCAGGAGCTGGGGGAAGCTCTCTGGCTCAGGCCAGGCAGCAGGGAGCCACTCGCAGCTTCTGGTGCTGGATTCCTGAGTGCCGGGGAGGGGCGGTGCTGCCGGGCCCCACAGCCCAGGCTGCAGTCGGGAGGGGCAATCTCCTGCAGCGCCGTAGAAAGCTGCTCCTCAGGCGCTCTCCTAGGGCCGCGGACCCAGCCTGGCCAGCGCCTGCCCCAGGATGGGCAGCGCTTGGGGCCAGGTAAGAGAACCCCTCCCCTTCCCACGGGTGCAGCCCACCCCCCCGGGGCTGCAGGGGGAGGGTTTGGCCCTAGGCGGCTCCCAGCAGAGCGGGCTGCGATCCCTGCCTCAGAGAAGCTGACACGAGCGCCCAACATGTGCGCGGCAGGGGGATCCAAACCTGGGGGGGCAGAAGGGGGCTGAAGAGGGGTGGGGGCGGATAAGAGGGCTGAGGGGAAACAGAGATGAGTGAGGCAGGGGCAGAAGGGGGATGCAGGAGGTGCTGAGGGGAGGTGGGATCAGGGGAGACTTATGGGACGGCTGGGAGCAGGGTGCAATGGAGGGCAAGGGGGGAATATGGGGAGGTGCGGGGGGGGGGGGGAGGACTGGGGGAGGAAGAGCAGCCTGGCTGGGGAAGGGAGAGACACAGGGCAGGGGCTGTACAGAAGGAGATGGGGGAGAGACAATGGCAGCTCCAACACCCCATCGGGCAGGAGGGGCGGAGGGCAAAGGTTATTACTGATGGTAGCACTTGGGGGCACCAGCTCCTATGCCCCTGATGAAATTTCTAAAGTTTCTAAATAGGGTGCCCCAAATGCTCCCTACCCCATGTCCCTGTAGGTGCCTCTCCCTGCACCTCTCCATCTGCAAGCACCAGTCGTCCCTGGGGGAGAGGCTGCCCCAGCCAGAGGGGAATTTTTTCTGTGAATTTTGTTTAGTGCAGATATCTGAAAACGCTGATCTGTTAGGGACTGGTAACATTTTATTTGCATATTTGCATCAGCATGATTTGCATCATGAATATACACGTATGTAAATAAAATGTTACCGGTCTGCCAGGAAGTTTGTGAATGGGTTTGGCAGTCCACAGTATAAAAAAGGTTGGGAAACACTGGCTTGATGCACTGGGGGCTGGCCAAATGCAAGGCAGGGAGAACACTAGTTAAGGTGGGGGATATTTTTCCCACCAGGCCTTTGTCCCTTAGAATTCCTGGGGACATTGGGTTTTGTCTTTTTTGGTTTCCCTTTTTCCTGCTTCTCTCCTTGCAGGCGGGGAGGGGGCGGCTCTCTAGCCCTCATGGTGGGAAGCCCTGACACAGAGATGGGACAGGCAGATGCTCTGAGAGTGAGTCCTTGGGACATTTGGGGAAAGAACTTTCACACTTCTGCTCTTCCACATACCACCAGCATGGCTGAATGGTTATGGTCTTGGACTGATGATCCAATGGGTGTTTGTCTGTGTGGGTTCAAACCCCATTCTGTTTTGAGATAGACATCTATCAGGGATGATCTAGTTTCGTGCTTCTAAACTACTTGCAGTCACTAGGAAGGGCTTTGTGTCTGTAGCTTGTTTGAGACACTTTATTCTGAGCAGTTAGTGTGTGAAACTCCAAACTGATGGTGAGTTTGAAAGTCAGGGCTTCTGGGTGCTGGCCTGGACTGGCTGTGTGATGTGAGACGAGGCCCTTTGCCTTTCTCGGCCTTTGTTTCTCTCTCTGTCAGTTGAGTGTAACAAATCTTCTCCTCTCTGCCCCATGGCAGAGACAGCTGAGGAGCTGTGTGAGGGTGTTGCCAGCAGCAGTGTATAATAGGAGGTGGTATAGCAGTGTATAACAGTACAGATGCGAGGGGGGGGAAGGGTGCAGTAGAGCCCTGTTCTTCCACCTTCCATTGTGCTGCTTTCCATAGGAACCCACCAACCAGCAACTCTGCCTAAGGCCACTAGATGGCGCTGCAGCCTCCCACTTCCCCATTCTCCTGATTATCCAGATGTTTGATCTGATCTGGCCCTGTCCTGATTGATGTGACCAATGGGGCTCTGCTGTAGAACAGCTGGAACAGCCAATGGTATTGCTATTTTTTTGTGTATAAGGGGACTGCTGGCCCCTCACTAAAACTCGGAGGGAGAGGGTTGAATAGCCTTCAGCACCAACAGAAAGGGGAAGGGTCGATGGGAATCAAGGACCCTGAAACGGACAGTCCCCAGAGACAACGGAGAGAGGCCAAGACTGCAGTCAGCATGATGGACAAGGCAGGCAAGCTAATGAAGGAGCCAGGAAGCAGGAGTTGGGGTCCTGTCCCCCAAATGAGCGGCAATTGCCTGGGTCAGGCAGAATAGGGCCGGGCTAGGGAGAGAGCAGGGACCGAGCTGAGCTGGAGAGCAGAGCTGGGCCAGCCAGAGACAGTGGCAGCCAGTGGCAGGACAGGGCTGGGAGCATTTTTTGAGGAAGAACGGCTCTTGCACAAAAGGGGTCTACACAGCGCTTTTTTGCGCAAAAACCTCTTGCGCAAAAGGGAAAGGAAGAGGAAATGGAAATGAGAGTGCGACATATGCAAATGAGTGCTCCATTTGCATTTCCTCTTGCGGAAGAGTATCATAGTTTAGATGTAGCCTTGTGGGGGGGGAGGGGGGTGCCACCACTGGAGAAAAGGATCCTACCTCCTAGAGCCTGAAGCCCTGTGGGCACTACCAGAGCAATTGTCCACTTGCAGCAGAGCCAAGGACTGGGAGGAAGTCCCGGGACACACGAGGAACAGTCTGTGAATTTTCCATACATTGCAGAGATGGCTGGGTGTGATGTCCCCATGCCACGGAGCAGGGCTGAATGTTTTCTTTTAACCTTTCTCATTTTCCCTTATTTTCTTAAATGTATTGCTATTTTATTAAATGGCCCTTGCTTTGAGCTGTATGGAGTCATAGAATCATAGAACTGGAAGGGACCTTGAGAGACCAAGCATCATTTAGACGATCCCTGACAGATGTTTGTCTAACCTGCTCTTAAATATTTCCAGTGATGGAGGGAGATTCCACAATCTCCGGAAGCAATTTATTCCAGTGTTTAACTACCTACTCTCCAACCAATTATGCAACCTCACAGTAGCTCCATCTAGATTGTATTTCCCCAATTTGTTAGGGTACGTCTATACAGCAGCATTATTTAGAAATAATAATGCAAGCATCTGCACAGCAATTCCGTTATTTTGAAATAAATTTGAAATAACGGATGGCTTATTTCAAAATCTGTAAACCTCATTACACGAGGAATACCACCTCTTTTGAAATAGCTATTTTGGAATAGCAGTAGTGCGGATGCTCCACTGCTATTTCATAACCGCTCCTCCCCCGGGTCATTGAAAGTAATTATTCCCTCGTGCTTCCTGGGGCTCTAAATCAAGATAGCACGTTCACATTCGGGGAGCCTGCCTCGGACTAATTTTAAGACTTCCCTGTAGCGTGAAGTATCAGAGGGGTAGCCGTGTTAGCCTGAATCTGCAAAAGCGGCGAGGAGTCCTGTGGCACCTTATAGACTAACCGAAGTGTTGGAGCATAAGCTTTCGTGGGCAAAGACCCACTTCGTCATCTGACGAAGTGGGTCTTTGCCCACGAAAGCTTATGCTCCAACACTTCGGTTAGTCTATAAGGTGCCACAGGACTCCTCGCCGCTCCTGTAGTGTGGATGTGCTATTTCGAAATAAGCTATTTCAAATGTTTTTTTTCAAAATACAGTAAAACCTGTGTTATCCAGCATGCTCAGGGATTAGGGCATTCCAGTTATCTAAAAACTCCAGTTATCTGAGGGTCCCATCAAGCTAGGAAAAACCAATGGACAACAATAGTAAAACTCAAGTTTTTAATATTGGTAGTTTTGAAGTGTGAGGCAGTTGGTCTCACATTTCTATTTTGAGTTAAACATAATTAGTACTTCTTAAATAAAAAATTGTTAAGCCAATCATGGTAAACCAAGCCAGGCCTGTGCGCCTGAAGATGTGACAGTATTGTGGCTGGGGGCAATACCGTTTAACAGTTTTCTGGTTAACAGAGTGCCGGATAACACAGGTTTCACTGTAGCTTATTTTGAAATAAGCATGCTGTGTAGATGTACCCTTAATGGGAGACTATCAAGTGCCTTACTAAAATCTAGATACACTACATCTATGGCTTCTCCCCTGTCCATGAGACTTATTACCCTGTCAAAGGAAGTTGTCAGGTTGGCGTGTCATAATTGCTCTTGACAATTCCAGTGGGTCAAGGAAGATTCCAACATGGATACAGCATCCCAGAGCAGGGAAACCCTTGCCCTTGTCCTACATGGTGACAAAGTTGAGCCCCCAAGAATCTGTTAGAGGGGTTATCCTTTCACCCTTCCACTGTTATGCTTATAAGTAGCACACAGGATCTTTTCAGGGGAAAAGGCAATACGCCGCATTTATTGAGACTATAGTAAAAAAACAGTTAGCATATGCTTTATAAGCCAAGTCCCCCCCCCCCCCCCCACCACACAAAGTCTTGTCTTTGCTTAAAGTTATCAGTCTGTTGCTCACATTGACTTACTAGCCAAGCAAGTTAAATGTGAGGGGGAGGAGTGAGGTCTTCTCTCGGTCTGGACTGACAATCCGATGATGACAAGACAAGACCCGGAGATTCATGCAAGATACTCCATCTTTTATAGGACTTTTCTCCCATTCTGCTTAATATCTGTTTATCTGGGAGTTATTCTTTACTCTGACATACGTATGTTGGTGTCTCCTTCCCAGTGTTATTTCAAGGCTGTCTTGTTTGTAACAGAGTGCTTGTTTCTTAACACTCCAAGGCCGTCCATATGTCCTCCACTGGTCTGCTTTGCATCGTGCCCAATTTATGGTACCTTGATGCCTCTGAGTTTTCCAGCCTCTCCCCTTCACCCCCCTTCTTCCACCATTTGGACTCAAACTGTTGGGCTTACAAGTTGTTTTCTCTCTAAACACTCATATTCCATTCACTCCCCCTCCCCAGGAACTATACAATCATTTCACACATGGGAAAAGGGATACAAAAGGTATCAATATAATTCCTAATACAAAGCTTCTATTAGTACAAACTTTTAATTCATTCATCATATTTTCTTTATAATACAATCTATATTCTAATTACTCCTAAGAGCAAGTGTGATCATGTTGAATCAGAAGGATCCTTCTGATCCCTTAGGGTGCGTCTATACAGGAGGGCTTAACTCAAAATAAGCTATGCAAATTGAGCTATGTCAATTGTGTATCTTATTTCAAAATGGCTTATTTTGAGTTTTGGTGCTGTCTACATAGCACTTATTTCAAAATAGAGCACTCTTCCTCCGATTTTCGTTCCTCATAAAATGAGGGTTACAAGAGTTAGAGTAAGCAGTTCTCCAGCTTGACAGTATTTTGACATTATTTCAAAATAACTGCCTGCTGTGTATATGTGGACTAAGTTATTTTGAAATAATGTTGCTGTGTGTATATAGCCTTTCTGTCTTGACATCAGATAACAGACACAAGCAGTTTGCCTGATGGATCTTTATTAAGGACCTAGAAGACTGTTCTTCCCCGCTAACCAGAGAAGGATGGCCAACAGTTACAGTTGTTTAACATTCATTCTCATACTACCCATTAAGCACATTACATAAAACACCATGGTCTACACCACTTCCCTGGTTGTTCTTGCATGTGCAGAGAACAGCAATACCTGAAGTCCAGAAATGCAAACAATCTAATGTTTATTGGGGTTAGCCTCCAGCAAACATGAATCCAGTTTCCTTTTCTTTTCCCTTGTTTTTCCCCCCCACTTCCAGTTTGCTCCAGTGTTTGCCCTGCAGGTCAGGCAGGCTCTGGGCAAAGGGAGCAGGAGTGAGGACTCAGATCCTGTCACCAGCCCGGTCCACCAGGACAGTGTGAGAGCCAGGAAAGTTCTGCACTGTTGCAGGGCTGTTCCTCTGATTACATAATTATGGGGCTCGCAGCCTGGGTACTGCCTGCTGCTGAGGAGTCGTCTCCTACTTCTGGGCAAAGCTTGCATCAGCAAGGAACTGTCTGTGCAAATCTCTGGGGTGCAGTCAGTCCCTGAGCACATAGGGTACGTCTACACTGCATTCCTCTTTTGAGAGAGGAATGCAAATGCAGGCGAGCAAAATTGAAAATGAAGCGCGGATTTGAATTTCCCGCACTTCATTTGCATAATCGTGTCTGGGTGCTTTTTCGAAATACCCTATTTCAAAAAAGAAAACGCTGTGTAGATGGGATTATTTAGAGAAAAAACCCTTCTTTCGAAATAACCCTTAAACCTCATTTTATAAGGAGTAAGGGTTATTTCGAAAGAAGGGTTTTTTCTCGAAATAACCATGTCTACACAGCGTTTTGTCTTTCAAAATAGGGTATTTTGAAAAAGCCGCTGGCTGCGATTATGCAAATGAAGCGCGGGAAATTCAAATCCGTGCTTCATTTGCAATTTCGCTCGCCTGCATTTGCATTCCTCTCTCGAAAGAGGAATGCAGTGTAGACGTACCCACAGGGACTGCATGGAAGGGGAGGATTTTCCTCCACTCTAGGCAAGTTGCTGAAGCCTCCTCTCTGCACATCAGGTAGAGGGGGGCAGAGTTTGAAAGAATGGGGCAGACAGGTTGTTATTCAAATAATTAGATTCACCAAGCCAGCAACAAAGCAGCTTCTACAATACCCTATTGGTTACAGAGAAGCAAAGCACAGCTCCCTTAAAGCTATCCGTCCCCGTGCCCCACCCAGACAGTCACATCAAATACAACGATGATTATTGAAAATTTTGTTTATCGTGTATAAAGTTCTATTAAGCCCAAAGGGTCAGACGCGTTACCCACCAGGTCAGTGAATATCTCAGATCTCCCCCACATACACACTTACAGCCAAATCTTATTCACTTAACTCAGATTTATTAACAACACACAGAGTGTTGTAGATAAAGACCATTACACGTATAGAAATGAAGAGAGAGAGCGCTGCTGAGTTGCAAAAAGTTCTGTCCAGAATCAATTCCCTAGGTTACAGTCCAAGGTGGCAGCCTATAGACAGACATTGTTCCAATTTTTTCATAGGATTCACAGCATAATCCAGACTGAAGATGGAGTCTTCAGTCTTGCAATTCAAGCTGCCTCTGACCAAGTGTAAACAGATGAGATGACAGGGTCAGGCCCTAGAGAGCTTTGATAGATTTCTAACAGGCTGTAGCAGCCTCTTGACAGCATGACAATGCACTCGACATTCTTTGGGTGATGAACAGCCATTGGGCTTGAAAGCCAAATCTGCACAGGTGCAGCACAGGGCTGTCCTAACTGTTTGGAACAGCTGGTGCACCTAGGAGCCAATCACATGCTGCGGAGGGTAATGAACAAACCCACCCGTGCAAAGGGCAAAGCAGAAGTCCTGTGCCCAGGCTGCTCCCAGCCATGGCCAGGCAGTGGCTGCTCCAAGCAGCTAGGTCAGGCTGCTGGGCTCTGCCTGGGCAGCCTGGCCCTGCAGCAGCAGTAGCATGTGTCCATCCTGGGCCTGGCCCTGGCCCGTGCATGGAGTTGGGCACACCCCCAGGAACGTTCCAACCAGCAGGGCGCTGCGTACAAGTGCCTGTGGTGTCCCTTTGCAGGAGCATGTCCCCCTGTCGGGGGGCATGGAAGGGGCAGAGTCTGTAGCCACGCCTAGCAGGATTCATTGATGTACATAGGTATAGGTATCAGAGGGGTAGCCGTGTTAGTCTGAATCTGCAAAAGCGAGGAGGAGTCCTGTGGCACCTTATCTGTTAGTCTATAAGGTGCCACAGGACTCCTTGTCACTTTTATAGGTATAGCGGCACTGCTTGATTGAAACATATTTTTCTGTAATTCTTGAGTTAACTTTTGACACTGGCACAAAAATGTGGGTTTGGGCGTTTCTGTTCCCTTGTTACCAATCTGACTTTTCACATTTGCAGGAAACAAGGGGGGGGGGGAATAGGCCACGAGCGAGTCAGACAACAGTGAATGTCAGCAAACACTGGGGGTGTGTCTAGACTGGCAAGACTTGCCGCCTGTCTACATTGGCCGCTTGAATTTGCGCAAGAGCACTGACGTTCTACTGTAAAAAATCAGTGCTTCTTGCGCAAATACTTTGATGCTCCCGCTCAGGGATAAGCCCTCTTGTGCAAGAATACTTGCGCAAGAGGGCCAGTATAGACAGGCACCTTAATTTCTTGCGCAAAAGCACGACTATACTGGCACAGATGCTTTTGCGCAAAAGATGTCTTTTGTGCAAATGCATCCGTGCCAGTCTAGACGCTCTTTTGTGCAAATACTTTTAACGGAAAAACTTTTCCGTTAAAAGTATTTGCGCAAAATCACGCCAGTCTAGATGCAGCCTGGGATTCCAAAAGATAAAGCTTTAGCGCCAGAGTGGCAGCGTCACCGGTCACAAGATGCAAAGTCTCTGGCCTCAAACCGAACAAATAAGTTCTCAGGCAGCGTTATTCTTATCTTGCACCTGGGTCACTCGCCTTCCTTATCCACGGAAGTGCTGGCCATTGGTTCGTGTGTAGAGTAGGGAATGGAAGCGACTAGTCTTCCCCCTCACCCCTCCCGTATGGGAAGCAGCAAGGGCGGGGCCGGGCGGGGCAGAAGCAGGAGCTGGTGGGCGGGGGGGAGCCAGTGCAAGGGGGGGGGCGGAGTTGCACAGGCGATGCGGGAGGAGCGGCCAGGGCGGGCACGTGCCCAGCGCAGCCGCAGCGGGAGCCCCTCGGCCAGTGGCGGGTCAGCGGGATTCCATCGGCCCCTCGACCCGTCAGTCACTGGCCGTCACGTGCCCGCTCCGCCCCGCCCCCCGGAGAAACCCCCTCCCCCTCCCATTGTCCCCACGTGCCGTGCCCCGCCCCGCCCCGCCGGGCAGGAGCGTTTCCAACACCCCCCCCCGCAGCCAGTGTTTTGGGTTCCAGGGGAAAACCTCCCCCCGCCACTGCCCCCCCCAGCGATTTACTGCCCCGGCCGCCCCCCCTTTAGCCCCCCCCGGATCTGACACGTCACCTGCCCCGCCCCCACCCGCACTTCCGCTACCCCGCCAAACCCCTCGTCCCAAGCCCACCCCGCTTCACCTCGCTCCCCTCTCTCCCTTCCCGGAAGCGGAAGCAGCAGCGGAGCGAGTAACGGCACAAACGGCTCCCTCAGAATTCGGTCCTGAGCGCGCCGGGCTCATGCGCAGTAACCGCCGCGCTGGTGGGTGGGGGCGGGGGGTATTACTGCCTCCCTCTGCCGACTCAGAAGCTGCTGCGGGCTCCGCGCAGGGGCCAATTGCAGCGGGGTGGGCGGAGCCTGATCAGGGGCAGGGAGTGACTGGCGGGGCGGGGGGACAATGGTAGGGGGAGGGGGTACTGAAAACTCGACCGGATCGGTGAGGAATGGGGGTGGTGTCAGAACGCGCGTGCGCAGTGGGTCAGTGACTCCCGTTGTCAGCCAGCGCCGCGGCTTAGCTCAGACCGGGAGCGGCCTGGCCACGCCCCAGCCCAGGGGGCTCTGCGCAAACCAGGCTCCCAGCGCGGGGCCCTTCCCGCTGCGCCCCGGAGACTCTCCCCGCGCAGAGACCCAGCCCCGCCCCCTGGCTGGGCCCCGAGCCCCGCCCCCCAGGCAGCTCCTCCCTCGCGTGGGGTGAAGGTGAGTCCCGCCCCCCAGGCCTTTCAGGGGGCGGGGTACTGAAGGGGGCGGGGCTGTGCGAGCGCGGGGGGGGGGGGAATCTGGGGCTGGGACAGGGGGACACTGAGTGGGGGGGGGAGCAAAGTGGCTGTGGGGAGGCTGGAGGGGGATCATGGGGGAAGCGCAGCCTGGCTGGGGAGGGGGAGAGAGACACTGGCAGCTCCCCCAGGCTGTGGGGTAGGAGAGGGGGAGGGGCCCAGCAGCAGGATGGGGCATCTTCCCCCCCTCACCCTAGAGCTGGTGACACAAGCAGGGGGAGGGGGGCAGGTGACTTAGGGGGCTCAGAATTTACAAGGCAAATGTCTCTGGCCCGTCCCCCACACAGCGCCCTGTTGCTGCCTGGGACCCAGATTTCCCTGTGAGAGGGGCGTGTGTCTGGGCAGGGTGGGGCTGAATGTGGGTATCGGGCAGTGTCCGGAGGCGGCTGGGGGGCTTTTCAGTGGGGAAGGGAGCTTGGCGCATGAGCCCTGTCTCAAGGGGGGTAACTGGAGCCTGAACACACCACCAGAGACTGGGATGAGATTCCTGCCCCTGCCCAGCGCTCTGCTTCCCTCATCAGTCTGTGGCTGGCAGGTGGGTGACTGAGAAGACCCTGCACTGCTCTGTCTGCTGGGAGGCACAAGGAGCTCTCCCCTTCCCTCTGTTCCCTGGAGCCTCCTGGCCGCTCTGAGGAGGGTGGCAGGGATGGGAATTCTGCTCCTCTGGCCCTCCCAGAACTGTCCTATTGTTGTGCTTCTTCCCTCCTAACAAATGGGATTGTGGCTGGGATGGCAGGCACTGAATGGGGGACCCCTGTTGTTTCAGATGCCAGTGACCTTCGAGGAGGTGGCTGTGTATTTCACTGCGGGGCAGGGGGCTCTGCTGGGCCCCGCTCAGAGAGCCCTCTACAGGGACGTCATGCAGGAGAACTATGAGACTGTGGCCTCACTGGGTAAGGATTCCTGGGCCCTCAGCTAGCAAAGCCATGGGGCCGGCATTTCTACATCTTGTCAGGTTCTTCCCAGTCAGTTACATGACACAGGGGGGTAGGCGACACAGCCCCCATGTGAGAGACACTTTCATAGCCATGCTCCCTTCTGGGGAACGGGGGAGTCAGACACCTAAGGGACATGCTAATTCATCCCCATCTCCCCAGCTTTCAGGGGCCAGTCTCAGAGATCTATTCACCTCCGTAGTAGGTTATGGGAGCCATGGGCCTAATGAACATGCTGATTCATCCCCATCCCTCCAGCTGTCATGGGGGCAGAAATATTGTGTTACCCTCTGTGCATCAATTCTCACTCACATCCAGAGCCTCTGTGCACCTTCCTTCATGGGACTGGCTCCTTCTATGGAGCGGGCTTTAGGGGTTCAGACATAGGTAGGGGTTTAACACCAGAGCTGTATGTGTCTCAGCAAGTTCCCCAGAGCCCACAGATCCTGACAGTCCCCGCCCCCCCCAAGATATCTGCTCTCCTACAACCCTCAGAAAAGTCATGGGGTGAGCTTAAACTCCAGCTGTGTCCTTTGTGAGAAATAGAGCCCCAGTCCTCAGTGCCCTTGGCTCAGGCCTGATTTCATCCCCTGAACAGGACTCCCCATTCCCAAACCTGCCCTGATTGCCCGGCTGGAAGCAGGAGAAGAGCCGTGGGTTCCAGATCTCCAGGCCTCCGAGGAAAGCAAGATCCCAAAAGGCTCCAGCACAGGTGAGGAGTCAGTGGCACAGAAAGTGTCCGACAAATGGAGAATAAAGTTTTAAATCCCCAATGTGTGGTGTGAGCCCCCTCAGCTCTGCCTCGTCTCACCCAGGTCAGGCTGTGGTTAGCACGTGCTATGTCATCCCAGCAGATATCGCTCATAGCTTCCCACTCTTTGGCTACGTCTCCACTGCAGGCTTTTTGTGCAAGAACGGCTGTTCTTGCGCAAAAACTTGTGGCGCGTCTCCACTGCATGCGAGTTCTTGTGCAAGTAAATTTACAGTAAAGCATCAGGAGAGAGGGCTTCTTGCACAAGAGTTATTCCTCTCCCCACGAGGAATAAGGCCTCTTGTGCAAGAGCGCTTGCGCAAGAAACCCGTACGGCTAATATGGCCATTAGAGCTTTCTTCCGCAAGAGAGCATCCACACTGCCAGATGCTCTTGCGCAAAAACACATGGCAGTGTGGACGCGCTCTTGCGCAAGAACTTTTGTGCAAGAACTCTTGCACAAAACAGTTCTTGTGCAAGAAGCCTGCAGTGTAGACGTAGCCCTCCTGTTTGCTGTCAGGAGTTTTCTCCTTGTCTTCACTGCCCTGGGACTTCTTGGATGGCATGTGGTGGCAGTGTCCAATTCCTTAGTCTCCCCAGCAGTGACTATTGTGTTTTCCCTCTTTGCTTTTTCCTTTCTTGTCCTTTGTACAGCCCAGGCACTGACTTCTGCTGGGATTCATTCTTTTCCCAGCAGGTGCTGAGACCATGAGTGAGAACGAGGAGGATAAACCTCAGCAGGAAGGTCCTAAAACACTGCAGAGGACCTTTTTGAGAAGAGCTGAACAGTGTATTCCCCATTCCTTGGAACAGAGCAAAGTCTGGAGTGATGAATATGTGTCAGGGAGAAAGCTGGGAGGCTGCGAAAGGAAGAAAGTGTATGAATCAATTGGCTGTAGTGGAGGTGGCAAAGTTCCCAAAGAAACCACAGTGGAGCAGACAAATCACAATGAAAAGAAACCCTATAAGTGCTTGGACTGTGGGAACAGCTTCAGTTACCACTCATACCTTATTAAGCACAGGAGAATTCACACGGGAGAGAGACCTTATAAATGCCACGAGTGTGGGAAAAGCTACATACAGAGCTCAAGTCTTACTACACACCACAGAGTGCACACAGGGGAGAGACCCTATGCATGCTTGGACTGTGGGAAAAGCTTCAGTATGAGTTCACATCTGATTATACATCAGAGACTACACAGTGGAGAAAGACCCTATAAATGCTTGGATTGTGGGAAAAGCTTCAATGTGAGAGGAAATCTTATTGCGCATCAGAGAGTGCACACAGGAGAGAGACCATATGCATGCCTTGATTGTGGGAAAAGCTTCAATCGTAGCTCAAGTCTTAATAGACATCGGAGACTGCACACAGGAGAGAGCCTAGAAGTGCCTTGAGTGTGGGAAAAGGTTCAGTGATGGATCAAAACCCATTACACATCAGAGAACACACATGGGTGAGAAACCACGTAAATCCCTGGATGATGGGAAAAGCTTTAGTTCCAGCTGCTCCTACTTTCCTAAACATCCGAGAGTCCATATGAGACAGAATTGATAAATGCCTGGACAGTGGAAAAAACTTCATGTAAAGATCAAAATCTTGATTCACACGACACAAACCACACACTGGAGAGAGCCCGGACCTGCTTGGATTGTGGGAAAGGCTTCAGTAACTGCAGGAAGAGACACAGTCTGAGTTCCCTGTGACTCCCCATTCTGCACATCAAGCAAGAAAGAGCTTGAATGTGGCGGATCTTCATATGCTACTCGTGTGGCATCAGTCGCCAGGAAATCCACATGGGGAAGAGCCTTTCACATGCCCGCAGCATAGAAAATGCTTTACTCGGTGCTAACACTACACTGGCCATCAGAGACTGCTCCACACAGGGGAGTAAAGCTCTCAGTGCCCTGGCTGGGGCTGGCCTTAGCAAAGCTCCATTTCCTCATTCCCACACACACTGGTGGCATGTGGCTCCCAGGTCTCCTTCAGCCCATATCTGGGCAGGATTCCAGCAGTAGCTGACTCGAAGGTGATCAGGGATGCTCTGGCTTTTTCTAGTCTAAGTCAGTGGGTCTCATAATCTTAGTTGGGACACAACATGAATAGCAACCCCATTTCAATGGGGTCACCAGGGCTGGTGTTAGACCTCATGGGGGCCCAAGCCAAAGCCCAAATTGAGGGGCACCATATCAGACTTTGGTGGTGGGGCGACCTGTGCAAGTCATGATGGGAGGGGGAAGAGAGTGAGAGTATGAGGGGAACGGACTCAGAGGCTTCAGCAGTGTTACTGAGCATGCTCAGTACAAGCCAAGCACCAAATGCAGGGTGGGGGGGTGAACCAAACCCATCTGCCCTCCCCTCACACATCATTTCTGTCCAGGGGCTACTTAGACATTGGAAAACTCTACTTTTTTGGCAGACAACTTAGCAGTTAGCTGACAGGAGCGCTGTATCTAATTCCTATATAAAAGAAAGAAAATTAAATATTAGACTGACTCAGCTCTAACATTAACATATTCTGACATCTTGTGGCAAGTCAGTTAAGGGACACTAGTTAGTCTTATAATTTTAATGTATATTCTCACTTCATTACTAACTGTGGAGAGAGAGAGGGTGTGTCTACACTGTACCCATAGCTTGAAATAAGCTCCACAATTTGAGCTATGCAAATTGCATAGCTTATTTTGAGTCAATTTCTAAATAGTTTATTTCCTAAATTTGAAATAACCCGTTATTCCAAAATGTCCCTTGCTCCTAGTGCAATGAGGTTTACAGGGATGTTGGAATAGCGAGCCTGTTGTATTTCAAAATAATGGGCTTGCTCCTAAGATGTGGGATAGCTATAATACCGCTGCAGTGTAGACATAACCAGAGAAACCCTGTCAGGAATTTTAGGCTCTACCTCAGGTCTGGAAGGTGAGTATGGTCTAAAGATTCATTAAATGTCACAGAGTCTGGAGGGGAAGGTGCATGTTAGACATGCAGAGCAGAAGCCACTATACAATTACAGTGATTGGTGGTAAATGTGCATGTTAGAGCCTCTGTCAACTGAGCTGTAGCTTTCTGTGCTCAGGAAGCTAGACACCTCAAGCACTGGAGGGAAATGGAGAAATGGCTGCACTTTGGAATTTGAGGGTGTTTTCTGGAACCATAAAGCAGAATAATTTACAGACCCTTTTGAGATGGGCACCATGACTTAGCTGGCTAATGGACCTGCCTTGTGAACAGGAGACTGTGGGTTCAATTCTTAGTGGTTCCTGCTTGTAGGCCTTTGCTCAAATATTCCAGAGGCCTCCCCTGGCTATCTATGGAACTGCTTCAGGAAAAGGCTGATTGGAGAGGCATTTTGGAAAGAGACAACAAGCCTAGAGTGGGTGAAGAGGTTGCTGTGAGTGGCAAGGCAGGTGCTCTGACTGCAATTGCTGGGACAGGAGAGCCAGTGCCACACGTCCTTATGATTCACTGGGGATGTCAGCCCCCAGAGATCCTGAGAAGTACAGCCTCTGCAGCTCCTGCAGACATGGAGAGTTATTCTCCTCTCACCTCCCTTGCAATGGGCAATGGCAACACATGGAGCAGCTGGGAGAAAAGTCCCAGAGAGCTGTGCCATGGCTAAGCTGGCCAAGGCACCTGCCAGGTATAGTGAAGGTGAGGGTGCTGCCAGGCCAAATGTATCTGCTCTTCCCAGCATTCCTTAATATGTAGCTGGAGTTGGCTTCCTTTAATCGAGCTTGGCGGTATCCCCACAGCGGGAGTATTATGGTAGCACTGAAGATACTATATATACCTTTTGCTTTGTATCATGAGCTTTCATGGGCACAACCCACTTCTTCAGATGAGTGGAGCAAGAGGCAGAGGGGCACAGAAAACCTGTGCCTCTTGCTCCAGTCATCTGAAAAAGTGGGTTGTGCCCACTAAAGCTCATGATACTTTTGTTAGTCTGTAACGTGCTACAGGACCACTCATTTTTTAAAGTGTTTTTTTTTTTTTTTTTAAGTTCCAGATTAACACGGCTACCTCTCTGAGACGTTTACAATGCTTAATGATTTCCTTTTTTTTTGTTTAAACACCCTTTTTAAATTAGCTTTTGTGGCAACTGCTTTAAAAAAATTTTCCTTTCACTATTCCTTGTAAGAATTACTAATTTTCTTCATCTGTTCTTTTAGCACCTGAATCTCAAAATCTCCAAGGTCATGGGTTCAAGTCCTATGTTGGCCATTCAACAGGTAGGAGGTGGCTAAGTACAGGGAGGTGGAAACAAGAACAAGGCTGTGGGCTTTGCAGAAAGCAGGCCAGAGATTTGGTAGGTAAAGGCTCCAGCATACACAGCCAGTGTGCTGGGAGGAGCCTCTAGCCACCTCTTTCCTCTCAGCTTCTTCTTTCATCTGGGTGCTGGAAGGGACTTGTGCCCTCGGCCCAGCCTGCCAGAGAACATGCTCATGGCAGGGATGTCCTATTGTCCCCAATGCACTGACCTGAGTTCTTGCTGCCCAATGCATCCTACAGGGGCAGTCTCTCTGGCTCACATTGCTCCTGTCATACTCTAGAGTGGAACAGTCCCCCCGGGGCAGGGCTAAGCCATGGGTGCTGGCAAGGGGTAGGGGTAGAGGCTGAGACATCAGGGACCCAGCATGAGGCACCATCCAGTCACCTCTGTGAAAAGAGCAGAAGGGGTTTTACAGGAAATGGGGAGTGTGTGGAGAGTGTCTCAGGGGTTGTGTAGCTTGTTGCCCTGGTTAGAGGTGTGGCCAAAACAGACCTCACTGTCAGTAGAACTTGAACCTGCACAGGGAAACCCTATTGGGTTTTTAATCCAACACCTTAACCACTCAGCCATCATAGCTCTGAGCTGAGCAGTGCTCCAGGGCCAGGGTAATCCCAGTGCCCAGGCCTGAAGTCTGGACACACGGAATTCAAACAGCAAACCTGGCTCCCAGAGCACGGGGGGGGGGGGGGGGGGGAACGGACCCTATGGCTACACTGTAGCCTTCTTGCAGAAAAGCTTATGCAAATGAAGCTTGGTGTGGAATAGCGCATATTCAATATTGCATAATTGAGCAGCCGCTTTTGTGCAAGAAGCAGTGTGGACGTTTCTCAAGTTTAGTTGGAAAAACGGCCATTTTTCTGACAAAACTCTGAAGTGTAGACATACCCTAAGTTGGGATATGATAGGGACTATAAAATCATGATGGATATGGAGAAAATGAATAAGGAAAAGTTGTTTACTTGTTCCCATAACATATAAACTAGGAGTCACCAAATGAAATTAATAGGCAGCAGGTTTAAAACAACAAAAGGAAGTTTTTCTTTACACACAGTCAACCTGTGGAACTCCTTGCAGAGAATGTGGTGAAGACTAGGACTTTAACAGAGTTAAAAAAAGAGCTAGATAGATTCATGGAGGTTAGGTCCATCAATGGCTATTAGCTAGGATGGGTGGGAATGGTGTCCCTATACTCTGTCTGGAAATGGGTGATAGGGGAGGGATCATATGAGGATTACCTGTTGTGTTCCCTTCCTCTGGGGCATCTGGTATTGGCCACAGTTGGCAGACAGGGCACTGGCTGGACGGACCTTTGGTCTGACCCAGTCTGGTCATTCTTATGTTCACAGTGAGGCCTGTGTTTTGCTGAGTGGCCCTCTTTGTTAACCAATCACCTTAGGACAGCAAGAGAGCAGCCAATGCCTCACCCCAAGGGAGCCGGAGATCATGTGGAGCGAGCTGCTGCCTCTCACATGTATAGCAGGCATTTCCCCCCCCGAGGAACTCTGCCCCCCTTGGTGCCTGTTTCCACTGCTTCTGCCACTGCCAGGCAAAGGGAGGCTGAGTCCCAGCAGCTTTCTGCCCCAGCGTGGCTGGCTTTTGCAGAGACCAAGCAGGAAGAGGGAGGGGCCACTGGAGGCCCTTAGCCCCTGGCTGGCTCTGCCTGTGAAAAAGCAAAAGGGATTCTACATCACTGGAGAAGATGGCATTGATCCCACTGCTTCTCACATGCTAAATAAGCATTCTGCCACTTGAACTAATCCCCCCCTCCTGGGAGCAGCTTTTCTGACCCACCCACCTTGTTCCAGAGCCCACAACCTCCCCACAGCTGCCCGAGGCTCCTTTCTGAAAGGGCTGCTTGCGTAACACATGCCATTGGACTGGCTAGGTCATCTAGTTAGTGCGTGGTGCCAATAATGTCACCGTTGTGGGTTCAAGCCCTATGCTGGCCACTGAACAGGTGGGATTGTGGTTTGTCTTCCTTTAGCTGCCTGCTATGGAGAGGGAGGAGGAAACAAGGAAGAGGCTGACGGCTTTGTGAAAAGCAGGCCAGAGACCTGGTAGGAGAAGACCCTGTGCAGGGCCAGCCTGCTGGGGGGAGGCTCTGGCCACCTCCTCTTTCCTTTCTCTGGCTACGTCTACACTGCAGAGTTTTTGTGAAAAAATGGCCATTTTTGCGCAAAAACTCGTGGAGCGTCCACACTACAAGCACGTTTTTGCGCAAGAAAAAGTACAGTAGATCGTCAGAAGACAGGGCTTTTTGTGGAAGAGTTATTCCTCTTTCTACGCAGAATAAGCCTTTTTGTGCAAGAGCTCTTGTGCAAAAAGGCATGTGTGGACAGACAACAGGGGTTTCTTGCACAAGAAACCCCGACTGGAAAAAGCACAGGTGCTCTGATGGCCATTCTATGAATGGCCAATCAGAGCTTTCTTGTGCAAGAGTGTCCATGGCAGTGTGGATGCTCTCTTGTGCAAAAGCACATGGCAGTATGGACATGCTCTTGCACAAGAAGCCTCCAGTGTAGACATAGCCTCAGGGTATGTCTACACTGCAGAGTTTTTCTGGAAAAACGGCCGTTTTTCTGGAAAAACTATATTTATGTCCACACTGCAATTGTGTTCTTTTGACAGAAAATCGAAAGAACAGAGGGGTTTTCCTGACAGCGGTAAACCTCTTTCTACGAGGAAGAAGCCTTTTTCCGGAAGAGCTCTTTTGGAAAAAGGCATGTGTGGGTGGGGAAGAGAGGTTGTTGGGTTTTTTTTTTTTTTTTTTTTTTTTTTTTTTTTTTGAAAGAAGAGGCCTCCAAAATAACATAGGTGCCCTGGTGGCGACTCCATCCACAGTAATCACAACTGAAATGCAAGATAGCATCCAATCAATGTGGATGCTATATTTTGAAAAATCAGATCACTATTTTGATGCACTTTTGCTGTGTGGACATGCTCTTTCAAAAGAAGTTTTTCCAGAAGGGGTTTTACAGGAAACCCTTCCAGAAGAAGCCTGCAGTCTAGACATAGCCTCAGTTACCTTCTTCACCCAGTGGCTGAAAGGGCCTTGGCCTGGCCTGCTTTCCCCAGTAGCAGAGAAGACTCTTGTGTTGCCTCCATTGTCCCCAAATTCTTGATGCTGCAGTGGCTACCCCAATACACTCTGTGGGGGGGCAAGCCGCAGAGGGAGGCTCCATAGTCACCCCTTCAGGCTAAGGGGGAGGCTTAAGAGCGGGCTTGGGGTAGGTGAGGCTGGAGCTTCCCTGGACCCAGTCTCCCAACACACAGAGCCAGCCACCCCAAGTCTGCACTGTGTCTCACACCTCATACAGGAAGGTGCAGTAAGAGGGTGAATGCTGAGGTTGTGCGTTCAAGCCTCACTTGGCTATGCCTACACAGCACCTTCAACTCAAAATAAGATATGTAAATTGCGTCTGCTATTTCCAAACAGCTTATGCTGAAATTGGGCACATCTACACAGCACCACATTTCAAAATAACACGCTATTTCAAGACTTTCCTTAAGCCGTGTGGAACGAGGGTTACCAGGGGTGCCGAAGTAGTACGCCTGTTATTTCGAAAAATAACATACCTTGTTAAGACACAGGGTATCTATTTCGGGATACTTCCGTTATCGCAAAATAGCCGCACGCTGTAGATGTGCCCTCGGGGACCTGGCTTTCAATAACACAGAGGCTTGACCCACACACTGGGCTTATAGAAGCTGGAATCCCAGCCCAGAGGACATTGAGGAAGGGAGGAGTTAAAATGCCCCCTTCCCTTCTTATTGCCTCACCAGAGCGTTGGTCAAAATCCACAAATCCACCCTCCTTTCTTCCCCACCTGCCCCTGTGCCAGGATCCCTCAGGCAGAGCCCAGAGCTCGGCCTGGCCTTTGCGCCTGGAGCCTGAATCCCCCGACTCAGTTTCATTCTGTGTCCCCCCCCAAACCCTCCTTTTTATGTGCTGAACAGATAAACTGTGCACAGCCAAGCCTCATGGGACTTGAACCCATCACTACCCGGGTCCTATAAAAAGGCACTGCAGGTCCCATGGTGTAAGAGGCAGCACTCAGGATTTTGAATCCTGCAGGCTGAGTTCAAATCTCAGCAGGACCTGCCTGGTGATGTGTTGGTTCACTGCCAGTCCCTGCTAATTCAAATGGTTGGCTTCCTTCTCCTTAGATGCTTCCAGAGTGAGTCTTTCCCCCCCTGTTCTTGGTTGCTCTGTGGCTCTTGAGCCTTGCCAATCCCAGCACTGTGGTTCCCTTCACTCCTAATCTGCAGCTCCTGCCAACTGGGCCCTGTGGTGCCCCTCACTCCTGACCTGCAGCCCCCTTCAACTTGCCTCTGTACCTCCCAGCTTACCTGTGTGCTTGCAACACTGGGCCTGTGGGGCCCCTCACTCCCAACCTGCAGCCCTCTTGTACCTGCCCAGGACCTCCCAGCTCTACGGTCCCCTCTCACCTGGTCCATGGCCCCTGCTAATCCTGTCCTTTGCTCCTCCTTATGTTTGACCTGCAGCCCCTGCCAGCCCAGCCCTCTGGTGCTGTTTTAATGGAGGTTCCTAGGGCACCGCTGAGGAGGTCAAACCAGGGCCAATCGTTTAACGACAGGGCTACTTACAGCCCAAGTCTGGAGTCCTCCACCCTAAGGCACCAAACCAATCACAAAGAGTGCTACTGTTTGCCACACTGGCCTGCAAGAAGACACACAAGCAATCCCCTTGGACACTCCAGTTCTCCTGTGCCACAACCAGCACCGCTCCTTACACAGGGGCGGGGTCTTTAAACCAATCTCACCAAATCCAAACAGGTTCTTCCAATCCCAAAGGACCAGCCACATTCCCAGGCCACTTTATACCTTAAATCTTACCCCCAAAGAGCATTCTGAGCCAACCCTTTGTGAATCTAACACCTAAAGGTTTATTAGAAAGAAAAGGAAACAGATGGGAGCAGATGAGAGTGAACCCCCACTACCTCTCACTTACAAAGGATGTACTTTTCCAGTGGAGTTAACTTTGCCCCCAAGACCTGTCTCCAGTGGTCCTGTCACTACCAGGCACAGGAGGGCTGGCGCCCAGCAGCTTTCTGTCCTGCCAGGGCTGGCTTTTGGGTGGCTGAGTAGGAAGAGTGAAGGGGCCTCTGGAAGCACTTAGCTCCCTGGCTGGCTCTGCCTGTGAAAAGGAGGAATAAGGACCCCCAAACCTATGCCACTGGAGAACAGGTACATCAATCCCCTGGTCTCTTGAATAGTAAGCAAGCATTCTGCCACTTGAGCTAATTCCCCAGCCTGTGAACAGTCTTCCTACCCCACCCACCTTGTTCCAGAGCCCACAAGGTCCCTGCAGCTGCCCGATGCTCCTTTCTGAAAGGGCCACTTGGGAGCCACTTTGCCGTGGGCCGGCTTGCACAGCCAAAGAGCCATCGAAGGCTCAATTCCCACAGAGAAAGGAGACCCACAAAAATCCTGTGTCGGCTGCACTTCAGCGGCTCCATGGGAAATGTCAAACACTCAGCTCTAATACTGGGTTCTTTCCACGAACCATTTGTGGTCCACGGATGCAGGGGGCGCAGAGCCACAAAAAAACAGAAGGTTTCATGAGTCTTAAGCTAGCCCAGTGGTGGGCAATAAGTTTTGATGGGGGGGACACTCCAAGGTTTTGCTAAGTGGTCAAGGGCTGCACTTTTCTATGGAGGGGATGCGGGGTCTGGGCGGAGGTTGGGTGCAGAAGGGAGCTCAGGGTAGGGTGCTGGGGTGCAGGAGAGGGTGTGGGATTTGAGAGGGAGTTTGGGTGAAGGAGGGAGTTGTGACCTTGGGCAGGAGATTGGGGTCAGTGTCCAAGAGGGGGCATGGGAACAAGAGAGGATTCTGGCCTAGGGGAAGGGGTGCAGGGTCTAGGAAAGAGTCATGACTTTTTGCAAGGCGGCTGCAGAGGGTTTGGGTGGTGACCTGGAGCAGAGAGTTGGGATGCCAGAGGCAGGGTCTGGCAGGGAGGTGCTTATCTAGGCAGCTCACAGCCAGCAGCCCACTGGAAACCTCTGCCAGGCTCCCTGCCTGCTCCCTTTTCTGGCCTCCCTGCCCATCACAATCAGCTGAAGGGAGACCGGCCACTTCAGCAAGATGGCCCCATGAAAAGTGTGGGGCTTGAACCCATCACCTTGGTGTGAGTAGCAGCCGAGCTAGTCTGCTAACAGAGCCTGATGTCAGAAGGTGCCTCGGGCAGCTGCAGGGACGTTGTGGGGTCTAGAACAAGATGGGTGGGGCAGGAGAGCTGCCCATAGGTAGGGAAATTAGCTCAAGTGGCAGAGTGCTTGCTCAGCATGGAAAAGACAGTGGGATTGATGTCCATGTTCTCTGGAGAGAGGGGTGTCCTTACTTCATCTTTTTGCAGTCAGCTAAGCACCTCCAGTGGCCCCTCCCTCTTCCTACTTAGTCTCCCAAAAGCTTCCCCTAGCAGACATGCCCCATGATGGCAGAGTTGGGAAAGTGCCTGCTACACCTGTGAGAGGCAGTGGCTGGCTCCACATGAGCTCCATCTGGCTCCCTGGGGTGAGGCCTTGGTTGCTCTCCTGCTGATGTAACACCAGAGCCCCAGCCCTTTGCCCCTCCTCTGTGCTCCTCCCCACAAAGCTGATTGGCTAGCAGAGAGTGCCACTCAAGGGCACAATCGCTCCATTCCCCAGCATGCACTGGGGCTATGTCTAGACTGCAGGCTTTTTTCAGAAGAAGCTTTTTTTGGAAGAGATCTTCCAGAAAAAACTTCTTCTGAAAGAGAGCATCCACTCTCCAAAAGCGCATCGAAAAAGTGATCTGCTTTTTCAAAAGAGAGCATCCAGACCGAATGGACACTCTCTCTCGCATGTAAGCTGTGATTGCTATGGATGGAGTGGCCACCAGGGCACCTGTGCTTTTTCCTCTTCTTGCAAAAAAGACTCCTTCTTCCCCGTTCACACTTGCCTCTTTGTGAAAGAGCTCTTGCACAAAAAGGCTTCTTCCTCGTAGCACGGCAATTGTTGGGGAAAAAGAGAGGGAAGAACACAGCTGGCATCTCATTCCACAGCCCACAACATCCCTGCAGCTGCCTGTGGCTCTTCTCTGAAAGGCCACTAGTGACTCATTTTGCTGTGGGCTGGCTACCTCAGCTGGTTAGATTTTGGAGTTAATAACTTCAAAGGGATGGGTTCAAGACCTTTGCTGGGCACTGCAGGCTTTTGGCAAGGTGGCCTGTTCTCCTTTAGCTGACTGCTCTGGGCAGGGAGGCCAGAACAAGAAACAGGCTGAGCAGCTTGCAAGGAGCAGGCAGGAGTCCTGGGCTTTGTCTACACTGCGAGTTTTAGCATAAGTCCTGACAAAATTGGCATATTTTCTGCCGTTTCTTTTTGAGCAAAAAGAAGCAGTGTAGCTGCTTCCATGTGGCGCAAAACCCCCATTTTGTGCAAGATCCTTATGCTTCTCAGGATCTTGCGCATAACGGGGTTTTTGCGCAAAATGGAAGTGGCTACACTGCTTCTTTTTGTGCAAAAACCCCTTGTGCAAGATGTTGTGACTTCTGCTAATGAGTCCCTCATTAGCATATTTTCTGCCTCAAAAACTCATAGGCTACGTCTACACTGGCAAGATTTTGAGCAAATACTTTTAACGCAAGAGTTTTTGCGTTGAAGTATTTGCGCAAGAGAGCGTCTACACTGGCATGTGCTTTTGTGCAAGAGATGTGCTTTTGCGCAAGAGCATCCATGCCAGTGTAGACACTCTCTTGCACAAGAAAGCTCCGATGGCCATTTTAACCATAGGGCTTTCTTGCGCAAGAAATTCATGTTGCCTGTCTACACTGGCCTCTTGCGCAAGAACAGTTGCGCAAAAGGGCTTATTCCTGAGTGGGAGCATCATAGTTCTTGTGCAAGAAGCACTGATTTCACACATTAAAACGTCAGTGTTCTTGCGCAAGAACTCCCCGCCAGTGTAGACAGGCAGCATGTTTTTGCGCAAAAGCAGCCGCTTTTGCGCAAAATCATGCCAATGTAGACACAGCCCTAGTGTAGACAAAGCCCTGGTGTAAGAAGGGATCAGTAGACACAGACCCTGTGCAGCCCCAGCCTGCTGGAAGGGGACTCTGGCCACCTCCTTCCCTCCCCTTTCTCAGCTCCCTCCTTCTCCTGGGGGCTGAAAGGGACTTGGACCCTGGGCCCAGCCTGACCAGCTGCCTACCCCAGTGGTAGGAGAAGATGCTCATGTCTTGCCCCCATTGTCACCAATCCACTGATCTAATGACCCAAATTCTTGCTGCGTGTGGTCTCCACCTGAGACAAGCAAGTGAGTTTCTCTGTCCTCCGACTCTGCCTGACCTGGCTGCTGAGTTTCCCTTCCTGCTTAGCTGGCTGGCCCCAGCTAAGGTCACATGAGACTTTCCAAATGCACCCCCATCAGGGCATTGTCCTGAGCCACAGCCCTTGTGCCCCTGTCTAGGGCCAGCACTGGGTAGGCATTAGCCAAGGAAGTAGCGACTTTGAGGAAGAGTTGGGGGGGGGGGGGAGGCGCTAATCAGATGAACATGATTTGTCAGTGCCAAGCTGTGGCCAGAAAGGGTGATGTGATGATCAAACACCCAAGTATCTCTGGGTTAGCAGAGAGGCACTTGCTATAGCCTGGAACAGAACCAGAGACCCTTAGATCTTTAGTCCAACACACTTTCCCTACCACTCAGCCTTTAACTCAGTCATGCATATGTACCCTGAAGGCTGTGTGGGGGCAGGGTAGGTAGTCAGGCTGGCTGAGAAAAGTGGTTGGCTGCTGGCTGGGAATCAGCCAGGTAAGTCTCCCAGGCTACGTCTACACTGCACCCCTCTTGAGCAAAAACCTATGCAAATGAAGTATGGATTAGCATATTGCCACACTTCATTTGCATAATTAATTAGGGGCCATTTTTTGCAGAAGAGGCTTTTGCACAAGAAGGAGCTGGAGAGATGGCTCCTTTTTGTGCAAAATCCCCCTCTTGCACAAGAGCTGTTCTTCCTGAAAAAATGAGGAAAAAAAAGAGGATTTTGGTTCTCATGGAAACACAGAGCTGGGTCAGACATGAGCGCTGAGGTAGTTTAATTGTCACGTGCATTTCAATCGGAAACTGTTGAGTCTTCCCTACTCCTTGGGAAAGCAGGTCAGGCCAAGGCCCTTTTAGCCACTGGGTGAAGGAGGCAGCTGAGAGAGGGGAAGAAAGGAGGTGGCCAGAGCCTCCCCCCAGCAAGCTGGCCCTGCATAGGGTGGGTGCATCTACACTGCACCCTCACCTCAAAGTAAGCTATGCCATGTGAGCTATGCAAATTGTGTAGCTTATTTCAAGTCAGTGTTGAAATAGCTTATTTCAAAATAAATTGCTGTTCCAAAACACCCCTAACTCTTCGTGGAATGAGGTTTTCAGGGATGTTGGAATATCAAGTCCTTTATATTTTGAAATAATAGGCTTGCTCTTAAGATGCGCAGTATTTCTTTCAGGATACCTGAGGTATCTCACAATATCACTGCAGTGTAGCTGTAGCCAGTTGGTACATGCTGGAGCCTTCTCCCACCCAGGGCCGGCCCAAGGTATTTTGGCGCCCTGGGCATGGGTGCGCGGCACCGCCCCCGGGCGCACGGCGCATGCGCGGGCCCACCTGTGGGGAGCGGGCCCGCCCCCCTAGGGTGCACAGGCCTGCCCCCAGGGCACGGGGCGCACGGCGCAAGCACGGCCCAGTCCAGCCCGGCTGTCGCTGCTGTCGCGCGCTGGACCATGCAGGGCCCTGCGGCCGTGCCCGGAAGGGTGCTGCTGGCCGGCGCCACGGGGATGGGGGGGCTGGCGCTGCGGGAGCTGGGCGCGTGGCGCCTGATGGCAGCTATAAGGGACACTGTGCTCCCCTTACAGCTGCCATCAGGCGCCCCCCATTGGTTGGCGCCCTGGGCAGCTGCCTGGCTCGCCCACCCCTTAATCTGGCCCTGCTCCCACCAGATCTCTGGTCTGTGTTATGTAAACTACCCTGCCTTTTTCTTGTTTCTGCCTCCCTGTCCATAGCAGGTAACCAGCCAGAGTAAGACAAACCAGCATGCCAACTGTCCAGTTGCCAGCATGGGACTTGAAACTATGACCTCGGTGTTACGAGCACCCTGTTCTAAACCTCAGAGTTAGCTAGCCCACAGGTGTCAGTGTCACAAGTGACCCTTTCAGAAAGGAGCCTTAGGCAGCTGCAGGAATGTTGTGGCCTCTGGAGCAAGGAGGGTGGGAATTAGCTCAAGTGGCAGAACTCTTGCTTAGCATGTGAGGGGCAGTGGAATTGATGTCCACATTCTACAGTGGTGGGGAATCCCCATTTTCCTTTTCACAGGCAGAACCAGCCAGGGGGCTAAGTGCCTCCAGTGGTCCCTCCCTCTTCCCACTTGCTCTCCCCAAAAACCAGCCCCAGTGGGACAGGAAGCTGCTGGGACTCAGCCTCCCTTTGCCTGGCAGTGAGAGAAGTGGTGGGGACAGGCTCCAGGCTGACAGAGTTGGCCCACTGGGCAAGTGCACTGAGGCTATGTGTACACTACTGATCTTTCAATTTACTTGCGCAAAAACACGCTAGAGGTGTGGATGCTCTGCGAGCTTCTGCCACACAGGATATTGCTAAAACTATATAAGCAGTTAACAGTTTCATGGCTGTACTCTGTAATTTTTGCTTATCAGAACAGAAGAACCAGTACAAGGCTGCTTATCCTGTGTGTTTTTGATGTGGTCTTGCTGTACTAGGCTTAATCTGCATTGTTTTGCAAAACAGTTCCTGAATCTGACAGCTCCCCTATTAGCTCCAGCCGTGCCCACCTGCTTTGGGTGCACCAGACTTGAACCAGGCCTGGGGTTTTGCTCTTAGGGATCTGCACGGTAGTTGAGGCAGACATTATTGTCGAGGCAAGGCCATCCAGGCTTCCCTACATGCCCTCTGGAAGCTCTCCGTGCCGGACAGCTACTGATCCGCTGGGAACCAGTTTGAAGTGGGGAAATCAATCATCAGGGCCATGCTCATACAAATTTGGCTCTCTTGTGCTTTTGTCCCTTGGGGGTGGTGAACTGCTGGAATGGGATTCCCTAGGGAAGGGGGGGGTGGAAGCTCCCTCCCCAGAAAGTTTTTCAGCCTTGCTCTCACAGAACCCTGCTGGGGGATGGGTCAAGTAGGGGTTGGTCCTGGTGTGTGGGAGGAGGGTTTGGGCTTGGGGACCTCCCAAGGGCTCTTGCAACCCTATGATTCTCTGAGTGTCTCCTTCTGCAGGTGGTGAGGGCAATAAACACCGCCCTGTGATGCAGTGTCATCATCCTGGGTGACATGGACCCCATTGTTGCTGCTTTGCTGCCCTGGGCTTCCCCAACTGGGCCCCCAACCACTGGGCACTGGATTATCTCACCCAGGAGGAGCATTTTCCATTGTCCCGCAGGCCGTCATGGGCCACCAAGGCCAGTTCACCGACATCAGCATTGGGTGGTTGGAGAAAGCGCGTGATGCTGGCATATTTTGCAGCCCCAAGCTCCACCAGAAGATGCTCCCTCCCCGCCCCCCCCCAGCACTTTTCCCCAGACTGCACCATCAGGGTCGGAGACTTATGTAGCCTATCAAGTTACTTGCCTATCATGCTAATAATATGTTTGTGTTAATTTAGATTAATTCGGTAATAGTTAAAAGCTATAATGCAAGAAATTTTCTAAAAGCTGCTTTCAGCATTCCTGCAGGCCCTTTGTGTTAGCTTGACTGATGTCTGGGTTCAGATGTAATACACGAGGCCTTATGTCTGCCCATTGCAGTTTGTGAAGGCCCACTGAATACTAGCACAGCAGCACTCAACTCCTTCGGGGGGAGGGGCTTTACCATTAACCCACCTGGGTACAGGTCCGTGCTCTTTCTTAGCTGGGGCCAGGAAATGTTGGTATATAAGAGTCTAGCAAGAGCTCCAAATTAGTGGTCCTGCTGCTTGTACCTGTCTGTAGGCATATGCTGCTTGCCTCCC
Source organism: Pelochelys cantorii (assembly GCA_032595735.1). Classification (NCBI taxonomy): domain Eukaryota; kingdom Metazoa; phylum Chordata; order Testudines; family Trionychidae; genus Pelochelys; species Pelochelys cantorii. Next base: position 16,052,067 of record CM064345.1, read on the forward strand.
CCGACATAGCCAACCACAAGCCCATTGGTGCCGTGCACTGACTGGGCTGTGGCAGACCAGATGTAGGAGCAGCACGGGTGCACTACAGCCCAACCCTAGGCTGTCTGGTGAGTCGGGTTCTCCTGCAGGGCAGTGGTTCCTGCTCTAGGGTATAACAAGATGGTGCAGCCTCTGAATGCGCTTTCCAATGAGTGCCATGTCTGCATTAGGGCAGGGTTGCACTTGAATGAAAGAACATACATGAGCTCACAGTCCAAGTCAAGTAATATGGGGTTATATTTTATCTTTTGTCCATGCTGTAACAGGCTGTTTGCAAGATCAGCAGAAGCGGAGGGTAGCAGACTTCCATGGTTGAGACATGGTCTCACCCAGATACTGGTCATAACTTATTTATGGTTTCCTGAGACTGAAAAGGGGAACTTAGGTCTGGACCTTTCACCCACACAGGATGGTAGGAAAAATACCTTCAGACTCAGCAGATGCATTAATATATAAAAGTCCCAAAATAATTGGATAAACTTAAAAACCAACAAATGGCACTTTATAGACTAACAAAACATGTAGATGACATCATGAGCTTTTTGTGGGCACATGGAGTCCGGTCATCTGAAGAAGTGGGCTGTGCCCACGAAAGCTCATGATACCAAGTGTTTCTTAAAGTGTGTTTGCCACGAGGCAATTGGAGGTGTGCCGCAGAGAGAACAGAATTCAAAATGGCCACCCTTAAAGGGGCAAGCCTCCTTGTTTTCTCAACAACTTTTCCCTGGGGGCTTTTTTTTTTTCTCCACAAAAAAATCCCTGGTGTTCCCCATAAAAAAAAAATTATTGTTTGGTGTTCCTTGGTCTTAAAAAATATAAGAAACACTGATCTACATGTTTTGTTAGTCTATAAAGTGCTACCAGACCATTTGTTCTTTTTTAAGTTTATCCTGTACAGACTAACTCGGCTACCCCCTGAAGCTTCCAAAATAATTGGTTCAGGCTGAGTTAAGTAATCAGGATACAGGTTGTGATAGAGAACCACAAAGGCCCACGGCAATGAATTTACGTATGTGATAATAAGTTGAGAGCAATGATACATTGACCAATAGGAAAAGAACACTTCAGCATTAGAAACATCCCCTATTGACCATGCTTCAAACATGTTACTGCCAGCATCACTTAGTATAAAAGGGGGACCCCAGCCAAGGGGCGATGGGGAGGAGAAGATGTCATCCTTGGAAGGGCCAGTAGGATGGCCCCGGTGATGGGAAAGGTGAAGATAATGAGGACGATGATGGGCTGACACCTAAGATTGTTCTAGAAGGAATGATGTAAGTCTATGGTAAGGAAATATGGATGGACATTCCCTGTCTTATAAAATTGGGGTGTTTGTGACTGTGCTAACTGTATTAATAAACTATATTTGTAAATATATGAGAGTTTCTATAGTGTGAGTGTTGCAACTGTGCACATCAGGGTTCCCAATCATAGTATAATTGAATACTGGGCCTGATCCTGGGACAAAGAACCTGTCAACCCCAAAGGTGGGTAATTAGAATTTAAATATAATCTTAGCTCAGGCTACACGTGGCCATGCCCCTGTGCATCGTGGGGGATGCCGCCTGCCCTTTGCTTCCTGGGCTGATGAAGCCCTACACAGGACACATTGATTAAAGCAAGGAACGTTTCCCAGGCAGGCTCAGCAGGGCCTGCGTTGGTGTGGAGGCACCTTCGGGTACCTTAAAGGGAGGTTCTGCTGTCTGCTCCTCTGTCTGGACCTTGGTGAGTCGAACGTCCCCAACGTGGCGGTGGCCTGCGGTATCCTCCGGAATATTTGTGAGAACAAGGGGAAGACGTTCCTGCCAGGGTGGGGGCCAGAGTCTGGGCAACTCGCAAGCGTCTTTCAGCATCAGCGCACGGCTACCATCAAGCAGGCACATCGGGGGCTTGCACATCTGAGAGGCGCTGAGAGAGAGTTTCAGACAAGGACACCTGTGAGACTCCCCAGGGGCCTCTGCATTTTCACTCTGTGCCTTCTTCCCCCCAACCCCCCGTTTCCCTTGCCTGCCCTTCCCACTCTCCTCCTCCCCCACAGATAAAATAAACAGGACTTTTTTCTGTTAAAACTGTCTGGTTTTTATTTGGGGAATCTAGAACTGGGGAGGGGCTGGGGAGGAGGCTGGTGGAAAGCAGAGGTGGGGCTCAGGGATGGGGCTGGGACTGGGGCCTGCCTCCGGTGGTCCCACTGCCTCATGTGCAGGGCCTCGGCAACCATGGGGTGGCACCAGAGGGAGAAGCTGGAGGAGCAGGAGCAGGTTCAGGGGGGACTTGAGAAGGAGCAAGTTTGGGTTCAGGAGGGCAGCTGCTGGGCCACTGAAGCAGGTGACCAGGAGGTTGGCGGCAGCAGTGCTATGTGCTGCGCACATGCTCCAAGGCCTCCAGGAAATATTGAGCCTTCCTCTGTGGCTTGGGCTGGAGTGCCTGGCTCCCGCAGGGTGCATTAGGGTAGCCACTGCAGCAGCAAGAATTTGAGCATCAGGTCACCCCAGTGGGGATAATGGAGGCAAGACAAGAGTTGCTAGTGGGGAAAGCAGCAAGGCCAACCCCCATATAGCCACAGGGTCTGTGCATGCTAGAGCCCTGCCTACCAGATATCTGGCTTGCTTTCTGCAAAGCCATCAGCCTCTTCCTGGTTTCTGCATCCCTGACCATAATGGGCAGCTAAAGGAGGACAGGTCACCAACTCAGCTGTTGCTGTGGCCAGCATAGGGCTTGAACCCATGACCTTAGTATTATTAGCACTATGCACTAACCAGCTGAGCTAGCCAGCCTCCAGAAACACCTTCCACAAGTGGCCCTTTTGGAAAGGAGCCTTGGGCAGCTTGAGAGAGACAGTGTGGGCTCTGGAACAAGGTGGATGGGTCAGGCAACCAGCCTGTAGCCAGGGGAATTAGGTGAAGTGGTAAAGCCCTGGCTTAGCATTTGAATGACAGTGGGATCAATGCCCCTACTCTCCACTGATGTGGGAATCCTTTTTTGTTTTTCTTTTCACAGGCAGAGCCAGCCAGGGGGCCAAGTGCCTCCAGTGGCTCCTCCCTCTTCCTACTTGCTCTCCCCAAAAGCCAGCCCCGGTGGGACAGGAAGCTGCTGGGACTCAGCCTCCCTTTGCCTGGCAGTGATAGAAGCCACGGAGACAGAGTTGCTCCTCAGGGCTCTCCAAGGAGCTCGCCTTTCCCCGTCTCCAGCTGAGGCAGAGCAAGGGAGGAGAGGCAGGGCTGATTGGCTCCTTAGGTGGGGCAGCAGGGCAGGCAGCACCCTTCTCAGAAACACAGCACAACTCTCCACAGAGGTGCCAAACAAGCAGGACCGCATTATGACTTTCGTGGGCCCTAGGCACTTTTGCCTTCGTGGGCCCCTTCCTCCATTAAAAAAAAAATATTAAAAATTATTTCTGATATAACTTTAAATACTTCACCATTTTATTTTTTTTCTGTTTCAGGCAAAATTTAATAGATTTTCGTGAGCCCTAAAAATTTCGTTTTTTTCTGATGTGAGGAAAAGATTAAAACATTTTCTTCTACCCTAAAAGTTCATTTTTTTTTCTTCTGATTTTAAAAGAAATTAAAACCTTTTTGGGGGCCCCTAAAAGTATTGTGGGCCCTAGGCACTGTGCCTAATGGATAAGTCGGCCCTGCAAACAAGGGCTCAGCCACAGGGACAAAGGCTTCTGCCAAAGCCCCGGATTAGATCATGAGCCTTTAGCTTTTCAGTCTCATGCTCCCAACTGAGCAACTTCACCAGCTGCTCCCCTAGCACTGGGGCTGTCACTTCTCTATCGGGGGCGGCTGGGAGAAAACTGGAGACTCTTCCTCAGAGGGGGGGCCGTGCCTCCTTCTGTCCCCTCTCCAAGTGCCTGGCAGCCAGCATATCACACTGGGACTCGGAACCAAGCAGTAAAGAAGTGGCTGGACCCTCTGCCACAGTTCCCTGTAGGCTGGCGCTTGCGCCGCCCCACAGGAAGAATTTTAAACCTGCCCACAGAGTGGTGCAGCAGCGTGCGGCAGCCCTGCACTAATGAGGTGCTTCTCCCAGCAGGCGCTGGGTGCCGTCACAGGAAGTGGGAAAGCTGGGGGGCCTGGTGGGGGAATAGAGGTGGGGAGAGTGGGAGCTGCTTTTAAAAAAGGCTCGGCAGCCAGCCAGGCAGCACTGTGCCCCCCTGCCCCTCCCCCTTCCCTCTCTCGGGCAGCAGCCCTGTTTTGTTGGGCTTCTTTAAAAAAAAAAGGCTCCTAGGCCCCCTCCCCTCGCCCCCAGGTAACTGCAGCTGCTTGGCTCCTGTTCAGAGCGCCAGGCAGGAAGCGCCCATGGAGCTAAGAATGACTCTGTGCTAACTTGGTGCTACAAGGCTGAAGCTTATTGTCCGCCCATGTGAGCCTCACACTGCTGAGGTGCAGAAATACAAATACACAAATAAAACCTGCAGAAAGATTTCATCCCTCGGCCTTCCCACAGAGCTGAACCACCCCAGCTTTGAAGAAGGAAAAATTTGTGACATGCAAACAACTGAGACATTTAAAACCCTGTTTCCTAGATGACAGTGAGCCATATGGGCACAAATACCGCTCCAAACCGAGCCCATGAAATAACAGAGTCTTTCATTTCCAGCATAAAGAGTAACAACCATTTCATTTCATGTATCCATACGAATCATAATACTTTGCTGTATGAAGAAGATGGACAATTTGGTTTCATGCCTCAAAGGAACAGATACATGTAAGATACCAAATAGCTACTGAACATGTTGCGATGTTAATTTTCTTTTTATTTGATTTCATATTAAATAAATAAAGTCACGTACCTTGCTAATTATCCTTTGTTTCAGTATTTTTCTTCTATAACATTATAAGAACATATCTAGCTAAGCTGTTTGCTAGCAACTGGCGGGTGCTACAGATACACGCATCCACACAAGTGTGCACGACTTCACTTGTGGTGCACATAATGAAACTTACTCTGCTCATGGATGGAAAATCTCATCTGCCCTTTGGCCATCTTCTTCCCCACCTTTGAGAGCCGCAGTCCCTTTCAGCCACTGGGTCACCCCAGGAAGAGAGGCAGGAATGGGGCAAAGTTGCAAGTCAAGTTGAGGGAGACAGGCAAAACTCATCTTGCCTTGCAGGGCCACTGGCAATAGCTTCTCTCTTGTGCGCTGCTGCTGAAAAACCATCCCTGAGAGGACAGTGGTGGTCCCAGATCCAGGAACACAGCTGCCAAGGTAGCTTAGTTGGGAGAGCGTTAGACTGAAGATCTAAAAGTCCCTGGGCCAACCCTGCAATTTGGCAGAAGCCTTTGCCCATGTGGCTTAGTCTGTTTTGGCATCTCTGTTAAGAAAACATCTGCAGTAGGAGTTCAACTGCTGTACCAAGAGGCCAGGAATGAAATCATGGAGACAATGGTATTTTTGGGTTACAAATTGAGATTGTGTCTATACTGAAGAGCTTTTCCGGGATACCAGACGTATCCCAGAAAAGCTATGCCACGTCCAAGAAATGCATCCACTTTTTCAGAAACTGTTCTGAAAAAGTGGACGCGTTCTTTCAGCATCCCTGTATTCCTCAATGTATGAGGAAGAAGGAATGTTCTGAAAGAGAAGGTTTTTCTGAAATTTGGCCCTGTGTAGATGGGCCAAATTTCGGAAAAATCTCTTCTGAAAAAAAAAAAGCGGAAAAAGTTACACAAATTGCAACTCACAATTTGCGTATCTTTTTCCGACTTTTCATTGTAGTCTAGACATAGCCTGAGAGAGGGGATTTCATGCCTTGTCAGAGAGTGTTGCTACAGTAGAACAGGGCTTTTGGCTTTAGTTGTCTTCCAGCCTTGCTCTTCTGTTTTTAATTCTATGCGCCCAGAAAGGAACATTAACAGAGCCTACCTTGGACTAATTTTGAGGCTTCCCCATAGCAAGGACATGCTATTTCGATTTTCTTGAATCAGAAATTGTTGAGTTAAGCAATTTAAAAATAGTTTCCAAGTGTAGAGATACTCTTGTAGTCCTGGTCTTCACAACATCCTGTGGCAAGGAGTTCCACAGGTTGACTGTGCATTGTGTGAAGAAATGCTTCCTTTCTTTATTTTCAACCTGCTACCTAGTCATATCACGGGTTGTCCTCTAGTTCTTGCATGGTGGGAACAAGTAAATACCTTTCCTTATTTACTGTGCCCACAACAGCCATGATTTATAGACCTTTATTTTATCTCCACTTAGGCTATGTCTACAATGCGGGGAATAAGGGCTCCTCCTAGATGGGGCCAAATGATAAAAGCTTCTTCTGGAAAAGCAATTGGAAAAAGCTATAGTGTAGACCTAGCCAGAGTCTCTACTTTGCTAAGCTGAAAAGTCCCAATCTCTCCTCATGTGGCATCTGTTCTAAACCATTAATCCTATTTCTTGTGCTTTTCTGAACTGTTTCCAGTGCCAAGGTATCTTTTTTTTTTAGATGAGACAATCACATTGCCATGCAGTGTTCAAGCTGTGGGCGTACCATGGATTTATACAGATGTAATACGATATTCACTGCCTTATTCTCAAGGCCTTTTTAAAGGATTCCTAACATTCCATCCGCTGGTTCCATGCTGCTGCACATAATCAGCATAACAGCTTTGCGCAAGAGGGTTTTTCTTGCGCAAGAAGGGGCAGTGTAGACAGCTCTGTCTTGCGAAAGAGCCTCTTCCGCAAAAATGGCGGCTCATTAGTTATGCAAATGAGGCTCGGCGATATTCCACGCTGAGCCTCATTTGCATAGCTCTGGCGCAAGATCGCACCAGTATAGACACAGCCGGAGTGTATGTTTTCAGGGATCTACCCTTGTTGTATGGACATTCGTTCTCACTTAACATGTGTGTTACGAATTGTTTATACTAAATATAGAGATTTGTGGCTAAAATCAGCGCTCACAGCAATTTTCAATGAAAAGATGAATTCCTCTCCTGCACGGAGGCTTGTTTTAGCCCAAGGGTTAGTAACAGAATATTTGTCAAACTTTCAACAGTTATACCAGTGTTTCTGTAGTGTAGTGCTTACTGTGTTTGCTTCACAAGGAGAAGGTCCTGGGTTCATATGCATGCAGAAACACAGGGTCTTCTCTTATTGTGGCCCCCCCTTGGTGCTCAGGTAAGCACAGCTCCTGTTGCTTGGCCTGTGCCTGGGATAAGCCAAACTCCCATGTGACAGAGGGAGGTGAAATCAGCTGAGAATGCAGCTTGGTACCAGCCTGGGGAAGCAAGATAAGTCAGGCCAGTCACCTGTTGGAGCAGGGGTAGCCAACCAGTTAGAGACAAAGAGCTGTGAATAGAGTGCAAAGATCCACATATTCTATATCTATAGAGAGACAGAGAACACCAGGGCTATGTTCACATTGTGCATTCTTATGCAAGAAGATATGTAAATGAGGCACGGTGATTAATATCTAATGAGCCACCATTTTTGTGAAAGGGGCTTTTGCACAAGAAGGAGCTGTCTACACTGCTCCTTCTTGCGCAAAAAACCCCTCTTGTGCAGGAGCCATTCTGCCTCTTATTTTCAGGACGAATGGCTCCTGTGCAAGAGGGGTTTTTTGTGCAAGAAGGAGCAGTGTAGACAGCTCCTTCTTGCGCAAAAGCCCCTTCCACAAAATGGCGTCTCATTAAGTATGCAAATCAGGCACAATGATATTTATCGCCACACCTCATTTGCATATCTTCTTGCCTAGTGTAGACGTAGCCAAAATGTAGTGATTAAAAACAACATTACTGGACATTTCAGACAAAAACCAATAAAAAAGTCTCTCGTCACTTAAAAAAATTCATGTGTTCGGGTTCTGGATCTGTCTGTCTGTCTACACTGTAGCCTTTTTCTGCAAATCTTATGCAAATGAAGCTCAGCATAGAATATCGCCACGCTTCATTTGCATAATTAACTAGGGTCCGTTTTTGCGCAAAAGGCTTTTGCGCAAAAAAGAGCAGTGTAGATGGCTCCTTTTTGTGCAATAACTTGCAGAGTGTCCACACTACAAGCCTGTTCTTGCTCAAGAAAAACTACAAGTAAATTGTAAGAACACAGGGCTTTTTGCGCAAGAGTTATTCCTTTTTCTACAAGGAATAAGCCTTTTTGCGCAAGAACTCTTGCGCAAAAAGGCATGTGTGGACGGGAACAGGCATTTCTTGCGCAAGAAACCCCTATGGCTAAAATGGCCATCAGAGCTTTCTTATGCAAGAGAGCATCCACACTGCCAAGTAAGCTCTTGTGCAAAAGCCCATCTCTTGTACAAAAGCACATGGCAGTCTGGATGAGCTCTTGTGCAAGAACTTTTTTGTGCAAAACATCCTTGTGCAAGAAGCCTGCAGTGTAGACATAGCCCCAGCTCGCACAGGGCTCACTGCAACAGGAAAGCCCTGAAGGGACTGAAAAAGCAGTGCTCCAGGTGAGGCTTAGACTCACAATCTCAGCAAGTTGGCTTTTTGGTACTGCCTTATAAGTATTGTGCGCTGACCCATTGCACCACTGGAGCAGCTGTTTAAGCGAGTCCTCCAAAATCCTTAGATTGAAATAGTCAAGAAGTGGAATTCAGCTAGAGGGGAAAGAAGGCAAAAGCATTGATTCCCAAGGATTTGCAACAAACCAGCATCTCACCAGCAGGTCCCACTGAGAGTAGAACTGAGATGGCAGGAGTCAAAGTTCTTAGGGCTGCTCATTACACTCTGGGGCCTCGAGGCAGGGTTTTCCCTGGGTACCTTTGACTCTTGGCTCTCAGAGAAAAATAAGCTATTTCAAAATAGATTTGAAATGAGAAACACAATTTGCCAAATTTCAAAATAACCTGCTATTCTGAAATGTCCCTTACTCCTTGTGGAATAAAATTTACAAGGAAGTCAGAATAGTTAGCCCATTATATTTCAAAATAAGGGGCTTGCTGTTACAAAGAGGAACAGCTATTTCAGGTACCTTTGTACCCCAAAATAGCGCTGCAGTGTCAATATAACCTTACAGGCCCACAGGAGGTTGCTGGTTTGATGCTGAACTTTCAGCCTTCTGCTCTTGGTACTCTCTCTTGAGGCGAGAAGAATGAGGGAGTGGGAGGCACCAGCCCTCTAACAATGCAGGAGGGCAAAGGAATCGAAGGCTGAGCAGAACTGGAGGAAGCCCCCCCAGCGGTGTTAACTGAAAGGTTGAGCATCTTCAATACCCAGGTTCCAAACTGTCCCACCTGGCTCCCAATCAGCCCCCCCCTGCCCTCCCCCAAATCCATGCTGCTGTAGATGCCCATATTTCACCACACGGTGAAATCAGGACAGAGACAGATATTGCCAGGAAAGGCTCCTCTCTGAAACGTCCCTTCTCCCCGCCCCCACCGGAGCTGTGTGCTGCTGCCGCGTGACTGCTCCACATGCATCTTCCCACAGCAGAGAGCACTCTGAGCCAGGCTGTGACTAGCCAGCCCATCTCTGGGCACCCAGGGGATGTTTGGGTTTGTTACCAGCACTGAGCTTTGTACAATAGCCAAGGGAACACTGTGAGAAGCAAAAACCTTCCCGCCCTGGGTGTCCCTTGCCAGCCAGTAAGTGGCACAAAGGTTCCCGGCAGCGCTGACTTTGGGTAACAGGTACAGCTCAGATGAAGTGGCTGAGTGGTTAAGGTGATGAAGTGCTGATCCATTATGCTCCCCAGTGCACGGGTTCAACTCCCATCTTTGTGGGGTGCTTGTAACCCTCTCTCTTGCTTCTCACAGAGCTCTCTTCAGTTCAGTGCCAGCCCCCTCCTGTAACACTGTCTGCCCCAGACCCCTTCCCACTGCAGCCTGGGGAAAGGGGAAATCTCCACAGAGCCACTCCCAGATGTGACCCTCAATCCTTTCTGCCCTCAAGGGGAAACCTCACAAAGGAGATTCCAGGCAGCCAGGCCATGGGGGGTCTCTGCGATTGCCCCTGGCCCTGCAGCCTGTCCCACCTGGCTGTTGTCATGGACCCTCTGTGAGGTCACTGCCTCCCAACCAATGAACTACGGTGCTGCAAAAGGCCCTTGTGATGTCACTGCTGCCTTGCAGGGCTTGTGTTCTGCTCCTGGCCAGCCCCTTTGCATATTTGAGCTGCTCCCCCTGCATCACCCCCACTCACTCAGGGGCTAGTTCTGGGGCTCAAGCAGGGAACACCAGAGGCTGCTCAGGGCACAACATGCAACCTGCAGATTTTAAGGCCAGAAGAGACAGTTAGATCATCTCGTCTGTCCCACCCCCAACCCTTAGTATCAGTAGCCTCCTGTATGGCTCAGTAGTGCTCCCATCATGCAGGAGCCTCAATATTAACCTGAAGCAGGCTCCCTTAACATGGATGCACTACCTCGACTTCCAGCCCCAGGAAGCACTGGGGAGTAATTACTCCGAATGATTCTGGGGAGTGGTAATTTCGAAATAGCAACACTGGAGCATCCACGCTGCTGCTATTTGGAATTAACTATTTCAAAATATGCATTGTTGCCCAAGGAAGGCAGGAGTGCAGATTTCAAAATAGCCAGCCCATTATTTAGACGTAACAGGCTTGGTAGCGTGGACGCTCTGCTTGTTATGTCAAAATAACTCCAGAGTGTAGAACCAGGGCTCGGTTTCTACCCTACAGACACTTTAGGCTCCATTGATTTTTTCCTGCAAGGGCCTCTTGGCTCTTGTGGGTCAGGAGCGAGGGCACCGTGGAGCATCCCTTTTAGACACTGGTTGAAGGAGGCAGCTGACAGAGGGGAAGGAAGAAGGTGGCCAGAGCCTCCTCCCAGCAGGCTGGCCCTGCGCAGGGTCTGTGAATGCTGGAGTCTCCTCCTACCAGATCTCTCTGGTCTGCTTTTCACAAACCCTCAGCCTCTTCCTTGTTTCCTCCTCCCTCTCTATAGCAGGCAGCTGAAGGAAAACAGGGCCTTATCCCAGCTGTGCCCTGGCCAACACAGAGCTTGAACCCAGAACTTTTGTGTTATTAGCACCACCCTCTAACCACCTGAGCTACCCAGGCTAAAGGAATCCAACTCACAAGTGGCCCTTTCAGAAAGGAGCCTCAAGCAGCTGCAGGGACATTGTGGGCTCTGGAATAAGGGGGGTGGGGGAATTAACTCAAGTGGCAGAGTGCTTGTTTAGCATATGTAACCTTCTGCGGGGTAGGCCTGGCAGTAACCAGGGCTGGGTTCAATATCTTGGGGTCCATCTCACATAGAACCGGCTCGAGCCCCCACCCAGTAATCTGGGAAATTCATGCACTCCTGGGTGCCTCTGAGAGGCAATGCTTCCCCACTCACAAGCACTGAGTCTGAGTGTAGGAAAGAAACATTTAATGAAACAGAGAGAAGTCATACGGCATTAACTTGGGGAAAACACCACAGAGTTCATAACCCAAACATGAGCCAAGCCCCCCCCCAGCCAAGAATCGCCCGAAGTCCAAAGAGTCTGACACCCCAAAAGTCTCTGTCCCGGGCCACCCAGAGTCCCAAAGTTCACCCGCAGGGTTTCACCTCCCAACCTGGGTAGAAATGGGGGTGGGGAGATAGATAGGGGGCACCTTATACGAAACTCCACCACACTCTACCAGTTGTCTCATCCCATGCCACTGGATGCTCCGCTGGGCACCTGCTGCTGCTCCTTGTCTGCTGCCACCGCTGGCTGCTGCTCCTCGCCTGCCGCCACGCCACGGGTCACCGCTCCTCATCTACTGCTGCCGCTCCATGCCACACTGCTGGTCACCACGCCTCACCCGCCACTGCTCCATGCCACACTGCTGGTCACCGCCACTTCACTGGCTACAATAGGCCTGGCTCTCAGCCAAACCAGTGATTTCAGCTCTCAGTGATTTTAACTCTTTAGCCACCAGCTGGACTGGCAAATGAATCCAGCTTTCACTAGACTAGCAAAAGAAAAGTCTCCTCAGGGAGCCTGCTTTAGATCTGCCCTTAAAACAAAGGAGGAAAGGTACAGGCTGGGCCAGACTTATCACTCACACCTGGCAAATGTGGAGCACACTGCCTCAAGCCCTTTAGCCCTTTCCCCCACCTCAGTCCACTCAACTCTGGAAGGGGGGAGGCTTGTTCTTCTGAGACCTCTAACCATGATGGTGGTGTCTCTCCTGCAAGCACTGGTGGCATGTTTTACAGTTCCCACATTTAGGGGTAGCATGATTAGTGACCCCCACAACAGTCCCAAATTATATACAATTCTCCACATTCCATTCCAACACTGATCTTCCATCAGCCCTGGCTGAATGGGATTTACATAGCCACACCTCAGATTCTCTCCTGAGCTGTATTTACATAACAGTTAACAGTTAATTACCTTGCAGAGCTAAACAATTGTAGTGGGCACACGCACCCCTCCTTTTAGCTGATTGCAAGCAGCAGTTCAGCCCCTGCTTACACATATGAGAGGAAATAGGATTGATGCCCACGTTCTTCAGGGGAGGGGGAATCCCCATTTTTCTTTTCCCAGGCAGAGCCAGCCAGGGGCTAAGCACTTCCAGTGGCCACTCCCCCTTCCTACTTGCTCTCCCCAAAAGCCAGCCATGCTGGGGCAGAAAGCTGCTGGGACTCAGCCTCCCTTTGCCTGGCAGTGACAGAAGCAGTGGAGACAGGCCCCAGGCCGACAGAGTTCCTTCATTGGGACTGCCAAAACCAGGCAGAAAGAGTCACCTCCCCCCCCCCCCCCCCCTTCTTGCTTGCAATTTATTTTCTCTTCTTTCAGCCTCACTCCTGTCTCCCACACAGCCCCAGTTTCTCTGTTTTCTGACTTGGTGTGTTTTCCTTCCCTGTCACTGTATGGGAGGGGATTACACTGCCTGGAGAGAGAAGGAACAGACCATCACCTGGGAGTTTGCTGGCTTCTTCACAAACCCAGCAGTAGAGAAATCCCAACTTTGCATATTTCATTGCCAGCTGGCAGTTTCCCTCTTGGCCTTTGACAGCCTTGTGTAGCACTTCAAAGTGAGAAAACAAGTTTCCGGCCTGAGGAATCAGAAATTCCCAACCCATCCAATTAACACACAACATTATCTTCCCCCTTTTCAGTAACACTTTCCCCACAGCACTTGTAAACACTCAACCTCTTGTTCTTGTAGAAACGACTAACATGAGCTACAAGCTCCTTGTTTCCTCACTAGCCCCTTGATATTTGTAGCTCAAAGCTGGAGCTGTTGTGGGGGGGGGGGGGGGGGGAGGGATGTGAAGCTACAGAGGCTGAAGGGGGACAATCACCTGCGGGGAGGGTTATTTTTTCTCCTCCTTGGGCTGATGTGGATAGAACTGAAGAGAAGAAAAACCTCTTTCCTTCTTCTCAGAAGATGGAAATTGCAATTTGTTCTCTTTGACTATACTAAAGCTGGACTCCAGGGCTATACTTTTCCTAAAAACCTGGTGGAAGCCATTTGCGGATAAGCTGACGATGTGAGTGAAAAAAAGGACATTGCCCAGCATGGGGTTAGAACCCATGACCTTATGATTAAAAGTCTTATGCTTTACTAACTGAACTAGCCAGGCTGTGTGTGATATACTTACTAATGCCCAGTCACAGCTTAGCAGGAGCCAAGTGTTCTCAAGTGCCTGACTTAAGGCTCTGTTTTGTTCCCAGTGGGGAATTCTGGTCTCCGTGGGGAGGCCTGGGTTCAAATCCCACTACTGACACACCCACTTCTTTTCCCACAAGAAACAGTCTCATTTCAGTCTCTCAGGTGACAGGAGAAGGGTCCGTGTTCAGGATTCCTCTTAGCGTAGCAGCAAGGGGAGATGGAAAGAATTCAAACCCCTTCGGAAGCTTTGCCCTCACTGCACCGAGTTGGGACAGTCCTAGTTTCTTCCCCAAGCGAAAGGGGGCGCTGTTTGCAGGGAGGCAGGTTTGTGTTTTAACTCTACAGGTGGAAGGGAAAGGGCCACGGTGCAGTAACCACTGATAACAGAGACTGTGGGCATGTCTAAACTACATCCCTCTTTTGAAAGAGGGATGTAAATTAGGCAGATCGAAAGTGCAAATGAAGTTTGGATTTAAATATCCCGTGCTTCATTTGCATAATCGCGTCACAACATTCTTTCAAAAAAGGGTATTTCGAAAGTGAAACCGCCATCTAGATGAGGTTCTTTCGAAAAAAGCCCCCTTTTTGGAAAGAACCTGTACTTCTCAAAAAATGAGGAGTACAGGATCTTTCAAAAAAGGGTTTTGATTTAGTGAGTCTAGCTAAGACTCACTTAATCGAACCCAGAGGCACCCCCACCGTGTGCACTACTCCTGCTCTTTGTTACTGTCCTACTCATGCTCTTTGCTCCCATTCTCCTCTGTCACTGTGGGGACACCACAAAGCTCGACTGCAGGTAAAGCTGACTCCAGCTCCGTATGGAGGAGTGGTGGGAAGAGCAGACACATTGGCCAGGCACCACTGGGTGCTGCCTCCCTCACCTCCACCGTACCTGGCAGGTGCCTTGGCCAGCTTAGCCATGGGGCCGCTCTCTGGGACTTTTCTCCCAGCTGCTCCAAGTGTTGCCATTGCCCATTGCAAGGGAGGGGCGAAGAGAGTGACTCTCCATGGCTGCAGAGCTTGCACTCTCAGGATCTCTGGGCACTGACATCCCCTGGGAATCACAAGGGAATGTGGCACTAGCTCTCCTCTCCCAGCAATTGTAGTCAGAGTCAGAGCCCTGCCTTGCCACTGCCAGTCACAGCAGCCTCTGCACCTTCTTTCCAACGCGCCTCTCCAATCAGCCTTTTCCTGAACAAGCAGTTCCATGGGTGGCCAGGGGAGGCCTCTTCTATGTCCCAGAAGGACATAGGAAAATGTGAGCAAAGGTTACTACAAGACAACAGTAGGAGTTGAACCCCAAATCTCCTGTTTATTAGCTAGGTGCTTTAGCCAGCTCAGCCACAGCAGTGCCCTAACACTGTTTGAATTTATGGTCCCAGACAACACCTTTGAATCCCAAAGTGCAGCCATTCCCCATTTCTCTCCAGCCTTCCAGCATCTCAAGGCCTGCGCAGCCCAAGTAATCCGACTGGCAGCTGGTACTGGGCTCTGAAGGCATGGACCCAAGGCAACCGCCTTGTTCCCAGCACCACAGAAAGCCCCTTGGTGTGAGTCTGGGCAAGCTAGAGGCCTCAGGCCTGTCACCTCTTAGATCAGGGCTACTCACCTTTGGAAGCCCAGAGGGCCACAATGCTACTCGCAGCACATGCCGAGGGCCACCACTTAAGTGTGGTTACATATACATGCAAATATATACGCAAATATATGCAAATAGCTTCTTTCACACTGTCAGGCACAAATACAAAGATTAAGACAAGACTACACGCAGGCCCCATTTAAGTCCGTTCTGCTGATATTAATAAAATGCAATATTTACCCGATTTCCACCAAGATGACAGCACTTTTAATGAGCAATGACAGTCTAGGAATTTAAGTACTAAAATGCATCTCAACAGAAGACCATTATATTGACTACTTTTTTGTTTTGGCTCCCACCTGTGGGCCACATGTTGAGCTCCACGTAAACCCAAACCGCACCACAGGCCGCAAACAAATGGTCCGCGGGCCACATGTTGAGTAGCTGTGTCTTAGAGGCTTTTGCCTTGGCCTCCTCTGTCCTTGGAGGCTGGGTCTTCCGGCTGCCTCCTGTGCACTGCTTGCCAAAGGAGGGAGAAGGCAGGAATGGGGGGGAGAATCAAGTCCCGCTGAGGCAGACAGCTCAGGCTTAAGCCTCAAGCTCCAGCACAAAACCTTCAGCTGCCCCTTTCCTCTCCCTCCTGGCTCCGCACAAG
Source organism: Pelochelys cantorii (assembly GCA_032595735.1). Lineage (NCBI taxonomy): Eukaryota > Metazoa > Chordata > Testudines > Trionychidae > Pelochelys > Pelochelys cantorii. The sequence continues at coordinate 16,067,840 of CM064345.1, forward strand.
CTCAAAGGGAGAAACATGCCCCATGTTCCATCCCCATGCCAGGCCTGAGCAGAAGGGAGAGGAAAGGGGCAGTTTGAGTCATCCAGCTCTGCCCATTCTGAAAGGCTTGTGAATTGGGACATATTTCTCTTGGGCTAGGTCTACACTGCAATGTTAAATTGGAGAAAGAAACACAATCTGCAGTACACAAATTGCGTATCTTTTTCCGATTTACTTTTGAAAGAGCTCTTTTGAAATTTGGCGCGTCTACACCCAATTTGGTGCCAAATTTCAGAAAAATGGGCCCTTTCGACACATCCCTTCTTCCTCATAGAACGAGGCTTCCTTGGGTGTGTCTACACAGCAAAGTTATTTCAGAATAGCAGTCGTTATTCCAAAATAACACCATGAGCATCTACACGGCAATTCTGTTATTTTGAAATAATTTTGAAATCATAGAATCATAGAACCATAGAGCTGGACGAGACCTTAGAAGGCCATCAAGTCCAGCCCCCTGCCCAAGGCAGGATCAATCGTAATGAAATCAGCCCAGCCAGGGCTTTGTCAAGACGAGACTTAAACACCTCTAAGGATGGAGACTCCACTACTTCCCTAGGTAACCCATTCCAGTGCTTCACCACCCTCGTAGTGAAATAGTTTTTCCTAATATCCAACCTGGACCTCTCCCACTGCAACTTGAGACCATTGCTACTTGTTCTGCCATCCATCGCTACTGTGAACAGCCTTTCTCCAGAACTCTTTGGAACTTCCCTTCAGGAAGTTGAAGGCTGCTATCAAATCCCCCCTCACTCTTCTCCTCTGCAGACTAAATAGACCCAACTCCCTCAGCCTCTCCTTGTAGGTCATATGCTCCAGCCCCCTAATCATTTTGGTTGCCCTCCGCTGGACCCTGTGCAATGCATCCACATCCTTCCTGTAATTGGGGGCCCAGAACTGGACACAATACTCCAGATGTGGCTTCACCAGAGCCGAGTAAAGAGGAATAATCACATCTTTGGATCAACTGGCAATGCTCCTTTTAATGCAACCTAATATGCCATTAGCCTTCTTGGCTACAAGGACACACTGTTGACTCATGTCCAGCTTCTCATCCACTGTAACCCCCAGGTCCTTTTCTACAGAACTGCTACTTAGCCAGTCGGTCCCCAGCTTGTAACAATGCTTGGGATTCTTCCGTCCCAAGTGCAGGACTCTACGCTTATCCTTGTTGAACCTCATCAGATTTCTTGTGGCCCAATCCTCCAATTTGTCTAAGTCACTCTGGACTCTATCCCTGCCCTCCAGCATATCTACCTCTCCCCCTAGCTTAGTGTCATCCGCAAACTTACTGAGGGTGCAATCCATCCCCTCATCCAGGTCATTAATAAAGATGTTGAACAAAACCAGTCCCAGAACTGAGCCTTGGGGCACTCCGCTAGAAACTGACCACCATCCTGACATCGAGCCATTGATCACTACCCGCTGGGCCCGACCTTCCAGCCAGCTTTCTATCCATCTTACTGTTCATTTATCCAATCCACATTCCCTTAACTTGCTGGCAGCTTATTCTGACTTCTGTAAACCTCATTCTACGAGGAATAACGCCTCTTCCAAAACAGCTATTTTGGAACGTGTAGACGCTCCGCTTCTGCTCTTTCAAAATAGCCCCTCACCAGGGCCATTCTAAGTTATTCCTCCTGGGGCTCTAAATCAAGAAAGCACGTCTACATTAGGGAATCCTGCCTTGGATTAATTTTGAGGCTTCCCTACAGTGTAGATGCACTATTTCGAAATAAGCTATTTTTGGAATAACTATTCTGGAATAGCTTATTCCAAAGTAACTGTGCAGTGTAGACCTAGCCTGTCAGTGCTGCCCACATATGGGAGGAGATGGGCAGTTTGAGTCACCCAGCTCTGCCCCTTCTGAAAGGCTTGTGTAAATGGGATGTTTTTCTCTTGGTGGTGAAGGAGAGGGTTGGAAGGGCCCTTTAAATAACCTGTTAGGTCACAGGTGCCGTAACATTTTTCAGTGATGACAGAATAATGACTTGTAGTTCTCTCCTGGAAAGAGTCAGGCCACTTTCCCTTGGGCGGGGGGGAGCAGGGGGGCAGTGGCGGTGGAGATTGAACGCAGGTCACAGCAGTGAGCAGGCAGAATCTTAGCCATTAGAACACCAGGGGGACAATACAAGCTTAACTACACTAGCCTTTCACAGGCCATTTTCTGTCCCCTTCAGGAAGCTGGTCTATTCTCCCTGGCCCAAAGGGGATAAGAACAGCAAACAGAATGTCAAAGAACAGCTAAAGGTCCAACTAGCTGGGGATCCTTTCTCACAACAGCAGCCAATTCTGTTGCCCAAGAGGGAATCATCAGAACAGGCAATTATCAGTTGATCCCTCCCCTGTCACCCATTCCCAGCTTCTGGCAAACACCAGCTGGGGACACCTTCCCTGTCCATCCTGGCTAAAAGCCATTGATTGACCTTTCCTCCATTAAATTATCCAGTTCTTTTCTGAACCCTCTTGTCAACTTCACCTTCACAACATCCTCTGGCGAGGAGTTCCACTGGGTGACTGTAAGTTGTGTGCAAAAATGCTTCCTTTTGGTTTATTTTTAACTTGGTTACTTACCAATTTCATTCTGTCAGCCTGGTTCTTGAGAATGAGAAAAAAGTAATTTCTTATTTCCTTTCTGCATCCCTGTCATCCTTACATAAACCTCTGTCCCATCGCCCCTTAGTTGTCCCTTTCCCAAGCTGAGAAGAAGAAGTTCCATGAACTCATGGGAGCTGCTGTTACAAAGAAGAGGCATTTCCTATGTAGAAGATGCCCAAGCCCAATCCCTCTACACAAGACCTGGGCAAAATACAGCCCACAGGCCACATCCTGCCCACCAAGCCCAGGCAGGCTCCCCACTTGCCTCGCCCCACCCACACGCCACTCAGAAAAACATCTGCAGGGCCATTTCTTTTTAAAACCTGTGAGCCCGGAGAGGAGGGAAAGGCTTCAGGTGCTGCTCCCACCCCCAACTCAATCCAATTTGCTGGTTTCTGGCCAGAAACCAGTCAATGGAAGCTGCCTGTTTGAATAACTGGCAGCCTAGAATCACAACACCCTCTCTCCTCCAGGGCTCGTAGTTATTCACAGAGCACAGGGCTGCTGCGTGAGCGGGGCGTGGGGAGGGACAGAGTAGGCAGGGAGGCTGCTTCAGAAACATGCTGGGCTGCTGGCCAGGAGTCACTCAGGTAATCTTCTGGCCAGAGCCTGCCTCTGGCACCCCTGCCCCACACTTCCCTAATCCTCTGCCCCCCTACTCCACATAACCAAACCCTCTGCCCCCCACCCCTTGAACCCATATTCCCTCTCAGATCTGGCACTCCAGTTCCCTGCCCTAGATCACAACCCAAACCCTGCACCCTAATTCCCTGCCCTAAGTCACAACCCAGCCACTTGCACCCCAGTCCAGTGCCCAAAGTCACAACTACCTCCTTCACCTAAACTCCCTCCCAGACCCCACTCTCCTTCCTGTACCCCAGTCCCTTACTCCAAGATCCCTTCTGCACCCAACCTCCATCCCTGGCTCTGTACCTCCTCCATTAATATCTACCACTTTCCAAATCCTTTGAATGACTGGCCTGGCTCACACTAACCACCACAGCTTAGACAGAAGTCCAACCTGCTTTCCCTTGTGCCAGGAACCCCACAATCTGCCCCACCCAACATCTCCTCTCTCTGCTTTGCAGCATAGCAATTGCTGGGGTAGAAGAAAGGGAAGAGCTGAGCCAGAGTTGGGAGGAAATTGAACCCAGATCATTTGCCCTGAGCCCCTCATTCCCCTCATCTCCAGCCCCAACCTGAACCTGACTCCTGCCCCCTTACATCCCCAGATCCTGCCCTAACTCCTGCACCTCCACACACCCCAATGCTCTCCCCTCAGCTCCCTGCACTCCACACTTACATTTCTTTCAGGTCCTGTTATATCTCAGCCCTCTCACCCCCAGCCTTAGCTCCCCCAAGCTGCCCCTGTATAAAACTATGGTACGCCCACATCTTGAATACTGTGTACATATGTGGTCTCCTCACCTCAAGAAAGATATTTTGGCCTTGGAAAGGGTTCAGAAAAGGGCAACTAAAATGATTAGGGGTTTGGAACAGGTCCCATATGAAGAGAGGCTAAAGCAACTGGGACTCTTCAGTTTAGAAAAGAGGAGACTGAGGGGGGATATGATAGAGGTATATAAAATCATGAGTGGTGTGGAGAGGGTGAATAAAAAAAATTTATTCATTAGTTCCCATAAGGTAAGGACTAGAGGACACCAAATGAAATTAATGGGTAGCAGGTTTAAAGCTAATAAAAGAAAGTTCTTCTTCACACAGCGCGTAGTCAACCTGTGGAACTCCTTGCCAGAGGAGGCTGTGAAGGCTAGGACTATAACAGAGTTTAAAGAGAAACTAGATAATTTCATGGAGGTTAGGTCCATAAAAGGCTATTAGCCAGGGGGTAGGAATGGTGTCCCTAGTCTCTGTTTGTCAGAGGCTGGAGATGGATGGCAGGAGACAAATCGCTTGATCATTGTCTTTGGTCCACCCCCTCTGGGGCACCTGGCACTGGCCACTATCGGCAGACAGGCTACTGGCTACTGGGCTAGATGGACCTTTGGTCTGACCCAGTATGGCCGTTCTTATGTTCTTAAGGGGTGAGTTGTGATAGGACAGGCCCAGTAAGAAATGTGAGTTACCTTCCTCCCCGAAAAACCCAGTGCAGATAAGAGCCAGACAAGGGCCCATTTCTCATGGCAGCGACACTAGAGTGACCCAGGCGTGAGGGGCAGAGACCGTCAAGGAGTTTAGCTGTGAGTTGTGATGGGAGGGTGCCACATTATTGGATTGTAAGGGGAGCAGCCAGATCACTGCTGCGCCCACGGGGGGAGAAGGCGGGGGGGGGTATTTGCCCTAAAGTCTGTACAAAGGGGGGCCATGTGAGGTGTCAAGTGAAAGCTTATGTTCTACTCATTCGGTGTATGCTACTCATGTACTTGTGTGATAACTGTCTGTGGAGTTATGAATATGGGCTCTGGGCTTGCACTGTGAATGTTCTCTGCCTGAGACAGACAAGTGGGCCTGCACTGCCTGTAAAGAACAGTTGTTCCATCAATGACTATGCTAATTAGCAGGGCCCCAAGGACCACGGCTCTCCAGGTGCCCGATACACACCTGAGGAATGTGTTTGGAAACCTAGAAACCAGTCAGTATCTAATGGCTGCTCGCATGGGACACTCAGGCAGCTAGCACCTCCCGGGGCTCGCCCTGCCCTGCCCCACTGTAACCTCATCAGTGACATAGGTTGCCCCTCCCCTTGCTCTCTCACACACACACACACACACACACACACACACACACACGGGATGATGGGGGGGATTCCCTGCTCAGCTGTCAGGCTGGGAGTGATGGGGCTGCCCCAGAGACGCAGGGCAGGGGGAGGGACTCACAACAGTGGGGGTGGGGCTGGGGCTGGGGCTGAGGCTGAGGCTCTGGCTCCGGCTCCAGGAACCAATCAAAGTGTGGAGGGTGGAGCAGGTTTGTCCCCCTCGGATCCCAGTGACATGCCTGTGCGCTGTGGCCTGTTGGGCTCCGGCTGCACCCAGGGGCTCCCCCGGGCCCAGCACGTGGCTCCCATAGTGACGTCACTTGGCCCCGCCTCTGGCACAAGACATGGTCCCACCGCACCCCATGGGCTGAGACCCCACCCTGCGCCTGGCACTGGGAGTGCGTGGGCTTGGCCGGGCTCAGGAGCTGCCTCCCGCGCACGGACCTGGCAGCCGCGGCCGGAGCAGCCCCCGCTGCAGCTGCCCACCCGGGAGCCTGCCGGGCCTAGGGTACCTGGGTGTCCGGTTTTGAACTGGACAGTCCAGTATTTGAGCTTTCTGTCTGGGAAACAAATGGAGAAAATATAAATGAGACAATAGAAATGTTGGGTATTTTCTAAACAAGTTGTAATGTAGATTGTGATGTAATGTCAAACATGTCCAGTATTTTTGTTGAAACCATCTGGCAACCCTAGTTGGGCCCCGCCTCTGAGCACTGGGCCAGGGGTTCTCCTGGAGCCTGGGCACCGGGGCCACTGACCTTGTCACCTCTGATGGTCAGAGAAATGCGGCATGTACATGGGAAGGCGCTGGGTCCTCGCCCTGGGCAGGCAACCCCTGTGAGCCCCCACACAACCTCCCCCTGTGAGCCCCCCACAACCCGCCCCCATGGACCCCCCCCACAGTCTTCCCTGCGAGCCCATCACAACCCCCCACTTCATCCCACAGTGCTTTGACAGACACCCCAATATCCTGCAAAGCCGAGCACTGAAGTGTCCCTGAGCCTCTGTTTGCTAGAAGCTGGGAATGGGTGACAGGAGGTGGATCACTTGGTGATTCCTTGTTCTGTTCATTCCCTCTAGGGCACCTGCATTGGCCACTGTCTGAAGACAGGACACTGGGCTGGATGAGCCTTTGGTCTGACCCAGCCTGGCTGCTCCTGTGTTCATGAGACTCATAAAGTCATTAATATCAGTAGCGCTTTTGACACTGAGGCTCCTTCACACGGAGGCAGAGCAGCCTTAGCACGTTAGAATCAGGCCCTTGAAACATCCATTCTTGGCCTGTGAATTTACTGTCACTGGACTTGGAGGGAGCAGACTTTTATCCCTAGACACCAGCGAACCTCGATTTCACTGTCCACTCACAAACTGATGAAAAAATCTTTCCATTCATAATAACTGAGTTATGCTCAGGCACAGAAAGAGTGAGGCTGCTTGAGAGCTTCTTAGTGTTGAAGGACTTTGGCTTAGTCTGTTTTGAGAGCCACATTGACAATTTGTGGTTTAATAATAAAGTGTTAACTGTTTGAATCTCAGTGTCTGTCACTGAATAGTTACTGTCTGAGCCAAATATTGCCTGACCCTCCCCCTATAATTTCCCACCACTGTGAAAATGGAACATGATAAAACTGTGCAACTGGGAGCATGTAACTAGATACATATAAAATACTCAGATTAATGTTATCTGTCAACACTGGACATCAAATACAATGAGCTGTGCACAAGCCTCACTCTCGCTCCTTACATGCACAGTTCTGGGAGCTGATCTGCACAGCCAGGTGGATTCTGGGGTCCATGTGACGCCCCAGGGACCCTTGGCACCAGCCCAGGGGCAGATGTCAGGGCCAGAGCCCCAGTGGGACATTTCCCCCCCAAAGCCTCCAGGGCTCTCATGTCCCTGGCTGGCTCTTTCCAATCCAGCAAACAGCCTAAGTCAGCTACAGAGAGGGGAACGGCCAGTTGTTGCTGGAGGCGGGGGCAGAGCCTGAGCTCAGGAAATCGAAGCTGAGCTTGTGTCCCAGGAGCCATGGCTGCAGGGAGCCCTGTAAAAAGCCTGCAGGAGGAAGCAACTTGTCCTGTTTGCCAGGAGTATTTCACAGCCCCCATCTCTCTGGAGTGCGGGCACAATTTCTGCTGCACCTGCCTCAGCCGACGCTGGGAGGGACCTGGCCCAGCCGCCCCCTGCCCACAGTGCGGGGACCCTGTGCAGCAGAGACCCCCCCAGCCCAACAGGCAGCTGGCAAACATGGTAGAACTAGTCAAACAGCTGAGCCTGCAGGCAGCGCGAGGCGCACCAAGAGGCGCTGAAACTGTTCTGCGAGGAGGATCAAGCCCCCATCTGTGTGATCTGCAGAGAGTCCTGGGCGCACCGTGCGCACACGGTGCCCATAGAGGAGGCTGCACAGCAGTACAAGGTAGGGAACTGCTGCCCTGTCTGCTGGGGAGTTTCACTGACTTTCCCCGCCCAGTGTGACTGACCAGTCAGCTAAAGCCTGCCTGGCCCAGGAGAGGCTGTAACAAAAGAAATGCTCCAGCCAGGGGGCAACAGAGGCAAAATAGCAAGTCTTTAAAGACACCGGATGTGAGAAACTTCTCTCAGATGCTCAGTGGAATCCTTCTGAACCCAGCCCCCCTGCCCCCTCCCCAGGGAAATGAGGGCCCTTTACCCAATGAGAGGTATATGGATCAGCAGCAGGCTGGCCTCTGGGAATGTGCTGCCTTCAGACTGGAAAAGGGGGGTTACAAACTGCTGTTGTTACAGATTTGATTACTAGAATGTATTGTTATTGTATTTGCATCACAGTAGCCCTTACAGACCCTACGGGAGATCTGAGCTCTGCGCAAAACACAGCCAGGGACAATCCCAGCCCTGAGCAGTTTACAGTCTAGGTCAGGGGTGGGCAATAATTTTTTGCCGGGGGCCAGTTCAAAATTTTTTGAAGTGACCCCGGGCCACCCCGGAAGGGTCAGGGCCTAAACTGGAAGGGGGTGGGACCAGGATGCTTCTGGGCTACCCCACCCCCAGGCCATTACTGGTTTGGGGGTAGGGAAGCCCTTTTGCCCCCCCTTTCCACTAGGCACCCATGCCCCTGGCAGGGCGGGAAGAGGCTTCACACGCTCCCCTACCCCCAGGCCAATCAGGGCCTGGTGGCGGGGAGTGCAGGAAGCCTCCTCCCAACCTGCGAGGAGCATGTGGCACTTGGAAGTGCCACACGCTCCTTGCAGGGCAGGAAGAAGTTTTGTGCACCCCCCCAGACCCTAATTGGCCTGGGAGCGGGGGAGTGGCAGGCCAGATCTGTCAGGTGGAGGCCCTTTTGCCCACCTCAGGTCTAGGTAGACAAAAAATGGGGAGGGAAACTGAGGCACAAAGCAGGGTATTGAATCACCCAGCAGGTCATGGCTGAGTTCAAAATAGACCCTTAGCTTTTCCAGGCTCAGTCTATGAGCTTAACCACTAGGCCATGCTGCTACCTCAGCCCTAGTAATGAAATGTGTCAGGAGGAAAGATGCCTTACTGCAGGCCCAGGCCCAGCAGGGAGAGGTTTCCCACTGGGACGCTGAACTCCTGGGCTGCTCCATGAGGGGTTAAACTCAGATGTTGTGGCCAGCACTAGAGGAGGTCACTGGGCTGGACGCCGTTTGGGACCCTGAGCAGCTTGAGTCCACCCACAACGGGGCTCCAGGCAGTGCAGGCCCATGCCAGGTCCCACTGGGATCAGGCTGGATTGGAGCAAAACTACCCCCAGGCTGGAGCTGCCCGGTGCCAGCCTGACCTGTGCTGGTGGGTACATGGGCAGGGACCAGCCAAGGTGGTTCCATTAGTCCCATCAGGCAGCCTTTGGGAATCTCCCAGAATACATTGCTTCCGGGAGCTGCACCAGGGACCGGGGCAGTGGGTACCTGCCCAGAGGGTGTTGCCACTGCAGGGCAGCGCTGGGGCAAACCCCAGCCGTCCTGAACAGAAATCAGCCTTTTCATTAAGGGAGTCACTGACCCATCCCCAGAACACAGGACATGCCCACGCCTGCCTGCCAGGGCCCTCCCTCAACTCTTGGTCAGCCGGTGTGGGCCTGTTCCTGCCTCTGTCAGACCATCCCCACCTACCTCATCCTGTGTGCTGGTGCCACTGCAGTTATTCAGGACTTGGTCGGGATTTACTGCCATGGTGTCCTCACAGGTCTCTGGTTCCATTGGTGATGATAACCAGAAGGCTGCTTGCGTGTGTGCTCAATGACGTGAACCCCCAAAGACCACAAACCAGATAAGGATGGAAGGCGCCCGGCCAGGTTTATTGTTAAGTGAAATACAGTCATATCTGTCTGTAGACTCTACTGAACCACTACATGCATGTACCTATAACAATGGCCTCAGCTCAACCAGAGGGAAACCCCCACTGCCCCCCGGCTGGACAAAGACTGTCCCCCCCTAAGACACCACTTTATATACAGGTACAAACAACTTACATATCACTGCTGATGTGTCAGGTTACTACCATCTGACGCTTCTGAGGTACCAACCAATCTCCCTGCTTGATTATTTAGATCATCTCTATTCATCATGCTGGTTTGATTATTAGATCATCTCTATCCATCATGCTGTCATTTTAGATCCTTTCCTGAATCTGGGTCGGTATCTGTGGGGAGTGGGTACCAAGGTCTTTTTTAATGAGCTGGTGGTAACATGTGCTTTCCACTTAAGACCAGTTCCAATGATGGGTCTACACTTGGGCCTATTACCAATTAGTGTTTTGCTCTCTCAGCCCTGTTTGTGCCAAGTTCTGTGAGCAGGGGCCTACCTCTTGCTCACAGCTTAGCTTTGCTTTATGTTAGCCATGTTTTGTCTGTTGTTAGCTAGGCCTCAGGCCAGATTATGTTTTTAGGCCTTCATCTTACTACACTCCCCAGGTGTCCTGCTGCAGCCTCATTCTCCTCGGCTGCGTCTAGACTGGCATGATTTTCCGCAAATGCTTTTAACGGAAAAGTTTTTCTGTTAAAAGCATTTGTGGAAAAGAACGTCTAGATTGGCACGGATGCTTTTGCACAAAAGCACTTTTGCGCAAAAGCATCCGTGGCCAATCTAGACACGGTTTTGCGCAAAAAAGCCCCGATCGCCATTTTCACCATCGGGGCTTTTTTGCGCAAAACGGTTCTCAGTTGTCTACACTGGCACTCTTGCGCAAAAACATTTGCGCAAGAGGGCTTTTTCCCGAGCGGGAGAGTCATTGTATTTGTGCAAGAACACTGACGATCACACATTAGCTAGTCAGTGTTCTTGCGCAAATTCAAGCGGCCAGTGTAGACAGCTGGCAAGTTTTTGCGCAAAAGCAGCCGCTTTTGCGCAAAAACTTGCCAGTCTAGACGCAGCCCTCCTGTCTGTCTCTTTTTGACAGGACAAAGCCATGGCCAGGGCTGATTCCCTTCTGGACAGGGACAGAGGCCTACCAAACTGGGACTGTGCAGTGTAAAGCCGGACAAATGGCCTCCCCAAGCACTCAGATGGGAGACGGGGGTGGGGGAGACAAAGGGGCAACTGCCCCAGGGCCTGATGATTCATAAGGGCCTGGGGCTCAGGCTGCAGCGGCTACTGAATCAGCCATGGCAGCCAGCGCCCCAGGCCCTTTAAATCACCACTGCAGTGTGCTGGGTGGCTGTGAGGGCTGCGGGGGGAGGAGGGGGGAGAAGGAGGATGCAGCCCGCTCTAGGCAACGCTGAGGGCAGTCCCCAGCTCTGCTCCTTCCACCTGAGGTCCTGTCCCTTCAGGGAATGTGGAGCCACCCCAGCCCCCACTCCCACTCCTGCCACTTTTCCCACTGGCAGCCCAGTGACGCTCTTGCTCCTCTGAGCCTCCCTGTAATTAATGGGCTTGCCCTGGTGCTTAGCCCAGCTCTGTCCAACCAGTGCAGTCCCAAAGGCCTCAGGGCTGAATTCCTGGCCTTTGTTTAAACCCTGGTGGACCGTGAGGTTGGTGGCCTCACCTGCAGCTCAGTACAATGCATCCCCATCGCCCCTTCCCCATGGCGCTGCAGAGAGGAGCTAAAAGGCAGTGAAGTGGCACAATAAGTTTTGCTTCAAAGGACCTCCCCCCCACATCAGTGGCATAGTGGGGGGGGGGGCAGTTGCCCCCAGACATCTTGCTAGGAGGGCATCAGGCTGGGGTTGGCGTGCACAGCCCCATGCAGCGAGCCCAGCACTGGCGGGCCACTTGCTCCCTGCAGACAAGCCGCCAAGGCAGGGCCGGGTGGCGGGAGTGGGCACCTCAAAGGTAGGGTTACCATACGACCGGTGCCTGGCTCTGGGGGAGGGGAGGGACATGGGATTAGAGCGGGGGGCTGTGGGTGCCTGGCTCTGGGGGAAGGGTGGGTGCATTCGGTTAGAGCAGGGGTGGGGGCCGGGGTTACTTATAATTTTTTTTCTTTTTGAAAAAGGGGTACTTTATAAAAAAAAGGTTGAGAAACACTGATTTAAATCCTCTCAGACAGAGATGTATTGATTCACTCCCAATGGAGTCACGGGCGGGGCCACAGTCATCAACTGTTTTACAAACACCAGTAAAGCACGGTGATAATTGAGATCTCGCTCTAACTACTAAAAAGATTCAACCTGCCTTGGCAACAGTCAGATTCTGACACACTGCCAGTCTCAGTTAATAATGTTTCATCTCCTTGGGGGCCCTGATGTCACACAGCGATTGGGACCAACAGTCACTTGGGCTGTGAGTGGGAAAATGCCCCATTCCACAGCCCCCTTAGCCCTCACAATGAAATCTCCCAGCTCATTTCTGTTTCCTCAGGGAAAATGTCAGGCCCATTTGAAGACTCTGAGGGAAGAGAGAGAAAAGCTGCTGGGACGGAAAGCGACAGGAGAGGGGAGAAGCCAGGAGTATCTGGTAGGTGCCTGTGGCTATGGACCAGCAGAGACAGGCAGTGGGAGGGCCTGTTTGGAGGCAGGCTCCTTTGTGGCCTTGGGAAGGTAGGATAGGGAGTTTCTCCATGGTCTTGGGTTGCTGGGTTAGATCCATGTGTATACAGGCCCTGAGCTTCAATGTCAGGGGCTGAGTTAATGTCCAGCCCTTGTGACTTTCCCAGAAATCCTCGCCCAGTGCCCTGAATGTCCCTCTGAAGGGCTGTCTGCTGTGTCTGCTCATTTCCTGCACTAACAGGTTTGCTTCTGTTTTATCTCTGTGTCTCTGTCAATGTGGGGCTGAGCAGTGTTCCCAGTAAACTGAGCGTTTGGGCAGCAGCTCAAGAGAGATTCAGATGCTGCTCAGCTGATAAGCAGAATGTCCACAGCTACTGCACATTTGCATATGCCTCAGTGCACGTAGAAACATTTATTTCACACATGGATGGAGACGAGTAAAGAGAACCTTGGTGCTGAGTCCTGCCTCGTGCTGCTCTGGGTCTGAATTCCAGCACCCATGAATAACAGAACATGCTGCCCATGACAGGCAAGGAACCGTCCCTGACACAGGGGCCAAAAGTGAAGCTGGGAGAGCTCTGCCCTAGGGCCCATGGAGTAAAGTCAAATTTCAGAAATCTGAGGGTTTTCCAAGAAGTTCTCTCTGCTGTGCACTCAGCTCCCCATGAAAGGGCTCTGGGCTCCATCCATGCCCCTGACCAGCCCTTTCCCTGTTTTCATACAGAAACAGACACAAGCAGAGAGGCAGAAGGTTATGGCTGAGTTTCAGCAGCTGGGGCAGCTCCTGGAGGAACAAGAGCGACTCCTGCTGGCCCAGTTTGAGAAGCTGGATGAGGAGATTGGGAGGCTCCAGACTGACACTGTCAGGAAACTCTCTGCGCAGATTTCCCGTCTCAGCGAGCGGATCGGTGAGCTGGAGGGGAAGTGTCAGAAGCCAGCGAGTGAATTCCTGCAGGTGAGACTGAGGGGGAAACATCCCAGCTCCCCACACGGGGAAGGGAGGCTCCTGAATCACAAGCACTGGGGTCCAGCAGTGAGATCTCAGTATAACTTCGTGTGTGCATTGCTGTGCTTTGCAGAATTACAGGCACAGAGATATTAGAGATGGCAAACTCCATTTGCTCAGGGGATCCATGGCCCTGGAGCCAGGGCAGGGCCTCTCTTCTCCATGTGTGCAAAATCCCTTCCCTGGGGTCCTGCGTGTGTGTCCGATGGGGCTGAGATTCTTTTCTCTCTCCCCTCTAGGATGTCAGAAGCACCTTGAGCAGGTACGTGGCTCTCACTCCCCTCACACTGCACAGCGCAGGGAAAGAGCTTGGAGCTGATGTTAGCACAACATCTCCTCAGGGCTCTGCAGCCAGATGTGAGGGGAGGGTCACAGGCTGGATACAAATGTCTCTGACTCATTTAATTCTGAGGGTCTCACCCTCACACAGAAGACTCTGGAATTCCCCAAGTAGAGGCATAGTCTGATGTCAAGTGTTTCCTGGAGCTATCACCTCCCTGGGGACTGGCTGCCTCAGGACTGCGGGGGTGGAACACAGGCCTGTCACTGCTGGGCACTGGGCACCATTCAGCCCAGGGCAGAAGGAATCAAGAGTCTGTCCCACACGAGAGTTGTCTGGAGACCTGTGTGGAATGAAGTGGGTAGGGTAGAGCTGATGTCTCAGGCTGTGTCTACACTGCAGTATCTGCCCTAGGAACGCATCTGCTTCCCCCCCCCCCCAAAAAAAAATATCGGAAAAGCAGATGTGTTTTTTCAGCATCCCTGTAAACCTCGTTCTATGAGGAAGAAACAATGTTCCCAAAGAGGTTTTTTTTCACACATTTGGCCCCATGTAGACGGGCCGAATATCAGAAAAGCCTCTTTCGGAAGAAAAGCGGAAAAAGATACACAAATTGTGGTTCACAATTTGCCTATCTTTTTCCGACTTTTCCCTGCGGTGTAGACATAGCCAAAGTCTCTTCCCTAGTGGGCAGGTTTCTACAGCCCTTCACCTGGGAACTTCCTGTCCCTCAGTGCCTGGGGGCCAAGGAGTGAGTTGGCCATGGAGACTCAATTGCCCTTTTGTCCCCCATCTGGTCTGTCCAGGCCAGAGGTGAAGAACAGTAATGGGATCTTCCAGGAGAACATTGCAGGGCCATGGGCTGCGCTGCCCCTGCTCTCAGGCTGGGAGAAGTGGAGTGGTTCTAACTCCAGGCCGATCAGAGCAGAGACTCATTGGCCAGAACTGAAGGACTGAATCACTCAGTGCGGTGTCGTCATGTGATGTTGTCTCTCTCCAGGTGTGAGACGGGGCAGTTCCGGCCACCAGAGGAGATTTCCCCTGAACTGGAAGAACACATCAGGGGTTTCTCCAAGAAAATGATTTCGCTGTCGGAGATTCTGAGGGAGTTCACAGGTAGCGAGACGGGATGGGGGAGGGGAAAGTGAGTGAAGCGTCTGAGACCACGGAAAGAGAGTGATGCTAGTCATTTGGTTCCTAGTTAGATGAAGTTTCTGTTTAATTGTGAGGTGAGAATGTCGCCCACTTACAGTCCCAGACCCTCAGGTTGATTAATTGAACCTTATTTGTTCCAAAAGCCACTTTGTAATTACAGTGACTGTTAGAGCACAAAATGGCCGACACACAGACAGAAACATGCCCAGCTATGCACACAGACCCTACAGCTCACAGGTAGAGCCAGGATTTTGCAAACTCTGAATCTCCCACTTGTGCCAAAGGGACCAAAGTAGGTGAAGTTACTTTGAGGCCAAAGTCTTTGCAGGATCCAGACCTAGGCCTTGACAAATGTCAGGACATGAATGAGCTAAACCCAGTGGAATCTGCGGGGGGGATGTTCCGGAGAAAGTGAATCTCTTCACAGATTGTCCTGAGGTGGCTGTGAGGCTGACGGGAAGTTGGTTCCATTGCTGGGAGAGGCCTGAGTGAGAGAGGAAGTAGGATGCTTCAAACCTTTTAATATTAAATGCCTGAGTGTCCGTCTACACTGCGGGAAAAAGTTGAATTAAGCTCCACAACTTCTGCTGCGTTAATTGCCTAGCTGCAGTCAAAGTAGCTTAACTCGGCTGTTGGCGCTGTCCACACCACATGCAGTGGAGGGAAGAGCACTCTCCTTCTGACTTCCCTTACTCCTCATGAAATGAGGGCTACCAGCAACGACAGATGCACCCCTCAGTGCGATTAGCTGTCTTAACTCGACCGCTAATTCGAACCCTGGGAGATCGACAGTGGCAGCCTCGGTCTTCTCTGCAGTGTAGAAGCACCCAAGTGTGTCTCTGCTATAATGAAAATCCAGATCTGTGAGTTCAGACTAGGGATGTCATTGGCAATATGGAATCCCGAAATCTCAGCTCTCTTCTCCCTTCCCCCACCAGACAAGCTGCCCTCTGCACTGGAGAGAGGAAAATCTCTGGGAGCTTTCAGACAGGGTGAGATTTCAAGAGGAGACTGAGAACATCTTCCTGAGGTTGTAGCTAAAGTCACCAACCAAACCCCCAGTGACCACGACAGGCAGAGCCCCAAAACCTGCCCACTGAGTGGTGAGGAGACCCAGGGGCACTGGATCAGAAGGACAAGGGGCCATGTCCTGCCCCCTTTAAGAGATGGGATGGTCAGATCCCCCACTTCTTAGTATGGGCATAGTTTGCAGGCAGGGGGCTTTGCAGGCAGCAGCTGCTCTTTGTGTCAGGCAACTGATCAGCGCAGCCCCTCCTTAGGGCACCTGTCCTGGCCCCTCCCAGTGACCCCACCCCAGCTCCTCTTGCCCAGAGGTTCTGCCCCCGGCTAGGCCAGAAGCCAGGGCTGGGCTGCCCCCATTGAGCCTGGCTGCCCTGAAGAGCCCTGGACCCTCCACCTGCCCTGGGGGGGTGACTAATGCCCAGGCCCTGCTCTCTGGGGTGAGGTGGCTCTTCCCTTGTGCTGCACCTTCCCCTCTGTGCCCCAGACTGGGAGTGGAGGCTGCAGCAGGGGAGGGAGTTTCCCTCTGGGGTTAAAGCCGGTACCTGCCTCCTCTGCCCCCACCTCACTGAACCCTCCTGCTCTGGGCCTGACACTGGGGATGGAGCAGCCCGAGCTGAGCGGCAGGAGGTTGCAGCCTCTGCACACGACTGAGAAGCTAACGAAGCAGGTCCCATTGCCCAGGCTGAGGTGCTGCAGCTCAATCTCGAGGCCCAGCACAGAGGTGGCTCCCTGGGGCCCAGGCCTGTCCCAGCCAGAGCAGGGCTGCTGGGGAGGGTGAGAAATGGCCCCAGCTACCCCCAGGGCTGAGCGCTGCCCCTCACACTCTGATTCTCTCTCCCCAGTGACTGTGACTCTGGATCCAGACACGGCGCATCCCCAGCTTGTCCTGTCGGAGGACCAGAAATGTGTGAGATGGAAACGTGCATGGCAGCCACTGCCCAAAAACCCAGAGAGAGATTTGATTCTTGGGACTGTGTGCTGGGCTGTGAGGGATTCACCTTGGGGAGACATTGCTGGGAGGTTGAGGTGGGAGATGGGCAATGCTGGGCCGTGGGGGTGACCAGAGAATCTGTGAGCAGGAAGGGAGGGATCAGCCTTAGCGCTAAGGGAGGGATCTGGGCTGTGGAGCTGTGGGAGGGTCAATTCCGGGCTCTCACCTCCCCTGTGACTCCCCTGCATCTGAGCCCCCCCTAGCAGGATCCAGGTTTGTCTGGACTGTGACCGGGGGCAGGTGACATTTATTGATGCTGGTACCGAGGCCCCGATTTTCAATTTCCCGCCAGGCTCCCTCCCTGGGGAGGGAATCCAACCCTGGCTCTGGGTGGGGCTGGGTTCCCAGCTCCGACTGTGTCCCTAAAATCAGCCTCCCTAGCATCACACACCCCAGTCTCTAGGACCCTGGAGGACTCCTCTGTATCCAGTCCCTGGCTTCTCATCTCCATGATACCTGAAAGCTCCTCCTCCTCCCTAGGATGGGGCTGCAGGAGGGGCAGAGGTGGAAGCTGGGCAGAGGACAGAACTTACAGCTGGAATGGGGACAGGCAGAGGTGGGGGTTGGGCAGGGGACAGAACTAACAGCTGGGATGGGGACAGGCAGAGGTGGGGGTTGGGCAGGGGACAGAACTAACAGCTGGGATGGGGACAGGCAGAGGTGGGGGTTGGGCAGGGGACAGAACTAACAGCTGGGATGGGGACAGGCAGAGGTGGAGGTTGGGCAGGGGACAGAACTAACAGCCGGACAGGGGAGAGACAGAGGTGGGGGATGGGTAAGGGCAGAACTAACAGCCAGGCTGGGGACTGGCAGAGGTGGGGGATGGGCAGGGATCCCCTTTATTGATTATTTCCCTTTATTCGGCTCTGATGAGGCCACATCTGGAGTATTGCGTCCAGTTCTGAGCCCCCCCCCCACTATAGAAAGGATGTGGATGCATTGGAGAGGGTCCAGCAGAGGGTGACCAAAATGATTAGGGGGCTGGAGCACATGACCTATGAGGAGAGACTGAGGGATTTGGGATTGTTTAGTCTGCAGAAGCGAAGAGTGAGGGGGGATTTGATAGCAGCCTTCAACTTCCTGAAGGGAGGTTTCAAAGAGGATGGAGAGAGGCTGTTCACAGTAGTGACAGATGGCAGAACAAGGAGCAATGGTCTCAAGTTACAGTGGGGAGGTCTAAGTTGGATATTAGGAAAAACTATTTCACTAGGAGGGTGGTGAATGGGTTACCTAGGGAGGTGGTGGAATCTCCATCCCTAAAGGTTTTTAAGTCTTGGCTTGGCAATGCCCTGGCTGCATTGATTTAGTTGGGATTGGTCCCGCTTTGGGCAGGGGGCTGGACTTGATGAGCTCCTGAGGTCTCTTCTAGCTCTATGATTCTATGATTCTATGACAGAACTAACAGCCGGAGAAGGGACAGACAGAGGTGGGGGTGGCAGGACACAGAATTAGCCAATTAGGGTTTGGAGGATTGGGGAGAAGCTGGAAGCTGCACAGCAGCAGGGAGCAATTTGTACCAGTCTGTGTTCTGAGATCTCAGTGGGGTCTCCAGCTGGAGCTCCTGCCGCAGGAGCCAAAGTCACCTTCCCCTGTGACTGTGGGGCTACCGGCAACACTTGTCACCAGTGTCCCTCTAATATTTTCTGTCTATGAGAGGAGTGAGTTTGGTCTTGTGCACCAGTACTGAGATCATGGGCGCTTGTTCGGACGTGTGCCATGAAGATTCATATTTAAACATGAGTTTTGTTACTTCTGTACAAATACCTTTTGAATAAATGTTATTTGTTTCTATTCCATATAAAACACGACTTTCAGCCTGAGTCCACATGGGTATTTCCCTTAATATGGGTGTTATTATTAAAGTGCCTTTGAAGAATACTGCTGTTAGATTTCCTAAACTGTGGCATGTTCCAAAACAAAACAAATAACTTTTGTCCATGACCCACATGTGTCACAAAATACAAGTCTCAGTTTCCCTTCCCCTGTTTAGAGGAGGGGAGGGGAAGAGCAGTCCATGTGCTTCCTGAGACCTGTGCGTCATGTCCAGGGTTTCAGGAAGTGTGTGGGCTGCACTTCCCTTCCCCAAACTGCTGGTGCGCTGCTTGAAAAGCCAGATCTTTGACTTGCTTCCCCTTGCTGCCTTCCTGCGTGGAGGAAGGTGGGGCAGGGGTAGAAGTCCTGGGACTGTGCCAGTTCCCACTGCTCAAGAAGCGCGCGGCTGTCTGTAGCCAGACATGAACCCCATCTTGTCCCCCCCCCCCAGAGAGCAAGAGAAAGGCAGTCAGCCTTTGATGCCCTGGGAACGCAGGTGTGCTGTCTGTCCCTGACTCTAATAAACAGAAACCGACAGTAAATGGGCTAGCTGACGACCCGGGGGCCTCCCGTCGCCCTGATGGCTAGTACCAGTAATTGACACGCCTGCACTGTCCCAGGAGAGGAATCTTCGCCCATCACATACCAGAGGTGCCCATTGTCTGCATTTTCCCAGGTGTGAATTATGCTTTGCACCCTTCGTGGGAAACTTGGCATTCAAAGCCATTTTTCCTAATTGGCCACTTGAGACCAGGAAGAAGCCTAGTGACCCAAGGGGTATAAAGAGGGGTTTAGTAGCTCACCCCATTTGAGCTCCAATCATCTACACCTGCTGGAAGGTACTGGTTGTCTCCCGAGGTCTGTGGGACGCCCAACCTCGCCCTACTTCTTCCCGAGGGATTGAGAGAAAGATGCTGGCCACGCCAAGTCTGGAACGCAGGGGTGAGAATATATACCTGCTAGGTGTCTATTTTGCATGCATTTAATAAGAGCTCAGAGAACCAAAAGGGTTTCATGGTACCTGTAAGTGACTTAGTGTAATTTCTGTCCTGTCCTTTGTAGTGGCTGTGTTATCTGTAACACAGTAGTAGCATTTAACAGCTAAGTTTACCCTGTAACAATAAAATAGTAACTGTTTAAGCTGTGACCTGACTCCTTTAGTTGCTGTAACAGAACCAAGCACAATTTTAAAAAGAACTCCAGCCGGTCATAAGGGACAGATATAGGGAGAGCTTGAGCATTGGATTGTGTCGCTTCCAGAGGACAGATCCGTTGGGGCATCTCTCAGCCTCCCCAGGCTGCCTGCTGCGAAGGGATCGTGTATCCTAGCAGTCAAAATCTGAGGTGTAATAAGCTCTCCCTGTAAACTCTGGGGCGTCTGTCGGCCTGTTGGCTGCCCACCGCGAAAGGATCCCGATCCTAGCAGTAAAGACACGGACGTTAAACTCCTCGGGGCGCCCGTCAGTCTCACCTAGACTGCCCACTGTGACGGGGCCTTGTGTCTCAGCAGTTGAAGACTCGGGTGTAACATACACACATGCACTGCCCTGACCACCGGCTGACACTGTCGCAAGGAGCGAGGAGCAGGGTGTGCGCTTCCTGAGACCTGGGATTACATTCCTGGTCGACCCTTTCACTGCAGAGGCTGACTGTTTGAAAGCCCCATTAGTCACAGACGAAGCAGCTTCTCAGATTGAGATGATTGAACTGTTAGAGGATGATAGATTGAAGTGTTTTCTAAAGGAAAGCACACTTAAGTTCTGGAAAACTGTACCAATGGAAAAATACCCCAATATTAAACAGGCTGCACTCAGACTACTGTCAATGTTTGGGTCAACCTACCTTTTTGAGTCAGTTTTTTCTATCTTGAAACAAGTGAAATCGAAGCATCACTCTATTCTAACTGACACACATGTGAGGGAATTACTTCAAGTGTCCTCAACGAATACAAGCCCGATTTGAAGAGGATTGTTGAACGCAAGGATTGCCAAAAGTCCCATTGAGTCAAAAAGTGTAACATGCAAAGCAAGAAATAACGTTGTGGTTTATCTTTCCTTGCTGATCAAACTGTTAGGAACCTATCTACTGACATTCTTTTAAAATAGGCTGTGCTTGTGCTTACATTAAATTGCTTCACTTTTCATTCAAATTTCTATTCTCAAGTAAGAGGTGTTAGTATGGGCACTAAAATGGGACTTTCTTATGCGTGTCTATTTGTGGGATTTGTTGAGAAGATGTTTTTGCAACAGTTTTCTGGCAGCAAACCCAATCTCTTCCTGAGGTATATTGACATCATTTTTGGAATTGTAGCTTACTCTCACAAAGATCTCAATAAATTTATTTTGTCATTCTCTCAGCTCCACCCAGGCTTGGAACTTTGGAACCCTTTGGAATGAATGTTATGTTTTAAGCATCTTCTGGAACAAAAATTTGAAATAACAACTTGTTTGTGAACTTTGTTAACACAGTTGAGGAAGGGCTCTTGTCCTGTAATCTTATTTTTCTCACTATATTTTGTGTACTATCTCTCTCTCTCTCTATATATATATAGCTATATAAAAATAAATATATAATACGTGGCTCTTCGCACTCTATCCACCGCTATTTTGGCTCTTGGTCTCTAACCGGTTGGCCACCCCTGATCTAAGGGTATGTCTACACTGCGTCTATTGAAGCAGCCCATTATTTCTAAATAGATTTGAAATAATGGGAGGCTTATTCCAACATCCCGGTAACCCTCGTTCCACAAGGGTTAAGGGGCATTTTGGTATAGTGAGTTATTTCAAAATTTGGCGCTGTGTAGTCAGCGCCAAATTATAAAATAAGCTATTTTGTGCTTAGCACAAATTGTGTAGCTTAGTTTGAGCTAAGAGTGCTGTGTAGATGCATTCTAAATGTTTACAGGAGATCTATAATGTGGTCCAGAAATTTGTGTTTAAAATAGTGCTTTTAATTTTACATAATGCCAATCCATAACACAAATATAACAGCACCCCTCCCCATGGTGATCCAAAAACTCCTCCAATACAGCGTATGGGGAGGGGCAACATGATGTTAATGTTGTACTATACAAGAGACACTTCCCAAAGGCTAGCATGTTACCACTGGACTTCTGTAGCAGGAGGGAACAGCTACACTCCACCACAGGGAAATCCTGACGGGCCCAGTGTGCTGGGCAACAATGTAAATTGCACCTGGTGTAGCCTGATCTTCTTGCTTGAGCTTAGCTTGTTTTGCAAGGTATTTATAGGGCCCTAGGTCACCTCTTCAAAATGCTCTTTGAGGTAGAGCTGGAGGGAAACTGTTTTTGTTTATTTGCTTCAACAGAGTAGAAAAATGCTGAATTAGAAAAACAACCTGTTCCTAGACAGCTGAGAATCAGCTGAGCCATATCCTCCATCCCCGAGGGGTTTTTTTACTCTCTTTGTTTCAAACATGTCTCATACTGAGGCCAGACTGAACAGTGAATACACCATCAATGGGACCCCCCTTTTCCTCCAGTGTATCTCACGAGAACACTGCATTGACTACAGTTGTGTGAGAAGATCTTCTATCATAAGCAATTAAGTTAGTACTTGGTGGTGGTGGCTGGGGGGGTTGTTCTGAAAGGCTGCAGGCACCATTTGACCCTTTTGTTCTTCACGGTGTGTATGTCTACACAGCAGGCCTATAGCCAAAATAAGCTATGCAACTTCAGCTATGTCAATTGCATAGCTTAAGGCTATGTCTAAACTGCAAAGAAAAGTTGCAATTTGCGTATCTTTTTCCATTTTTTTTCAGAAGAGGCTTTTGCAAAATTTGGCCCCGTCTACACGGGGCCAAATTTCGGAAAAAGCTCCCCTTTCAGAACATCCCTTTTTCCTCATACCATTGTTCTGAAAAAGTGGATGCATTCCTTGGATGTGGCAGAGCTTTTCCGGGATACCTTTGGTATCCCGGAAAAGCTCTGCAGTGTAGATATAGCTTGAGTCAAAATAGCTTATTTTGGCTTTTGGCACTGTCTACCCAGCAGGAAGTCGAAGAAAGAACACTCTCTCTCCAACTTCCCTTGCTCCTCGTGAAATGAGGGTTACAGGAGTCAGAGAAAGCAGTCCTCCAGCTCGACATGATTTTGACATTATGTTGAAACAACAACTTGCAGTGTAGACGTGCCCAAAATAACGCTGCTGGGAAGACATGCCCTGCCTCATAACAGAGTTGATCAATACTCAATGTAGGTCTAAGTGTCAGTCCTGCTTTGGGACCATGGCACCAAATGAAATGAATTGGCAGCAGGTTTAAAACAAGCAAAAGGAAGTATTTCCTCACACTACACACAGTCAACCTGTGGCCCTCCTTGCTAGAGGCTGTTGTGAAGACCAGGACTATAACACAGTTCAGAAAAGGGGTCCCTCCAATGCAAGAGGTCCCTGGTTCAAAGCTGGGCAGAAATACAGTGTCTGTTCTTGTTGCAGCTCTCCTTGGTCCCCGTGCCTGGGATAAGCTCAACTCCCACATGACAGAGGGCAGTGCCATCAGCTGAAAATGCACCTTGGTGTCAGCCTGGAGAAGTGAGATGAGTCAGGCCAGTCCCCTGATGGAGGTTTGTGGCTTGGCCTCCTCTTTCTTCATCAGAGGTTGGCCTATGGCACATGGTAAAAGGAACGTAAGGGGGAGCTGCATCTTGTCCCCATTCCTGCATCGCACCCTGGCACACCTTCCTGCACACACAGCTCTGAGAAAAGTGCTGACTGGCCCAGCTGAGTGGTGGGCATCATAGAGGGACTTTCAAGGCTGCAGACTCCCCAGCACTGCTTGGAATTGGATGGATCTGACGTCTCTATGTATCTGTGACTGACCATTGAACGTTGCCCTCCTTGGTCATTTTCCCTCCTTGATAACAAACCTAGGGTCTGACACTGATGGGCTGGGAGGGCAGCGCAGCATTTTGAGTGCAATACAAACTTGGCCAAGTGCTGCCCTTCTGGGGACAGGAGAATAGTTTGTGCTTGTGAGCAGGGTTTTAACTCACGTCTCCCTCTCCCAGCCCGAGCACTGATGGGGAGCCAGGGAGCTGGGATGCAGTCAAGCCCTGAGACCAGCAGCCTCTGCAGCAGGGGAGAGAAATGACGTTTGCAGGGAGGCTGCCCCAGGGCGCCCTCCCCCCACTCACAGAAGCATCAGGGCTCCAGGGATTGCTGGGCAGGTGTCAAGGGCTCCAGGGGTTCCAGGGCACAACCCCTGCGCCCATCCCCTTAGACCAGCTGCTCCCAGCCCTAGCTCTAGAGGCATCGATCACTGCTGTCGCTGCAGCACAGGGAGGGGGAGGGGAGCAGCCCAGCCAGAGCTTTGGGGCTTTGCCTGAGGCCAAGGCAGCACCAGGAGGGGTCCAGTGAGGTTTGAGCTCAGGGAGCAGGAGATGGAGCCCTGAATGCTGCTGTGACATCTGTGGCCTAGTTGGCCCTGCTCCCTCTGGGCACCTCTCCCCTCAGGTGGCTGCCAGGTGCTCGGCCCTTCTTGCTTCTCCACTGCCGCTGGGATTCCCCGGACTCGCTCCCTTCCTGCCCTGGCTTCCTCAGCACCCGGCCCCACAACGCTTCCTGCCAGCTGGAGACTGCACATTCCAGGCCCCTTCCTGTGGGTTTGAGCCTCCATGATACTCCCTAAGGGTGGCCTAGGGGAAATGCGGACTGCATGGCCTAAAAGAGATGCTGTATGACTTTGACTCAGAAGGGTGCAGGTTTGAGTCCATTTGCCGTGACAAGGGCTTTGCTTTCTTTTGTAAAGATGTTAAAATGCAGCAAATTGACCAGCCAATGGAATTTCCATTGGCTAGTTGATAGGCAGTTCAATGTTCCTCCTTTGAAATGTACAAGAGCCCCTGCTGGGGTTCCTGTATGTTTCCAAGGAGGAATGCAGAACTCTGTGTACAGCCTGGGGCCAGCGGGAAGACCTGCTGACTCTGGGCTGCATGCAGGTGCCTGCTTTGAAATGCACAAGAGATCCTGGGTTCTGGGGAGGTGTTGCATGGGCTCCACTGCCCCTTTGAAAGTTGCGGAGGCAGTAGTCAACTAGTCTTTGCATCCCTATTTGTGCCTGTGCCCCTGCTGTCTTAAACCTCCTTTTGGCTCCTCTGACCATTGGTCTGGCTCCAGCTGGGCTCTGGGAAGGAGTCTCTGGGCAGGCGGAAGCCCTGGCTGCTCCCACTGGAGCCTTTGCCATTCTGGCCTTGTCACAGAGAGAGGGGGAAGGCCAGGCCAGTGTATGGGGCAGTTTCTCTCTCCCCAATGTGCCCTGGGCTTGAGGGGGCTTATTTAATAGCATGTCTGGGCCCTGGGTGTTTCTCTGCTTCTCACTTGTGGAGGAGAAGCCTCTGGGGGAGACATCTCCTGCCCCACTGAGCCTCTGGAGTGGGAGCGGTGAGGGGGGGCCTGACCTTGCTTTCCTGCCATCATCTCACACTGGTTGCAGAGCGTCAGCAGCCACCCACCTGCTGGTGGATGAGTGGCCTTTGCTCAGCCTTTAGGGAGCCAGAGGGCGGGGAGCAGCAGGCAGGGGGGTCTTTGTGGCTGACTGCAGCCACGCGTAGGCCTGGCCCAGCCCACCCTCGGTTGCTCTGTGGCTTTTGAGCCTTCCCTTGGAGCTGTCAGCACCAGCCGCCCCTGCTCAAGGTGCCCAGAGGAGGAAAGGGGAGGGGGGTTTGTCAGATTAGATGATAGATGACATAACTGATACTGGGGGGTGGGGTTAGATGAGATGATCTAACTGTCTCTTCTGGCCTTAAAGTCTGCAGGTTGCATGTGATGCCCTGAGCAGCCTCTGATGTTCCCCGCTTGAGCCCCAGAACTAGCCCTGAGTTAAGTGAGGGGACTGACACAGGGGGTGCAGCTCAAACATGCCAAGGGGCTGGACCAGAGCCTTGAAAGGCAGCACTGACATCACAAGGGCCTTTTGCAGCACCACATCTTATTGGTTAGGAGGCAGTGACCTCACAGAGGGTCCATGGAAACAGCCAGGTGGGACAGGCTGCAGGGCTGGGGCCAATCTCAGAGACCCCCATGGCCTGGCTGCCTGGAATCTCCTTTGTGAGGTTTCCCTTTGAGGGCAGAAGGAATTGAGGGTCACAGCTGGGGGTGTCTCTGTGGAGATTTCCCTTTTCCCCAGGCTGCAGTGGGGAGGAATGTGTTACAGGAGGGGACAGTCATTGAAATGAAGAGAGCACTGTGAGAAGTAAGAGAGAGGACTGTCACCATCACGTGAGAATGGGATTTGAACCACTCAGCCACCTAAACTGAGCTGTAAGTGCTTGTTTCAAACTGCCCAAAATCAGTGTTGTCAGGAACCTTTGGGGACACCCAGAGTGGGAAGGTTTTGGCTTATCACAATATTCCCTGGACTACTGTACAAAGCTCAGTGCTGGTAACAAACCCCAAACATCCCCTGGGTGCCCAGATATAGGCTGGCTAGTCACAGTCTGGCTCGGAGGGCTCTCTGCAATGGAAGATGGCACGTGGAGCAGTCACATGGCAGTGGCACACAGCTCTGCTGGGGCAGGGAAGGAAGGCCCAGCATCCGGAGGAGCGTTTCAGGGTATGTCTACACTACAGCGTTAATTGGAGTTTAGTTCATTCGAATTAAGCTATTTGAATTAATGCATCTACACACAAAATGCATTTTGAAATAGCATTTTGCTATTTCAAAATAGCACGTCCACACTGAGTGGACTCTGAATCGGAGTTAAGGCTGGCTGGCACCGGGTCAGGACTTAATGTGTGAGGCTGCTGCCTGAGGCTATCTGAGATCCGTGCTTAAAGGGACCCTGCCCCCACCCCAGACAGACAGTTCTCAGGTTTCCCTGCTTGCTTGTCTACCTCGATGAAGGACAGCAAAGCATTTGTGTCTCACAGTGCTCTGGTTGCCCTCACTCGGGACACCCTACCACTCTGCCATGGAGACAGCATGGGCAGCGAGTTATATAGGCTCGTGGTGCCCATGCTCCATCAATATTCAGAGCCGGGGGCCCTGCTCCCGCAATATTTGGAGCTGGGTCTCTCTCCCGGCTCTGCCTGGAGCACTCCTCGCCCCCCACTGCCGGCCTGCGCGTCCTCCCACCCCAGCCCCAGAGCGTCTTCCCCGGCCCAGGACCGTCCCTGCCATGCACAGCTTTTACTGCAGCTCCCCCTCGCTGGCGTGTGCTGCCGGCTCCTACTGCTGCCATGCGCGGTGTTCCCAGGTGAGCAGGGAGACATCCGGGTGTGATGTGATGTCACAGCCTGGGACTTTAAAACTGCTTGGCGCCACGTTGTGCCGCTCAGCCTAGCTCCAGGTTCGGAGTCTGGGGCACAAGCGCAGACTCCGGCCCCGCAAAGTGGAAGGCAGAAGGTAGGGGAGGGAGAAAACTAGGGGGAAGGCATGGGAGAGAAAGAGGCTTATGTGGAGGGGGAGGGGGAAAACTAGGAGGAAGGGGTGGGAGAGGAAGGGGCTTGTGCGGAGGGGGAGGGGGAAGAAAGAGGAAGGCACCAAGGGACAGGGTGGAGGAGAGACAAATGCCAGGGGGCCAAGTGCAGACAATGAGGAAAAGGGCAGGAGGGGAGGTGTCAGTGGGAGGGGGGACAGGGTGATGCTGGGAGAGGAGAGGGTAACGGCATTGGGGGCTGGAGTGGGAGGTGCTGGGAGAAGGCTTGAAAGAAGGGGTGGGCATGAGAAAGGTAAAGATGGAGGGCATGTGTGAGGGCACAGAGGGGCATGAGGAGAATGGGGGCAGAGAGTGGTGAGGGGGTGGGCATCAGGGAAAAAGAGGGCAAAGGGGGCAGGGGCAGTAAGGGAAGGGGGAGGCACCAGGAGGGTGCAGGGCTAAGGGAAGGTGCAGGTGCCAGGGGATTCTGGGGTGAAGCAGAAGGGCAGACACCTGCAGGGGAGGGACCAGCACCAGAGGAGAGAGGCAGGGCAGGTGTGTAGAGGGAGGTGTTAGGAGGGGGGACGAGGAGGGGTAGCTCACATGATCAGAGTGGGGCTACTGGAGGAGTGGGCACAGCGGGGAGAGAAGGGCTGATGAAGGGGGGCAGTGAGAAGGGCAGGATTCAGGACAGCAGAGGAGGGTGAGGAGTTGGGGGGCAGCAGGCACCAGGGGAGCTGATGGAGCAAGGGGAAGAGACATGGTAGTAGAGAGAAAAGGTAAAGGTTTATAAAATATTTATTAATAACTTTGGTGCCACAGTGGCACTTCCAAACAAGCCACATGAACTCAGTACTGGTGCACAACACAAAATTCATTCTGCTCATGGGAGGAAACTCTTAGGCTATGTCTACACTGGTGGCTTCTTGCGCAAGAACATCTTGCACAAGGGTTCTTGTGCAAGAAGTCTTGCACAAGAAAATGTCCACACTGCCATGTGTGAGCTGTGGTTTTGCGCAAGAGCATCCATGGCAGTGTGGACGCTCTCTTGAGCAAGAAATCTCCGATGGCCATTTTAGCCATAGGGGTTTCTTGCACAAGAAATCCTTGCCGAGCATCCACACTGCCCTCTTGCGCAAGAGAGCTTACACCTGTTAGAAAAGAGTGTAGCTCTTGCACAAGATGCCCTCTCTTACCACGCCGTACTGTAAATTTCCTTGCACAAGAGCAGGCAGGCAGTGTGGATGCTCTGTGGGTTCTTGCGCAAGGACAGCTGTACTTGTGCAAGAAGCTGTGAGTGTAGACATAGCCTTAGAGGGAACACTTCCCCCAGCTCTCTGCCCCCGAGTTAATGTCACACACACATTGGGTTAATGCAATTGCAGGATAGTTGCATGAGGGGGTTTGGTGGGGGCCAAACTAATCCCTGTTGGGAGGAGGATGGTGGGAAAAGTCCTTCGAGAGGGGTGACATGACACCTTTTACTTCTGGTCATGTGTCCATACCTCCAGGGGCGTGGCTAATGGGGTTGGGGCCGTGGCTATTGGGGCACCACGAAAAATTATACAAACCTGCCGCCCCTGGGAGACAGAGCTGCCCCTGGGCACTCTGGTGCATCTAGTGGATGTGTTGCCATCAGCCTGGCTGCACTTTCTGCAGGCTGCCATCCAGGAGGTCCATCGGGGGGCTGTCAGTATCCAGGGGGCCCTGTGGGAGAGCTTCTGCCCCGAGAAGCACTAACAGTCTCCATGGTCTGCCCCACCGGGGGCTTGTGCCTCATTCCTCCCTCACATCCTTCCACTTACCCCTCCCTAGCCCCCCTTCCTGATGTCAAATAGAATACACGTATTTTCAAAAATAAAAACTCTGTCTATTTAACACAACTGGGGGGAGGGGATGAACCTCTGGGGAGACTGGGGAAAGGAGGCAGGAGAGGGCAGGAGAGAGGGTGGGAAAGGGGAGGGGGAAAACTGGGAGGAGGGAGCTGGAAGGGGGAAGCAAGGGAAAGAAGGGGGAGGGGAAGCTCAGGGCTCAGGGGTGGGGGTCTCGCTGGGCCACATGTCTCCCAGCATGGCAGGTGTGGGGGCCTCGGCATCCCCGGGGGGATGGAGAGGAGGGTGCGGAGGTTGAGGTGGGGAGTGTGAAGATTGAGGAGGGTGTGGAGGTTGAGGAGGAAGAGGTGGGAGGGGGGCAGGAGTGGGAGGAGGAGCAGTAGCTGGGGGGCAGCAGGTGTGGGAGCGGCACGGGGCAGCACGCTCTGCACCAGGGCCTGCAGATGGTGACAGATGGCACGACCCTGGGTAAGCAGCTCCCGCCGGAACTCCCGTTCTTCCTGCCCCTGCTGCTCCACGATGCAGGTCTGGGCTTCCAGGGCCACCAGGTGCTGCTCGTGGTACCCCTGCAGTGTTGCGGTGGTCCTGCAGAGCCCTTGGGTGCGGGAGCATGTCCCGGGCGGGGTGGTGCGCCCTGCATGTGCAGCTGGTGCGGCTGTGGAGAAAGAAGAGAAGTGGTCAGTTCTCCCTGGGGATGCAGTGGGTGAAGCCCAGCCCCACCTCTGCGAGGTGAGGATGACTGTGCCCTGCACCGTCAGAGCCGATGTGCTTGCCCAGAGGCCATGTTTGGAATGTCCAGCTATCCCTGGGAGTGGGAGGTGCCCCGAGACTGCACCCATGCCCCTGTGCCATGTATAGTGCGGCTGAGGTGGGGGGAGATGTCCTCTGCCTCTGTGTAGAGGGAGGGTGTCCTGCTGTGTCCCGCCCCGGGATCAGGAGTGTGTCAGGTCTCTTCACACACATATGTGCCTATCAGGCTACGGCCCCTGGGTGTCACACAGCTGGAGCCACCTGCCCAAGGGTGGCATGGCATATGTTCGCACGTGCACAGGTCGCTGCGTGATGTGTGGTAGGCAAGGCCCAAGCACGTGGTCCCTGGTCTCCCTCCCCGCCCCCCGCCTCCCCCAGGTAGGGGACTGTGATGGCACTTACCTGGTGTGGCCTCCCCGGACGACCCTGCTGACTCCAGTGCTGGGACAGCTTAGGGGTCCTGCTGGCGTGGCACCCTCCGCGATGGCCCCTCTGCCGCGCCCAGGTCAGGGCCCTCCAGTCTCAGCTTGCTGCCCCCCAGGATGGCGCGGACTGTCCCACCCCCCAGGATGTGGTCGAGGGCGGGGAAGTAGGGGCAGGTGTCAGCCCCTGATGCGGCACTGCCCCTGGTGGCCCTGGCATATGTCTGCCGCAGCTCCTTTACTTTGAGGCGCACCTTGCTCCTGGGTGCGCCTGTGACCCTTTCTGGCCATGGTGGCTGCTATGCGGCCTTCGACGGCCGCATTCCTCTGCGGAGACCATGGACATTGGGGTCCTCCCCCCAAACCTCAAGGAGGTCCATGATCTCCGCACTAGTCCACGAGGGTGCGCGCTGTCTACGGCCCCTGGCTGGCCCCTGGGTGCTGGGGGACTGGGCGGGGGATGGCTGGCTGCCACTGGCTGGCACTGTGCGGCCACTGGGTGAGGGGCTGCGGCTGCTGGCAGGCCTGGCTCTGGCATGTGGTGTGTGACCAGAGTCTACCCCTTTAAGGGCTCCGGGCCTGGGGAGAGGAGAAGAGTTTTCCTGGTTTGGCCCAGAGTGGCCACCAGGGCTCCCTGGGAAGGGCTGGAGGCCCCCTATTTCGAATTAAGTGTCTACACAGCACTTAATTTTAAATAGCTATTTCGAATTTGGCGTTATTCCTTGTAGAATGAGGTTTACCATATTTGAAATAAGCACTCTGCTATTTCGAATTAAATTCAAAATAGCGGTTTGTATGTAAAGACGCTATTGAAGTTAATTTGAAATAACGGCTGTTATTTCAAATTAACTTTGCAGTGTAGACATACCCTCAGAGAGGAGCCTTTACTGAGATTGTCTGTCTCTGTTCTGATTTCACTGTGTAGTGAGACACTGGCACCTACAGCAGCATGGACGGGGCGGGGGGGAGGGCAGATTGGGAGCCAGGTGGGACAGTTTGGAACCTGGGTATGAAAGATGCTCAATCCTTCAGTTAACACCCCTCGGGGGGCTCCCTCCAGTTCTGCTCAACCTGGGTTTCCTTTGCCCTGCAGACACTCCCTGAAGGTGTGTGTACACAGCAAAGTTATTTTGGAATAACGGCCGTTATTCCGAAATAAGTATGTGAGCGTCTACACAGCAATTCTGTTATTTCAAAATAATTTTGAAATAATGAACAGCTTAAACCTCATTCTACAAAGAATAACACCTATTCCAAAACAGCTATTTCAAAATCAGGCTTGTGTAGTTGCTCCACTTCTGCTATTTTGAAATATCCCCTCACCAGGGCCAATCTAAGTTATTCCTCCTGGGGCTCTAAATCAAGATGGCATGTCTACATTAGGGAAGCCTGCCTTGGACTAATTTTGAGGCTTCCCTGCGGTATAGATGTGTTATTTTGATAAGCTATTTAGGAATAACTATTCCAGAATAGCTTATTCCGAAGTAACTGTGTAGTGTAGACATAGAGTCTTGTAGCTCCAGGGGACCAGCTCTTTCTTATTCTGGGTTCATTTGTCTACATTCAAGGGGTTTCCTCTTCTGTAAAAGCTGCCCCAGCTTTCAGAGAGCAGTTAGAATGATTTTGGTAGGATTTGAACCATTCAATGAATGGCCTGGTGCATACTAATAAGTTTAGAAGACCAACACACTTGTCATTGCACCACAGAGCCATTAGTGGGGCAGAAGAAAGGGAGAAGCTGAGCCAGAGCCTGCATTGGCCAAGTCAGTGAGGGCTTTGGTGGGTTTTTTTTGCTTCTCACCATTCCTCTTGGTCCCATGGTGTAAGGGGCAGCACCAAGGGTATCACCTGTGCTTCACACATAAAAGGATCCTCAATCCAAACCAGGCAGAAGCGCCACTTCTCATTCTTTGCTGCTTCCCTTTCTGCCCTGGCAGGCGCTGCTTCTTCTACCACTGGCCTGTGCATGGCATTCCTTCCCCCTCCCGGCACCACAGAAAACCCTTTTGTGTGAGCCTGGGCAAGCTAGAGGCCTCAGACCTGTCACCTCTTAGGGCCTGTCTACACTAGGAAATTATTTCAAAATCAGCTTATTCACCAAGGAAATGAGGAATTGTAATTTTGAAATAACTCGCTAGTGGAGAGATGTCCTTAGAGGCTTGCATCTTGGCCTCCTCTGCCCTTGGAGGCCAGCTCTTCCAGCTGCCTCCTGTGTGCTGCTTGCCAAAGGAGGAAGCAAGGCAGGAAACAAACAAGTGACACGGAGGCAGACAGCTCAAAGGGGACGAGGAAGCCCTGTTGCCTCAGGATAGGAGAGGAGACAGGAGGCCTTGCCTTTTGTTTTCATGCTGTCAATCACAGGGGCCTGGGATTCTGCTTCATGGCCTAGGCCCAGGCAGTCCATCGAGGGTCTCCATGTGGCCCCCAGACCTTTTGTTTGCCATTTCCCAGGCAGAGGGTGGCCAGATTTTGGACCACTTACAGGCCCCACAGGAGGGGGCTGGTTTGATGTTTCACCCCATGGCTCAGCAACAAGCCCCCCAAGCTCCCGCTGTGCTCTGGGAGCCAGGTTTTCTGTTTGAATTCTGTGTGGCAGGTGACGTGAGGCCTGGGCACTGGGGTTATTTACCAGTGTAACAGCTCCATCCCCCAACCTGACACTCTGCATGCAGAGATGGGGGGGGGGGCAGCTAACCAAATAAACACTGCAAAACCTGTCTCTGATTCCCAGAGACTAACATATTCAATCACAGTCCCTCTGAGATGAAAAAAAAACCCCAAAGCAAACAAACCCAAAATTGGTTCCTTGCTGCCACTACCCAAGTGATTCCAAGAAAATCAGGGAAGAGATCACTTGGGAAATCCCCTCCCTAAGGTAAAGCTCTCCCCCCGCCTCAACCTCCCTTTTGCTTGGAGTTGGGAAAAAACAGAGGGAATCCACAGACAACAATGGACTCTGCCCTTGTAACTAGGCACTTAGTCCTAAGGACACAACAATCAACCAATACTGGTTAATTAGAATAAAAAGAAAACTCTTTTATTATCAAAACAAAACTACAGTTGCAAGTATAGTAAATTGGCTAGGTGGTAAATAGCCACTATTTGGTATATATACTCAAGGAAAGTCCCTGGGCTGTAATCCTTAGTTACAAAAGAGAAAAACAATAAGCCAGTTCAGACATGATTTCCAAACAGCCAAAACAAGGAAAACAATAAACCCCAATGAACTATCTAAACTTTTCCCAACTTACACATTTCAAGGAGTCCATTCTTGGAGCGAGAAAACATCTCCTATCTCCCTGAATACCTGGGAGAAACTGCTCTAATCTCAAACAAAGAAGAAAGAGGAAAAAAAACCCTCTTTCCCAGTTTGAAATTCCTACCTGCATTGCTATTGACAGACTGCCTGAACCCCCGCAGCTGACACCTTTGCTAGGTACCTGAGTTAACCCCTTAGTCACCGGGTGTTGGTCAGCACTCCTAATCATGACACTCCTGTATGGATTTTCTGATGTTTAATGAGGTGTCCTTTCTGACTGAAGCTTTTCCCACACTTAGAGCAGTTGAAGGGTTTCTCTCCTGTGTGAATTCTCTTATGACTATTAAGAGTTGCCTGCTGATTGAACCTTTTCCCACACTGAGAACAGTTGAAGGGTTTCTCTCCAGTGTGGATTCTCCTATGTGCAACAAGGTCTGAGGTCTGACTGAAGCTTTTCCCACAGTCAGAGCAGTTGAAGGGTTTCTCTCCCGTGTGGATTCTCCCATGTCTAACAAGGTCTGATCTCTGACTGAAGCTTTTCCCACAGTCAGAGCAGTTGAAGGGTTTCTCTCCCGTGTGGATTCTCCCATGTCTAACAAGGTATGACCTCTGACTGAAGTTTTTCCCACAGTCAGAGCAGTTGAAAGGTTTCTCCCCTGTGTGGATTTTCTGATGTTTAATAAGATGTCCTTTCTGACTGAAGCTTTTCCCACACTCAGAGCAGTTGAAGGGCTTCTCTCCTGTGTGGAGTCTCCTATGTGCATCAAGGTATGACCTCTGAGTGAAGCTTTTCCCACAGTAAGAGCAGCCGAAGGGTTTCTCTCCTGTGTGGATTTTCTGATGTTTAATAAGATGTCCTTTCTGGCTGAAGCTTTTCCCACACTCAGAGCAGTTGAAGGGCTTCTCTCCTGAGTGGAGTCTCCCATGTGCACCAAGGTATGACCTCCGAGTGAAGCTTTTCCCACAGTCAGAGCAGTTGAAGGGTTTCTCGCCTGTGTGAATTCTCTGATGACTAATAAGAGTTGAGCATCTACTGAAGCTTTTCTCACACTCAGAGCAGTTGAAGGGCTTCTCTCCTGAGTGGATTCTCCTATGTTTAACAAGGTATGACCTCTGAATGAAACTTTTCCCACAGTCAGAGCAGTTGAAGTGTTTCTCCCCTGTGTGCATTCTCTGGTGTAAATTAAGGAACTGTCTCCAGTGGAATATTTTCCCACAGTCACTGCAGATGTAGGGTGCTTGTGGATGGGGGATTTTCTGTTGAACAGTTTCTGTGTTTCTTTTCATCCCTGTGTTCCTGTGACTGGATTTATCCTGTCCTTCTACCAGATGGTTTTGCTGTGGCCTTTCTGGGCTATGCTGACTCTCCCAGGTCTCTCCTTGCTCAGGACTCTGGGAAACAGGCCCTTCAGATCTTCCCAATAACATTCCTTGTAAACCCAAGTGCTCCAGTCCTTCCTGCTGAAGACTCTCCTCACTGTTTTCACTCACCATCCAATCACCTGCTGGGACAGAGAGAGAATCCAGACAGGAGTCATTCTCTGTGCTGAACTGAAAGGAAATCTCTGAAAGGGGAACAGAGAAGGAGGACCACACCCAAATATTGACTGGAAAGGTTGAATAATCCTGAGCTGAGTTCATCCTCCTTCCTGACAACCCTTCCCCAGAGGAGAACCCAACCTTCCTCCCACACTTTGACTTGAATTGAAGACAAGCTGAAAGGTCAGTTAGACTTGATGAAAATGCTCAAGTGATACCTGCTATGACAGGGGTCAGCAACCTTTTCAAACCAAAGAGCCAAACTACATAAAAATTCAGAACAAATGGTCAACGAAGAGCCATATAAGAATGCCCACTTGCATGGCTGAAAATATACAACTTAATAGTGTAGATAATTGACATAATGATGAATAGCATACATGAAACATTGTACTCACAGACTTTATTTAATGGCACGTTTGCTGCTGTATCTTTTTGCACATTTCTTTGAAGCTGACATCATAACTGGTCAAATCCAGTTTCATGCAGGCATTCAGGCTGTAATCTGTCAATCTTATGGAAGGGGGCCGCAGATGTGGGTATGCATGAGTCTGGAGATGTGGGGGGTATGAGGGCCTTAGAGCAGGGGGCTCAGGTGTATGATGGGCTCAGGTTGGGGTGTGTGGGGAGTGCAGGAGTGTTATGGCAGGGTGCTGGTGATGTGGGGGTGCAAAAGTCTGGGGATGTGAGGATGCATGAGTCTAGGGATGTGGCAGTATGAAGGGTTCAGGACAGGGGGCTATAGAGGAGCCTAGACAGCCCTCCCTTGACCAGAACAACATCTGCATTGCTAGGCCTCATCCCAGCCTTGTCCAAAGTATGGATCTCTAACATAGCAAACCCAAGGCCTGACTCAAGCCTGGTGCACACATGCAGGCAAGGCCAAAGAGGGGTGGGGGAGAGTCAGGAGTGCTTCCCCAATTATGCATAACTTGTATAGGACAGCAAGACCAGGCCAAAAAGACCAGAAACAACCTGGCACTAGTACATCCCATTTTTCATAAGAGACAAATTCCAGAGACAACTGAAAAAACTTATTCACAAAGGGCTTTTGCAATATTTTGGCACAGCAAAATGTATCCTAAATATTGGCATAGTAGGTATCTTACATAATATGTAGTTGATTGGTAGATATTACTAGAATGATCAAGTCAAGTATAAATATAGGTGTAGAAAAGATAATCAGTGGGAGGGAATAAGCAGGATTGACCCACAGGTCCTGCTTATGACGTAACAAGAAAGAATGAACCCCTTCATACTGGCAACCCCAGTGCATGGCATTCCTACACGTGGGACTCAAAGGAACCACGACCTTCTGGCTGGTACTGTAGGTAGCATATGGGTGAAGTGTAAGTGAACTAGGATTAATTATTGTATTATAATAATCTTCTATCACTTGCTTTTCTGTTGCTTTGCATTGTATTAATTGCTTTAGATTTTAAACATTAAATATTTTAAATTGTATAGTAATTGTTTTTAAGGCTTGTAAAACTTAAAACAACTATGTTAACTGCTTAAAGCTTGTCTACACTACCACCCTAGTTTGTCCCTTACTCCTCGTGGAACGAAGTGTACCGGTAGTTCAAATTAGAGATCCTAATTCGAACTACCTACTCCGTGCCGCGTGTAGCTGCGGGCACGGAGTTCGACCTAAGGGGATTTAAAAATGGCGCCCGCCCGGCAAGATGCAAATGAAGCCCGGGATATTTAAATCCCGGGCTTCATTTGCAACTTTGAATGCCTACATTAACCACCCTAGTTCGAACTAGGGTGGTAGTGTAGACATATCCTAAGTGGTTAAGTCTCTCTGGAGTGTCCTGGTTTCCCTTGGATCTAAAAATTGAACCACATGACAATTGGCGTCACAAACAGAATCTGAGGGACCCAGACCCAGACACGTCCAGGAGATTTGGGAACCATGACACTTTCCAGGAACAGTATGAGAGGAAAGGACAAGGACCAGGATGGGCACTTGCTAATCCCTGGACTATCCTTGAGCATTTTACAAGCCAAACTCAGCTGCCAGTTGGCTGGGATTGAGATAAATGTTGAGTAATCTGGTAAAAACTGGGAAAACATGGACTGGCACTTGTAAAACAATAGGAAGCTGTAAAGAATAAAAATAAAAGTAAAAAAGCTAGAATTTTGCAATTAATATAAGATGGCTTAAACAGCATTCCACTACACTAGCGTTCCAAATACATGAAAATTTGGATTTACCAAAAAAAAAAAAAAAAAAAAAAAGAACCAGGTAGAATGGAGACTAGTTAAGAAGCCCACCTTTCTTGCTAAATTAGTAAATTAGTAACCTGTGTCCGTAGAGAGGGATCAGTCAGCAGAGAAAGCAGGATCAGGCCCAAACAGATAAGAAAGCAAACAAGCAAGCATTTAAGGGAAAGAGAGTAAGAAGTTAATTCTGCAAAGTCTGGAAGGAATTGAGCAATTGTTGAAAATGCCAAAAGAAAAAGTGTTATAGTAAAACAATTCTTGGCTTCTTTGCAGCCCTTCTGGGGGGAAATGAATCCATTCCCCAAGGAATAGTGATAGAGATGCAGCCGTGTTAGTCTGGTCTAGCTGAAACAAAACACAGAACTATGTAGCACTTTAAAGACTAACAAGATGGTTTATTAGGTGATGAGCTTTCGTGGGCCAGACCCACTTCCTCAGATCAATTTGTGGAAGAAAATTGGCACAACCATATATACCAAAGTGATACAATCAAAAAAATGAACATATGAAATTGACAAATCAAATTTTAGAACAGAGTGGGGGTGAGGGGGGAAGGTTAGTGTCTGTGAGGTAATCACATTAGGGGTGATAATAGGGGAAGTTTCTGTGAGGTAATGACATCAGGGGTGATAACTGGGGAAGCTATCTTTGTAATGGGTGAGATAATTAGAGTCTTTGTTTAGACCCATACATAAAGTGTCAAATTTAAGCATGAATGACAATTCTGAAGCTTCTCGTTGAAGTCTGGAGTTAAAGTCTCTTTGAAGCAATATGCATGTTTTAAGGTCATTGAGGGAATGGTCAGTCTGGCTGAAATGGTAAGCAACAGCTTTCTCTCTGTGAGAGAGTCTTATGTCTGTTTTGTGTGCATTGATTCTTTGGCGAAGTGTCTGAGAAGATTGTCCAATGTACATAGCAGACGGACACTTCAGGCACATGATGGCATAAATTATATTTCTGGATGAACAGGAATATGTGTTCATGATCTTGTAATAGGTATGGTTAGGTCCAATAATGGTGTCAGCAGAGTAAATATGTGGAAAAGCTGGCACCGGGGTTTATTGCAAGGGAAAGTTCCAGGGTTGATATTAGTGTGGTATGTCCTGTAGTTGTAGGTAAGAATCATCCTGAGGTTAGGTGGTTGTCTATAGGAGACTATGGGTCTGTCTCCCAGAGCCTCTCAGAGGGTAGTATCCTGTTCCAGTATATGTTGTAGTTTATTGATAATGCGTTGGACGGGTTTAAGTTGGGGGCTATCGGTGATGACAAGTGGTGTTCTATTGTTGGTTTTCCTGGGTCTGTCTTGAAGCAGATGGTTTCTGGATATTCGTCTGGCTCTTTCAATTTGTTTTTTTATTTCTCCAGGTGGGTAATTGAGGTTTAAAAATGCTTGGTAGACAGAACCCCAAGGAATGTCTGTAAAGAATCCAGGCAAAAGGACAGTGTGATTTAAATAATTTAGCCATGGACACTCGAGTGGAATTTGCTTAAAGAGCATAAGGAGTTTTTATTGAAAAACTTAACTGCTCCAAATAAATAAAAGGGAATGTAATTTTTGTATAGCTATAAGCAGGGCTTGCCAAGCCGCGGCAAGCCCTGCTCGCCAGCCACGCTGTCCAGCGTTCTGCGCATGCGCAGATACGTTCTGCGCATGCACAGATCGCCCGAACCCAGCTCTTCCGGGTTGTAATCTACTCGCCATAGATTGTCGAG
The DNA here is from genome assembly GCA_032595735.1 of Pelochelys cantorii. Taxonomy (NCBI): domain Eukaryota; kingdom Metazoa; phylum Chordata; order Testudines; family Trionychidae; genus Pelochelys; species Pelochelys cantorii. Next base: position 16,106,489 of record CM064345.1, read on the forward strand.
CCCTGGCTATAAGGAAATAGTGTAACTAGAAGTGTAAAAAGTGTGTGCATGTATAAGTATGTATATACTGTGTAAATATGTGCGGTTTCTAGGACCTAACCAGTGTTTTTGTATGTTTATGAAATTCTGTTCTGTAGGTTTTGGGTAAATGAATTGGTTTTGTTTTCTTTGAATAATGCCATTTCATTCAGAGTTGTAAAACTGACAAGACACTTTTGCTAGATATAGGTAATTAGTGTTGCTTGGCATTTTATATATAGCATTTAACCCTTAAGGTGTCTCAGTGCTTTATATTTTTTATAGACCAAATTGTGGCTGTTATAAGGCAGCCAGAACCAGAAAAATGGGAAAAAGTCAATGGGAAGAGATTCTGGATTTCTTACTTTTGGCAAAATAGAAAACAAACAGGATTTTAAAATAAATAACAATCAGAACTCTAAAATTTACTGTCTCTCTTTTAAGGCAGAGACTCTAAGCTGCTGATCATTTTAAATATCAGAGCAAGCCAAAAAGTGTCTGTGTAAATACAAGTGGCAGCACAAGAGGGATCTACTTACATGCATAATACACCTATTTTTTAAAATTACTATACCTCCAGGATAAATTAAAGCCTATGCAAAGATTTCAGGAAAACATGGAATACATTGACCTCAAAAATATTTGTTTAAAGGCATGGTAAATATCCACTTGTAAGAAAATTTATGCTAATATTATTGATTAATCCTGGGATAAATATAATGTTTATAAAGTAGCTCTGTAACAATGTATAATGCATATGATTTTGTTTTAGAAAAGGAAAACCCTTTAAATATGATAAAGTGAGAGTTGGAAACACATCTTATCTGCAGTGAAAAAGTGGAAACTGAAGTACACCACTTTATTAATTTAATGATTAAGCAGTGAGGTAATTCACCCTCAACTTATAAAGGGAAAAATTATTAAAGTTGGCCTTCTTATAAAACAAGAGTAGACAAGAGTATTGGGATAACTGCAGGCAATTAAAAAAAATCAGCAAGAAAATCTGTAAAGGAAAGAAGTATTTTAAGATATAATGTGCCACCCTCAAGAGGGTAGAAAAATGTTTTCTTTTGTCTTTCAGAACCTCAGAAAGAGCTGGTACCAGCTGAAGAGCTATTAAGAATAATATGGATTTATTGTTGAAACAAAAATTATGTTGTGTTTCATGTATTCTGTTTCATGGTTTGTTGTTCTGTGTTGTTTGTCTCAATGCTAGCATTATTGTGTATTGTTTTGGGGAAAGAGGAAATACTGTAGTAAGCAGGAAAAAGTCAATGACTCTCTAATCAGACCTCTTCCTCTCCCTGCCCCGCCACTTCCTGTCAAATTGGTAATTATATGCCCATCTCCATAATGGTCCACCTAAAGACCAAGGATCAGGCGGCGGCATGATTGTTGTGGCCAACATGCTGGGCTTGGCACACTGCTAAAATTGATTCTGAAACTATGTAAGTAAAGCAGAAGTTGGAGTGGGCACAAAAAGGCCCAGAACTATGTAGCAAGTAAAAAGGTGCAGGCACAGAAAATTTAAATTCCTGTAAATGGTAACAGCTTAGTATGGTAATGGTTTAAGCTAGTAAAAGTAACATTTTAAAGAATGGGCTGTTACCCAGAGTGGTATGGAACATAAACAACAGACAGATCACAGGAAGGGGATGTCCCCTTTCTAAAGTGCATGCAGGGGCATGTAGTGGGTTGGAGTGGCCGCCCACGGAGCCGGAGGAGGAGGAACCCCTCCAGACGCCATGTTGGGCTGAGGCTAACCCCGCCCTATCACCCGACCGGAAGCCCGGGGGCGGGCCCAGGACTATAAAAGCCCAGGCAGTGGCCTCAGTCAGGGCTGAGCCTGCCAAGAGGCCAGAGGCCTCCCCTGGACTCCCCGCCTGGGAAGTAAGGACTGAGGCCTGGCCAGGGCCTCCTACTTGCTGGGGCCCAGAGGCAGACTGTTGGCTCCCTGCCTGGGAGGCGGAGGCCCAGTGTAACCAGCCTACCTCCCCAGAAGCGACGGAGGAGCCAAAAGGCCAGCCTGAGCCTGCGCCCCAGCGCCAGCCCCGGGACTGGGAGAGAAGCAGCCCCAGCTACGGCCCCAGCTAACTCGACCGGAGGCACCGCCGGGGACTTCCACGGACCCGGACCTGGAGGCCTGGCTCAACCGCCCGAGACTGCCGGCCCCTGGAGCCCAGCTGAGCCCCAGTGACCTGCAAGCAGCCAAGGACTGGACCGGACCACTCCGGTGGGACGAGACCCTCCTGGACTCCCAACCTCCACTGCCCGACATCCAGGTACCGCCCGAGGGGGAGAACGGAAGTGGCCTAGGGGAAGTAGGGGGCTGTTAAAGGGCCCTAGGCCGGTGCGTTTCGGGCTGGAGCCCCCACTGAGCTGAAGCAGCCTGCACTGCTGCCCTAGGGCCCTGGGCTGGGGCGCAGTGGAGTGGGTGGGCCTGCGCCCCCCCCCCCGCCACCCACCTATTGGGTGGCAGTCTTCCCCCTCGCCACTGCCACAGGCAATCCGCCTGCACCCCTCCTGAACCAGGAGCTCCCTGACTGTGTTTGGTTGTTGCCACGCCCTGAACTGAGGGCCTGGCTACTCCTGATAACTGACTGTGTGCGTTTGTTGCCCTCCCTGAACTGAGGGCCTGGGCACTCGTTATAACGGCCTGTGTTTGTTTGTTGTCACACCCTGAACTAAGGGCTGGACCGCACCCGGTGAACTAACGGGGCCGGTCTTAAAGGGGCAGCGCAGTGGGTCAGAGTGGCCGCCCACGGAGCCAGAGGAGGAGAAACCCCTCTGGGCGGTCAAACCGACTACAGGGCAATAATTGAAAACAACGCATGCCGTCCCTGCTGTGACTCCAGATGGGCTGGTAAACAGGTTATGTACCTGAATCTGAAGGCTAATGCCTGGAAACAGAGGGTCATCATTGTCATGGGTGCAGGACACATCTATTGGGTCTTAATCCCTTGTAATAACTTAATTTTGGGGCTGGGAATATCTTTGAAACCGCTAGAATAGTTTTGTAGATGCTGTTAATCCTTTGCCTATGGATGGTGGAAGCGTCTGGAAATCAACATGTTGTTATTTAAACAAAAACAAATATAAAAACAATTCCTGCTCCACATTTGATATATGTCAACTTGACCTGTCCTCCTACAGCTCAAATACTGTATGGGGCAAGAGCCACTCTCCTTCATTATCAACCATCTACTGACCACGTAACTTGGACCACCAACAGTATCTCTAATGTCACCTTTGGAGTTACAGGCTGCATTTGGGTCACCCGGACCAGAGCTCGCCAGCATCAATTTGGGAGTGCGAAATGAGGGCATCCACATCCCTAGCCGAGTCAGTAAACTCACCTTTGAATTGAATATCTCAGTCCCAAATAATTTGAACTGGACATTATGGGCAGAGAATACCAACTATGTTACTGAAGTGGTGCGCAATCAGAGTGGAACTGTGTATGGGACTTATAATCATTCTGTAACAAATGGATTACAACTTATGTTCATGGTTATAATTGCTGGGGTGAATGGTTAACTGGATTGTGCCACAAGACCTGATTAGGATTGCCAGGTGTTCAGTATTGAACCGGACAGTCCAGTATTTGTGCCTTCTGTCTGGTAAAGAAATTGAGAAGATACTGGACATATAAAATGTCCAGTGTTTTCTGCTTTTCCTGGCTTGGCGCCCAGCGGGGGTGGGAGGAGTGGCAGGGGCTGCAACCACGGTTGTTTTTTTTTTTTTTTGCTCAACAAAATTTTCCTGGAGTTTTTTTTCTGTATTTTTGGTGAAACCATCTGGCAACCCTAGGCCTGATAGTGTAATTATTTGGGAACAAGCCTGTAGGGGACCTGTAAACAGTGACTGGGCACAGCAGATTGGGTATACATGGGGGGGATACAAATGGGTTTTGGTGTGGGGGGGACACAGCATGGTATTACCTCTCTACTGAACCCACTAACCCAGCAGAAGTACCCACTCTCCTGGGTCATGCTATGCCTGAGGATTCTGTAGTATTTTCACCAGGGGTTATTGAATATTTTGTGACTCTAAAATGGAACATTAATATTTCCTGAATGCATTCTAATTGTAGTAAATGGGCTAATCCCATGCTCAACACTTGGATGCAGCATAAGGAGGGTACTCAAAGGGCTATCAGTATGTCCCTGACCCCCATTATTGTAATGGGTTGTATCTGGGCACTCAGAGTAACAGACAAGTGGCTTTTACCATCGGGTGACTTATTAGACCATCGTGGTTGCCAAGAGTGGGGAAAACATGATGGCATTGTAAACTAAACAACCATTGTACACCGTGAGAAGTAGTTGCTTAAGCTAGCAGATATAGAGTAAGCAGCAGGGTAATATTAGTATGATATATAATTGCAGGCTATTTATCTATAGCTAGCATGCTATTGAGTGTTTTAATTCATACTATAGTATTATTAGTTATATTAATAGCAGTGTTGATATTTTTGTGGCTGTCTCTGGGCGTATCTAGACTACATAGTTTTTTCTGAAGGCCTTTTTTCAAAAAAACTTTAGCCGCGTCTAGACTGACATTGTGTTCTTTCAAGACTAAATCGAAAGAATGCGGTGATTTTTTTCAACAGTGGTAAACCTCTTTTTACAAGGAATAATACCTTTTTCAGAAGAGATCTTTCGAAAAAAGGCGTGTGTGGACGCGGGGGAGCCAATTTTATGAAAAAAAGAGGCCTCCAGGAAAAACCCTGGTGGACAATCTTTCTATACTGATCACAACTCTATAGTTTCTGTCTCCTGCCAGGACTTAAAGGCACAGGTGCCTTGGTAAGCCACTGTGGCAGGAAGCTGGCTTCAGGACAGCACATTGACTGCACAGCTCAACTTGCCACAACAGGTAAAAAGGCACAACCACAAGGCTCCTGAGGCCCCCCTGGCCCTTCCAGGGAGCTGCCCCAGGAGTCCCAGGATCCACCCAGGGGGAACAAATGCCAGGCACCTGCTTGGTCAGGGGCTGAGATCCAGCCCCTGCTGGACCTCTGGACTGAGGAGTCACTCCGGGCCCTTCAGTCGCGGCAAAGGAACACTGACATATAGGGCAGGATGGCCACTGCTCTGGCACAGAGAGGCCACCACCCTAGACCAAGTACAGGCAAAGGTCAAAGAGCTGCGGCAAGGGTATGATCAGGCCCGTGATGCCAGCTCTCACTCTGGGGCAGCACCAGCATCCTGCCCGTACTTCAGAGAGCTCCACCAGATCACGGGTGGTGGGGATGCACACTCCCTGAGGTACCTCATGGAGTCACCTGTGGTCACCCAGCCAGAGCGCCAGGGGGATGAGGATGACCAGCCGGTCTAGGAGGAGGAGGACACCATCACTCTCAGCCTAGACCCGGTTCCCCAGGCCCAGGATACCTCCCAGGCATCAGGTGACACCGGGGAGGGAATATTAGGTGAGTGCTGTGAGGCTGGCACACGCACAGGGTGGGAGAGGCTGGTTCACAGGGGATGAGGCACGATCATCACTTGTAATGCTCGGCCTGGACAGCGTGCACCTAGCCGTGAACATTCAGTGTAGTATGCGACGTGGTTTCAGGAGCCAGTCCTGGAGCATGCATGGGCCAGGTGCAGGTGTGGGGGGTGGGGGGTAGGAGGTGGGCAGGGATGACCAGGCTGCTCCAGGCCCCTCTCCCGCACCTGGGAACCCACTCTGGATGGACACTTCCCTGGTCTGCTTGTCCATGGTGGGGAGGGGAGGAGGAATGCAGGATGGATCCCAGGGCCCCTGTGAGGCTGGGACTGCTGGGCAGGCCACATGGGGCCTGGGTCTCGGGACATCAGCATCCCCCCTATCAAGGCTATGTGTTCAGGGATGACTGACCACCTCTCCCTCTTGTCCTCCACAGCTGCAACTACCCTCAATGAGGGGCAAGACTCACCAGCCCAGCTGGCCAACCGAAGCCGAGGGAGCCGCAGGCACTGGCGGACCCACCAGGAACTCATAGCATCATAGAGCTGGAAGAGATCTCAGGAGGTCAAGTCCAGCCCCCTGCCTAAGGCAGGACCAATCCCATCTAAATCAACCCAGCCAGAGCTTTGTCAAGCTGAGACTTAAAAACCTCTAGGGATGGAGATTCCACCACCTCCCTAGGTAACCCACTGCAGTGCTTCACCACCCTTCTAGTGAAATAAGTTTTTCCTAATATCCAACCTAGACCTCTCCCACTCTAACTTGAGACCTTGTTCTGCCATCCGTCACTACTGTGAACAGCCTCTCTCCATCCTCTTTGGAACCTCCCTTCAGGAAGTTGAAGGCTGCTATCAAATCCCCCCTCACTCTTCTCTTCTGCAGACTAAACAAACCCAACTCCCTCAGTCTCTCCTCATAGGTCATGCGCTTCAGCCCCCTTATCATTTTGGTTGCCCTCTGCTGGACCCTCTCCCATGCGTCCACATTCTTTCTATAGTGCGGGGTCCAGAACTCATGCACCAGCACATCTCAGTTATGCGGGATATGCAGCAAGCCCTCGCTCAGAAGTTCCGTGAAGAGGCCGAGTGGCGCGAGTGCATGCTGGAAGAGATGGTGCAGCAGGGAGATAACATCTGTGCCATGATTCGGGATGCCATGGCCTACCCGGATCCTGTCCCAGTTGTCGCTCCCCCTTCCTCTCCTGTCCTCCCTGAGTCAGCTGCAGCCTCCCCTCCTGCAGAGTGCCCTGTTCTCCCAGACCCCACCCAACCTCAAGCACGTAGAGGACCCCGGACCTGAGGTGGCAGGTGCAGGCTCTCCCAGTCCTGAACTCCCCTCCTAGTTCCCTGCTTTCCTCCAGGTTCTGACCCCGCCCCCCCAGTCCTCCCCCTCCAGGTTTTGAATGTCCCTCCACCCCAGTTTTGTAATAAGTTTTGTAAAGTTAAAACACATTTAGTACAAAGTTACAACAAAGTTTATTTTCAACTCCAAAACGTGTCTTTTTTTGATTTTCCAGGGAATGGAGAAAGGGTTAGGGTTATGTTTGGAACCGTACTGGGGGGGGGGGCAAGACAAGCCCCCATTGGGGAGAGTTACTGGGCTCCTTCAGAGAACCTCTCCCTCAGGGCCTTCCGGATGCACACCTCCAACTGATGGGCCTGGCGGATGGCAGCTGTCCAGGGCTGATCAAACAGCCTCCCCTCACCACTGGCCTTTGTCCCCCACCCTGGGAGGAAGGCCTCCCCTTTGCTCTCCACCAGGTTGTGGAGCACACAACACACGGCCACCACCTCGGGGATGTTGCGCTCCTCCACGTCAAGGCGGGTCAGTAGGCACCTGAACCTCCCCTTCAGATGCCCGAAGATGCATTCCACCTGCATCAGAGCCCGGTTTAGGTGTGTGTTAAATTGTTCCTTGCTCTGGTCCAGGTGGCCAGCGTAGGGCTTCATCAGTGGGTAGGCCGCGTCGCCCACGATGCAAGTTGGCATCTGCAGGTCCCCAAGAGCAAAGTCTTGCTGTGGAAAGAATGTTCCAGCCTGCGGTACAGGCAAGAGTTCTTAAATATGCGGGCATCATGTGTGCAGCCCGACCACCCAACACAAATGTCTGTAAATTGTCCCCGGTAGTCGACCAGGGCCTGCAGCACCACCGAAAAGTAGTCCTTCCTGTTAATAAACTGGGCGGCCCGATGGGGCGGTGTGCGGACAGGATGTGTCCCCCATTGACCACTCCTCCACAGTCTGGGAATCCAAGGGCAGCCAATCAAGCCACGATGGGGTCCACATCTCCAAGGCAGATGATCCTGCGCAGCAGCACAGAGTTGATGGCCCCAAGCCCTTGGAAGGTGCCCGTCCCACTACTCTCTCTTCCCCCCCTAAGAACCCAGAAGCCACTCCCCAGGAGGCCGACCCCCCAGCAGCAAGGATGGGTGAGGCCAGGATGCCCCCCGCCCCCCAGGTCTGGGCCTTGTCCCCACTCCCCCTCCTTCCCCAATCCCTCTGCCCTTTCCTAACAGTCCACCTTTTCCACCTCGCCCTCCCCCCCGCAGGGACTGTCCCCCAAGAGTGCCTTACCCTCCATCAAGATGGCCCCAATGGTAGACCTCCCAACACCAAACTGGTGTCCCACCGAGCGGGAGCTGTCAGGGTTGGCGAGCTTCCACACGGCAATAGCAACCCTCTTCTCCAGCGGGATGGTGGGCCGCAAGTGGGTGTCCTGTCGTTGGAGGGCAGGGGTGAGCCAGGTACACAGCTCGAGGAAGGTGGCCTTCCGCATGCGGAAGTTGCTGAGCCACTGCTGGTCATCCCACAGCTCCAACACGAGGCGGTCCCACCAGTCGGAACTGGTGTCCAGCCTCCAAATTCGCCTCTCCAACATGAGGTTCAGGGACAAGGCCAGTATTTCCGGATCCAGGGTGAGGGTCTCAAGGCCAAGTTCTGAGTGGTGCTGGGCCAGGACCATCCAGACGATCCATTGAAACCGCTGCAGAATGGCAGCTGTCCAGGGCTGATCAAACAGCCTCCCCTTGCCACTAGCCTCTGTCCCTCACCCTGGGAGGAAGGCCTCCCCTTTGCTCTCCACCAGGTTGTGGAGCATGCAACACACGGCCACCACCTCGGGGATGTTGCGCTCCCCCATGTCAAGGTGGGTCAGCAGGCACCTGAACCTTGGGGAGAGTTACTGGGCTCCTTCAGAGAACCTCTCCCTCAGGGCCTTCTGGATGTGCACTTCTAACTGATGGGCCTGGCGGATGGCAGCTGTCCAGGGCTGATCAAACAGCCTCCCCTTGCATGGGGCCATTGGATGCCCAGGGACAGCTCCAGCACCATGGCAAAAATAAATAAATAAATAAATACTGTGGCATCCAAGAAAGCTGGGCAAACGAAGCAGGTACTGCAAGAGCTTTGCTGCCCTTGGAGAGGCATGCAAGCAAGCCAGCTGCAGAAGCAGAGAAACAGCTGTGCAAGAGAGCCCCTTTCAGCAAGTGTCTCTGGAGCAAGGGGCATGCTGCAGAACCAGGAAGTAAATGCTGCCCCCATGCCCTGCCAAAAGGGTTCCAGGTGCCCTTTTTTCGACAGAGTGTCCAGGCAGTCTGGACGCTCTCTTTTGAGAAAGCGGATCACTTTTTCGATCAGCTTTTGTAGTCTGGACACTCTCTTTAGAAAGAAGCTTTTTTGAAAAATCTCTTTTGAAAAAGCTTTTTCAAATGAAGCTTGCGGTCTACATGTACCCTCTGTGTTTTTATACATGGCAAATTATTTCTTGTGTGGCTCATATTAAAGAGCAATTAAGTTGGTACATTCCTGACCAAGTATTTTATCACCGCAAATTCGACTTGGTCAAGGAGGGGGGAGTGTAGGGGAGCCTGGACGGCCCTCCCTTGACCAGAACAACGATGTCTGCATTGCTAGGCCTTGTCCCAGGCTTGTCCAAAGTACGGATCTCTAACAAAGCAAACCCTAGGCTTGACTCAAGTCTGGTGCACGCACGCACACACGCAGCCAAGGCCAAAAAGGATGGGGGAGAATCAGGAGTGCTTGCCCAATCATGCATAACTTGTACAGGACAGTGAAACCAGGCCAAGACCACCAGAAACAACCTGGTACTAGTACATGCCATTTTTGATAAGAGAAGAATTCCAGAGACAGCTGAAAAAACCTATCAATTAAGGGCTTTTGCAATATTTTGGCACAGCAAAACGTATCCTAACTATTGGCATAATAGGTGTCTTACACAATATGTAGTTGATTGGTAGATATTACTAGAACGACCAAGTTGAATATAAATATAGCTGTAGAAAAGAATCAGTGGGAGGAAATAAGCAGGATTGACCCACAAGTCCTGCTTTCAATGTCACTAGAAGGAATAAACCCCTTTCACACCCGCCCCAGTGCATGGTGTTCCTGCGCGTGGGTATCATAGGAACCACGACCTCCTGCCTGGTACTGTAGGTAGCATATGGGTGAAGTGTAAGTGAACTAGGGTTAATTATTGTATTATAATAATCTTCTATTACTTGCTTTTGTGTTGCTTTGCATTGTATTAATTGCTTTAGATTTTAAACGTTAAATATTTTAAATTGTATAGTAATTGTTTTTAAGGCTTGTAAAACTTAAACAACTATGTTAACTGCTTACAGCTTGTAATAAATAAGTAAGTGGTTAAGTCTCTCTGGAGTGTCCTGGTTTCCCTTGGATCTAAAAATCAAACCATATGACAGGGGCTCAGGTGTATGATGAGCCCAGGGTTGGTGTATGTGGGGGTGCAAGTGTGTTATGATGCTGCAGCCACATGAGGCTTGGCCCCTGTTGGGGGCTTGTTGGCCAGGCTTCATTTTTAAATAAAATAAAATGTTATGTTCAACACAAAAGGTTTCAACATTATCTTGATTTATGGCAGGAGTGGGGAAACTGTTTTGGGTCAGTAGTGACTGACCCACAGAAAAATTAGTCAGGGACCTCACAAGTGAGAAGCTAAAAAAAAAAAGTCCATCAACCCCCCCCCCCCAACTCTCACTGATGTGACCCTCAACTGAAACACATCACGCCCCTGGTGCTCCAGCCCCATAGTAGGGGGAGGGGCAGGGAGGACTGAAGTTCATGGCCTCAGGCCAGATTAACTCTTCTGGGGTTCATGGATTTTGTGCCCCCCCCCCAAGTACTGGGTTGGGGCTAAAAATGAGGGGTTCAGTGTGCAGGACAGGGATGGGAGTGCAGGATCTGTGCGGGAGGTGGAGTATAGAGAGGGTGAGGGCAGAGGGCAGGAGCATCTGGTCAGGGGGCAGGTGAGCATCTGGTCAGGGGGATGAGTGAGGGGTCGGGGGCACTTACTTGTTTTCGTGCTGCATGGCAGGCAACACATAACCTGTCCCCCTGCTGCTCCCACTTCCCAGAAGGAAGCCTCCAGGAAGTGTTTCCCAGGGAAGAAAATGGGCAACACATGGAAGCCATTTTGGCTGCTTGTTTCCCCACACGCTGGGGGAAGCCGGTGCAGGCATTCAAAACTTGTGGGGGGCCATAAGGTTGTAGCGCCAGCACTAACTCCCTGCTGCAGGGGTACTGGGGGGGGGGGCTGAGTTGGGGCTCCAGAAGAGCCATATCTGGCTCCCTAGTGAGCCATAGGTTGCCGACCCCAGTGCTATGAGGATACAGAAATTGGTTTCTGAGTCAGTTTAGCTGATTGCTGATGATCTCCCCTTCCTCACAGCCCTGGAGATCTGGTATGCAGAGCTCCTCTTCTCGCTCTACCCAGGAGATCACATGAGCTTTGGAGACTGGAAATCCTGCTCGGGGACCAATTAACCAAGTGCTGATCTTGTTCATTAAGGTCTGTGCCATTACTACTTCCAGAGCCAGGATCTGAGTCACTCACCCAAAGAGGGTTCTTCCCCACCTTGCAGAGACTGGGCTCTGGGTGGTACAGGATCCCATGACAAACCCACCTGCAGGGAAGGTGCATCCCTCCTGCCTTGTGAATGGCCCAGCTCATTCCCCAGGGGAAATGAGCGCTCTGCTGCACTCTCTAGAGTATATCTCAGGCTCCCTCAAGGCCCTTTCCATCCCCCTGTCCCAGGGCAGGACAGGAACACACTGCTCAGAAGGGGAGCTCCAATGAGGGCTGGCAGGCCTGACACCGAGGTCCCCAGGCAGGGCTCAGACTGCAGCTGCCACATGACAGTCACTAGGACTTGGGGAACTCTAGCACCCCAACGGCGCTGTGGGGCTTGACTAACCCTGCTCTTTGGCTCAGACGCTCTACTTGACCTACAAGGAGGAAGTTGTGTGAGCAGCTCAGAGAATCCTTGGTGGCTGTTTCAGACCCTGCTTATACTCCAGACTCCAACCAGCCCCTTTTACCTACCTTGTGATTCTGTCCCTTTTCTGTAGGATTTGCTGAGGCACAATCCCATTCCAGGCACAATCCCATTTCCCTGGCACAACCAAACCCTGACCTTGCTTTAAGATAGGATAAGACAAAGCAGCAAGTTGAATCTGGTGGTCCTAGGTCTTCCCGTTTAAGAAGAGTTCTTGAATACACAGACAGACAGACACACAAACAAACTCTCCCAAATATGCAGTAGAGGAAAGATCTCTGTGCATCTATTGTAACTATTTCTAGCCTAAACATAAAAAAAACCAACAACAAATAGTCTGGTAGCACTTTAAAGATTATCTAGCCTGTGTCCCATAATTCATGTCATTGTTTTAGGGTGTTGATTTTTTTTTTAGTCAGAGACAACCATCTGATAATATCCAGGCAATCCCTACAGGATGAGCTGTCCCCTTTTACACACATGCGTCAGCTACACTGATAATCTACGTATGGTTATAGACAAGCAACTAGCAAAGAACCTTGGGTCCACATTTTGTGTTAACGTAAGTGACTTGCCCAAGATCAAGCAGGAAGGTTGAGCCAGGGTAGAGAACTGAACACAGGTCTCCCAAGTGCAGTGCCTGAAACACAAGCGCTCTCCTCACGTTTATCCATGACAGAGCTACCGGCACCACACAGAACGCTTACAGAGCATGAACTGCCTCATCCACCCTCTCTCAGCCCCAGCACCCAGCCTCTCTCACAGCCAGGAACCAGCATGTCACAGATCAGTCACAGCCAGGAAAGGACTCCGGGAACCGCGCCCTCCTTCCAGGGGCTCAGCCCACTGGCACAAGGGGGACCCAGCAGGGACTAGCAGCAGTCACACCCAGCCCCACAACTCTAGTACCTGCCGTTCCTGTCTGGGCCCTTCCACTCACACCGCTGGCCAACGCACAACATGGGCAAGATGGTGGGGAAGCACATGGAGACGTGGCTGTGGGAAGAGCCGCACCATTGTTATGTCCCTGAACCTGCTTCCCCTGGGAGGGGGCGTGGAGGGGACAGTCTCTCACACAGGAGCCAAGATTATTGGGGCTGATACTGCTGACACTGGGGGGCAGGGGACAATGAGGGACCCTGGACCAAACCCAACCCAGCTGCTCCAGAGCCCAACCCAGCCTCTGATACCCGAGGGGACAAGAATCCTTACCCAGCCAGCTCACAGACTCATAATTCTCCTGCATCACATCCCAGTAGAGGGCTCTCTGGCCCAGATCCAGCAGAGCCCATTCCTCCTCAGAGAAATACACAGCCACCTCCTCGAAGGTCACCGGCTCCGCCACAGCCATTTTCTTTTCCTGGCTCTGCAGGCCATGGGCTGTGCTGGAGTAAGACATGGGTGTCCTGCAGCCTGTCAGGGGGAGAAGGGCAATTGGAAACATTTCAGAGGAGGTTTTAATCCTTTCCACACCCCCATTGGGCCCAGACTCTGTCCCTAGTGACACATGTGCTAGACCAAGGGTGGGCAAGAAGCTGCCAGCGGGCCGGATCCGGCCTGCAGCTGCCTCGCTGGAACCCTAGGCAGAGAACAGCTCACACTTTAAAAAGCCAGTTGTTCTCCATTCCAGATGGTTGGGGAGGGAGGAAGGAGACTTCTCATGCTCTTTTCGCCCCCCCAGCAAACTCTCCTAGCTCCCATTGGCCAATTTCTCAGTTTCCAGCCAATAAGAGCTGAGCATTTTTGCTGGGAGCAGGGGCAGTGTAGGAAGTCTTCTCCCTCCCTGAAACAAAAGACCGGACTATGCAGCACTTTAAAGACTAACAAGATGGTTTATTAGGTGATGAGCTTTCATGGGCCAGACCCATGAAAGCTCATCACCTAATAAACCATCTTGTTAGTCTTTAAAGTGCTGCATAGTCCGGTCTTTTGTTTCAGCAAGTCCAGACTAACATGGCTACATCTCTATTACTATTCTCCCTCCCTGTTCATACTCCCTTCCCCCTCTCTCCTCTCCCTCACGCCCAGAGCAGATCCATGTGGATCACAGAGCAGCCCGCAGCAGACAGCCTGCCTCAGGTTTCTCCTGGTTAGTACTTCTCAGCCAGAGCCTGCCATTGGCATCCCAGCCCTTCCCTTCCCCAACCCTCTTCCCCTCTCCACATACCTAAACTCTCTGCCCCCTCACTGAACCCATACCCCTTCCCAGATCTGGCACCCCATTCTCCTGCCCCAGATCACAGTGCCCTCCTCCCCTTGGCCACATCCCAAACCCCTGCATCCCAGGCCCCTGCCCTAGGTCACAACTGCCTCCTTCACTCAAACTCCTTCCCAAACCCCATTCTCTCTCTGGCGCCCCAATCCTTTATCCTAAGCGCCTTTCTGCACAAGCCTCCATTCCAGATCCCTCACCCTCTCCAGTAATACCATGGAAGAGTGCAGCCCTTGACCACTTTCCAAAATCCTGGGAATGGCCCCCCATCAAAAATTATTGCCCACCCTTGTGCTAGACTCTGCCATTTTGGGCAAATGCTTGAGTCTAGATATTCCATAAACAACAAATGAAACTTAGATCCCAAATCCACATTCATTTCTTTCAATACCTGGCTTGACTTAAAAATAAATGCATTTGCAACAACAGGATTCAGTTCTGAGCACCCAGGGTTTTTGATGAATAAGCCATACATTCTGCTGCCCGAATATGGATGTAGGGGTCTAAATTTAGGCTGCTTTATTTAAAGCCGCTATTCTACCTAGTCTGAGCAGCATGTAAAAAAGGACAGAGGGAGGCACCAAGGCTCAGGGCTCACCCATCAGAGCCAGATTAACTCTTTTGGGGGCCCAAACTAGTAGATTTTGTGGGAGCTTTGGAATGGGGACAAAAATGAGTGCTCACTGTGCAGGGGGGGCTGCTAGGAGTGGACTGGAAATGGGGGGTGTGGGCAGGAGGTAGGCTGCAGGATAGGGCTTGAGGTGGTGGTCTGGGCACAGCACAAGGTGCAGGAGCAGGCTCGGAGTGGGGTCTGGGCAGGAGGTGGGGTGCAGGAGGTTGGTGAGGGTCTGGCCAGAAGGTGAGGTGCAGGAAGTTGGTGAGGGAGGGGTTTGGGCAGGAGGCAGCCAGGCAGGATGCAGGGAGTGCTGAACTCCCACTTTCTCCTCCTGTGCTAGGGTGGCATGGTGCCACTCTGGTCCCAGCCCTTTGCCCGGGCTCACCCCTCATCTGCAGGCGGAGGGGCTGGGGCTAGATGGGGAGCTTGTTCTCTGCCAACATAACCAAGTGCTATCAGTAACTGAGGGGCAGAACGGGCTGGAGGAGACTGACACATGGAAAAGCAAGGAGCCCCAGACACACACAGCTCAGAGCTCCGGGGGAAAATACCCAATGAGGGTCTGAGCTGCCAGCAGAAATGCACACTGGCATTAACAGCAGCTGCCCCGCTAGGGACCTGGTGGGGAGCCAGTGGCCCAATTCTAATGCCAAGGGGGCGCTGCAGATTATAGAACAGCGTACAGACCCGCCAGCTGTCCTGCAGCGCTGCGATCGGGCGGCGGTTCTCACTCACACAGACTGACCCGGGCAGAGCGGAGCGCGCTGCGATGGGGGGAGGGAGGCAAAGAAGAGGGGACCAAAGGAAAGTGCTGCGTGTGCGAAGGGAACTCGTACCCCCCCCCCATCTTCCCTCCGCTCCAGCCTCGCTCTCCTCAGCCCCATGACACCCCCCCCCAGCCTGATCCCCCGGCAGCGCCCCATGCCCTTCTGTGCAACCCTTGGCCCCCCCCCCCCCCCCCCCCAGCCCCGCACACACCGAGCTGCAGCGACACGAACAGCTGGTCTCAGAGTTCGCTCCTTACAGCGTCCTGCGCAAATACTCCCGAGCAGAGCATGCGCAGTAGCCGCGGCTGACGCTACTACCCTCACTCTGCGCGCAGGCGCAGGCCCGCCAGGGGCTGGAACGCTGGGTGCAGCTGGCGCCACACACGCGGCCCCGCGGGCTGCTGCCCCAGGCTCGCTCTGGCTGCGGCGGGGCCCGGCGCCCGACGGAAACGGCAGCCCCGGCCCGGGCGGGAGAGACTGAGCCTCCAGCTCCGCCCCCAGCAGCGCCCGGCGCGGGGAGTCTCTGCCTCCTGCCCCCGCCCCCCGCGGCGGGTTTGTATTTGGCTCTGGGCAGCTGGAAGGCTCCTGCAGGGGCTGGGAAGAGGCGCTTGCTCCGCCCGCTGCCTGCACGGGCCGGTGTTGCAGCGGCTGCAGGAGCTCCCGCAGAGGGGCCGGGAAAACAGATCAGAGCGCGGAACGAAACTCGGGGTCCGTGTGAGCGCGTCTGCCCGCTGTAAGTCCCGGCCCCAGCACAGCCCGCGGCCGCGC
This sequence comes from Pelochelys cantorii, assembly GCA_032595735.1. Taxonomy (NCBI): domain Eukaryota; kingdom Metazoa; phylum Chordata; order Testudines; family Trionychidae; genus Pelochelys; species Pelochelys cantorii. The sequence continues at coordinate 16,122,634 of CM064345.1, forward strand.
GTCGGGCCCTGCGCGCCTTGGTCTGGGGGCCGCGGCGGCGTCCGGGAGGTGGCATCCCGCTGGGCTGGTCCCGGACCGGAGCCAGCGACCCGCTGCGCGCGCGGTCCGACTCTCCCCTCCCCCCCCCCCCGCCCTTGCTCAGGTCTCGCCCACCCCGCTTTGATTGGCCTCTGGGCGGTCGATGGGTGGGGCCTGACGCCGCGCTCAAGCGGAGGTCGCTGCGCATGCGCCGCGTGGCCTGCGGCGCGAATTCCGAGGGCACCTTTGATGGCGTTTCTCGCTGCTTCTGCTTCCGGGCAGCGCCGCGCGGCGGGGCAGGAGGAATCGGAGCAGCCAAGGGGGGGCGCTTGGCACGGGGCGGAGTAGGTGACGTGTCAGATGGGGGGGAGGGGTTGCCTTGGACCCAAATCACTGTCTCGTGGGGGGCAGAGCTCACATGGCACTCACACTGCTTGGCTACCTCTACACTGGCAGCTTCTTGCGTAGGAACTGTTCTTGCGCAAAAACTTGCAGAGTGTCTACACTGCACGCGCGTTCTTGCGCAAGTAAATTTACAGTCTAGCGTCGGAAAACAGGGCTTCTTCCGGAAGAGTTATTCCTCTCCGCAGGAGGAAGAAGCCCTCTTGCGCAAGAGCTCTTCCACAAGAGGGCAGTGTAGATAGGCAACATGAATTTCTTGCGCAAGAAGCCCATAGAGCTTTCTTCTGCAAGAGAGCATCTACACTGCCGTGGATGCTCTTGTGCAAAAGCACAGGCCAGTGTAGAAGCACTCTTGTGGAAAGTTTTTTGCAGACGAGCTCTTCTGCAAAACATTTCTTGCGCAAGAAGCTGCCAGCGTAGACATAGCCCTTGTGTGTAGAGAGCTGCTACCCTGGAAAAAGCTCATGGGGGGGAAACATTTGCAGCACGTGTAACAAATGTGGGGGGGGAGCTGGTGACCATATTTTCTAAACCAGCAATTCCCAAAGTGTGGGCCACAGCCCAGTACCAGTCCTTAGAAAAAAAATACCAGTCCTTAGAAAAATTATCGCGCATGATCTTATTAATTTGTGTGATGGCGTAGCAGCAGCCCGTACTGCCAAGCGTGGCGACATGGCTCTCTTGGGAGAGAGCCCACTGCTGTGGCGGCTCTGTCGGGCATGCTCCCAGGCGGCAGGGCTAGATCCGGTGGGCGCTAGGACCCAGGGAGAAGGCCAGTCGCCATGCGCACCAACGCAGAACACCCAGCACCGGATGCAGCCGGGGGAACTGACACCGGGCAAAAAAGTGATATATCTTGACTTTAGCAAGGCTTTTGATACGGTCTCCCACAATATTCTTGCCAGCAAGTTAAGGGAATATGGATTGGATAAATGGACGGTAAGATGGATAGAAAGCTGGCTAGAAGGTCGGGCCCAGCGGGTAGTGATCAACGGCTCTGTCAGGATGGTGGTCGGTTTCTAGCGGAGTGCCCCAAGGTTCGGTTCTGGGACCAGTTTTGTTCAATATCTTTATTAATGACCTGGATGAGGGGATGGATTGCACCCTCAGCAAGTTTGCAGATGACACTAAGCTAGAGGGCGAGGTAGATACGCTGGAGGGCAGGGATAGAGTCCAGAGTGACTTAGACAAATTGGAGGATTGGGCCACAAGAAATCTGATGAGGTTCAACAAGGACAAGTGCAGAGTCCTGCACTTGGGACTGAAGAATCCCAAGCATAGTTACAGGCTGGGGACCAACCAGCTAAGTAGTAGTTCTGCAGAAAAGGACCTGGGGGTTACAGTGGATGAGAAGCTGGATATGAGTCAACAGTGTGCCCTTGTAGCCAAGAAGTCTAATGGCATAGTAGGATGCATTAAGGGGAGCATTGCGAGCAGATCCAGAGATGTCATTATTACCCTTTATTCGGCTCTGATGAGGCCACATCTGGAGTATTGTGTCCAGTTCTGGGCCCCCCACTACAAAAAGGATGTGGATGCATTGGAGAGGGTCCAGCGGAGGGCAACCAAAATGATTAGGGGGCTGGAGCATATGACCTGCAAGGAGAGGCTGAGGGAGTTGGGTCTGTTTAGTCTGCAGAAGCGAAGAGTGAGGGGGGATTTGATAGCAGCCTTCACCTTCCTGAAGGGAGGTTCCAAAGAGGATGGAGAGAGGCTGTTCTCAATAGTGAGGGATGGCAGAACAAGGAGCAATGATCTCAAGTTGTGGTGGGAGAGGTCCAGGTTGGATATTAGGAAAAACTATTTCACTAGGAGAGTGGTGAAACACTGGAATGGGTTACCTAGGGAAGTAGTGGAGTATCCATCCCTAGAGGTATTTAAGTCTCGGTTTGACAAAGCCCTGACTGGGTTGATCTAATTGGGATTGGTCCTGCCTAGAGCAGGGGGTGGACTTGATGACCTCCTGAGGTCTCTTTCAGCTCTATGGGTTCTATGATTCTATGAAAGTGGCCAGGAAGGGAGGCGGAAAGGTAGGGCCAGCGACACAATTTATTTGCATATTCATAATTTGCTTAATGCATAGGCAAATAAATGTTACCAGTGCTCCAAAAGCTTGTGAATGGGTTTACTGGTCCCCAGTATCAAAAAGATTGGGAACCACTGTTCTAAACCAAAAAGGGGGACACATTACCCACACCCCTGAACCCATTTAGTCACCCTCCAGCCCTGTTTAGCCATGCCCACCTACCACCAGCAGTCCCTCCCCCGCCCCCTGGTAGTTCTTCCACGGTCAAGATGGCCACATGACCCGAAGTAAAGGGTGCGGCTCCAATCAGAGAAAACATAATCATTGGACTGGTCACTTGTCTCACCTGGCAGGAGATCAAGTTCAAGAACTTTCACATTAGCTCCTATACGTGCATGGAAGTCTCTTACTAAGACAGGAACAGCGTTTTGATCTTTGTGGTTAGATGAATCTACCATAACGGTGAGACGTGAAGTTTCACCTAACTCCTGTTGCAAAATCTTTTCAGCTTCTGGAGCAAGAACGTTTTTCATGATTGATTCACTTTTTGTGCTGATGAAAATGTAGGCCCAAGCAATGTAGAAATTAGCTTAGAGGTGAAGTCTAAAGATCTGAAACTGCGATTGTGTTTTACAGTATGATATGCATTACTGCTTCCTTTGCCACAAGCACCATTTTAACAGAATCATCTTTTATAATACATTTCTTCATTGAAGCACTGGAAGCTGCAGAGCAGACAGCTAACTGATGTTTCTTTGACTGAATATGTGCAGTGATGTCAAATTTCCTGCCATGAGCAACATTTATCTCACTACTGCGTTGGGTGCAAAATGTTGTGTGGAATATGGTGTTTCTTTTAAAAAGGATATTCCTTTTGCCAAGCCTAAATAAAAGTGTACATTAATTTCCTGCTCTTTGCATTCATTTGACACTAAAATAAAATTTTACAGTTACAGTAGTGGGTTGTGCCCCCCGCTCGCTAAGCTTGCTAGCCCCCGCCCCCCCTGCTGCTCTGCTTGCCAATTCCCCCTCCAAATCTCCCCAAAACCCCAACCGTCTCTTTTGTGGTCCCCAATTGAGACACCTCCCTCCCCTGGTGCTCCAGCCCCATGTGGGGGAGGGTAGGTAGGACTGAGGTTCAAGGTCTCAGGCCAGATTAACTCCTCTGGGTTCCAGGGTTAATGGATTTTGTGGGCCCCCTCTACGTTCTGAAGTGGGGCCAAAAATGAGGGGTCCAGTGTGTGGGACAGGGCTGCCAGTGAGTGGGATAGGGATGGAGGTGCAGAATCTGGGTGGAAAGTAGGATACAGGAGCAAGCTGGGGGTAGGAGTCTGGCCAGTAGGGAGGGGGCAGGAGCAGGGTGCTGGTGGGGTCTGGCCAGGGTATAGGGGGCAGGAGCCAGTACCTGGGAGTCTCAGCTAGCGCCGTCCCATGCAGCTCTGCCTTTTAAATCTGAGATCCACATGGCTTTTACTAGGTTTAAAATGCAGAGGGAATCAGCTGATTCCCGGTCCAGCTGCAGCTCTGCCCTCTAAAAACTTAGCAAAAGCCATGCCGGTTGTCTTAGATTGAAAAGGCAGAGCCGTGGGACAGGACCAGCTGAGCTGGGAATAAGCTGATCCTGGTTTGTGCACAGCGCTAGCTCTTCCTTTTAAATTGAGTAAGAGCCATGTGGCTTTTTACACTTAAGACAGAGCCAGCTCTGTGCACAAACTGGGATCAGCTGATTCTCAGCTCAGCTGGTCCCATCCCCCATGGCTCTGCCTTTTCAATCTAAGAAGAGCGAGGTTTGTGGAGGGGACTGGGAGGGGAAGGGGGCCACTTACCTGCTGCTGTTTTACTGATGGCTCCCAAAAGAACTACCTGCTGGCCAGAGGAATCAAGCACTGTCTCTCGCTGCTCCTATTGGCTGGGTTCCAGAGCAGTGGGAAAAATCTGTGAGTGGTGCCTGCACACCTTTGTTCCCCTGGGAGGAGGAGGGGGTGGGGAAACACAAGCATGCAGCCATTTCTAGCTGTGCTGCTGTTTCTGGGACATTTTTAATGTTTTTCGGGGCACCGGGACAAGAGACAGAGACTGAAATCCAGGACTGTCCCAGATTTTTGGGGCTGTATGGTCACCATACCCATCTGCCCTTTCCATCCCTCACTTGCTGCCCCTTCCCTGCCCTTTCATGCCCTGCAGTGCCCCCCCCCCCCCAGCTGCCCCTGTGCTGCTACGTCCCAGGACGGGGGAGAGTCCTTTGGCCGCTCAGGCCAGGGGGAGCAGAGCACCAGTGTGTGTGGGGGGGAAAGGGTCGATTCGTCACCTCCTCAGTGTGAGAGAAGTGTAGGGGAGGTGTTCACCACTGACCGCGTGCTCTGTGTGCACGGAGCTGGTCGAGGCACCATTGTGCGAAAAGCCGGGGTCCCGGAGGGTGTTCTGTGCTGTCAGTTTCTGCATCCCTTGGCCCCATGTTCCCAGTGTAGCATTTCCTGTCTGCGCTGCAGTTTTTCGTGCTGTTTGTACTTGCATTTCCTGTGGAATTTTATTCTTTTGGATCCCCTGGTATCAAGGTAGCAGATTTCCTGTATTGGTGTCAGAGCTCTTGCACCTAAACCAGTATTCAGGCAGGTGAATCTGCAGCTTTTTTTTTTTAATCAAAAACACTAGGCACTGAGAACTGAATCCCATTGTTGCAGATGCAATAATGTTGAAACTCAAGCCAGTGAGAGAAATGAGTATGGATTTGGGGGTCTCACTGGTGTGTGCTGTTTATGTAATATTGCAACTCAAGAATCTGCCCAAATGGCAGAGTCCAGCATGTGCGTCATCTGTGACACAGTCTAGGTAGAATGGGAGTGTGGAAAGGGTTAAAACTCCTTCTGAAATGCGTCCAATCCGCCTTCTCCCACTGTAGGCTGCAGAACACCCATGTCTTGCTCCAGTTCAGCCCATGGCCTGCAGCCAGGAAAAGAAAATGGCTGTGCTGGAGCTGGTGAGCTTTGAGGAGGTGGCTGTGTATTTCTCTGAGGAGGAATGGGCTCTACTGGACCTGGGCCAGAAAGCCCTCCACTGGGATGTGATGCAGGAGAATTATGAGGCTGTGAGCTGGCTGGGTAAGGATTCCTGTCCCCTCGGGTAACAGAAGCTGGGTGAGCTCTGGAGCAGCTGGGTTGGGTTTGGTTCAGGGTCCCTCATTGTCCCCTGCCTCCCAATGTCAGGAGTATCCATCCAATAAATCCTGGCTCCTGTGTGAGAGACTATCCCCTCCATACCCTTTCCCAGAGAAGTAAGTTCAGGGACATGACATAATGATGCTGCTCTTCTCGCAGCCAAGGTCTCCATGTGCTTCCCCACCATCTTGCCCATGTTGTGCCTTGGCCAGAAGTGTGAGTGGAAGGGCCCAGGCAGGAATGGCAGGTACGAGAGGTCTGGGTCCAGCTGCTGTTAGTGCCTGCAGGGTCCCCCTTGTGCCAGGGGGTTGAGTCCCTGGAAGGGGGGGAGGGGGTGCGGTCTTAGAGACCTTTCGTGCCTCTGGTAGACTCTGTGCAACCCAAAGGGGGCACCAAATGGCCGTCCAGACAGGCCACAAGAGGGAGGCTGGGAAACCACACAGAGTCTGCTGCTGCTGGCAGAGTATAACTGAGGCTGCAAAGGGGGAGCTGATCTGCTGCAACACCCACAAGCAACAGAGAAGCAGCACAGCCTGTTTCTGCCCTGGCCAGCTGTGAGAGCGGCAGCTGTTGTGGGTACCTGGCAGGGCCCACCCAGCCAGGCAGTTGAGACCAGGAGTGTGGAGCATAGGCAAGACCTGAAGCAGCCAACCAAGGGATCATTTTGTCCTCCAACAACTTCCCCTGCCTCCTTCTGGCTCAGGTAGAGCATCTGAGCCGAAGAGCAATGCGAGCCAAGCCCCCCAGCCAGGAGCTTTGGGCACAGAGCCCTTGGGGCTCTAGAGCTCCTCTGTGTCCTTTCTCTCCAAGCTCTAGTGACCCGCCATGTGGCAACTGCAGTCTGAACCCTGCCTGGGGGCCTCAGTGTCAGACCTGTAAGCCCTCACTAGAGCTCCCCTTCTGAGCAAGTGTGTTCCTGTCCTGCCCTGGGATGGGGGAATGGAACAGGCCATGAGGGAAAATTAGTTGTACCTCAGAGATAGCTCAGCAGATAGCTCAGCTCCTCTGGGGAATCAGCTGGGCCATTCCCGAGGCAGGGGGATGCACCTTTACTGCAGGTGAATGTGTCCTTGGGTCTTCTGCCAGCCAGAGCCCAGTCTGTACAAGGTGGGGAAGGAGCCTCTCTGGGTGGGCAACTCAGATCCTGGCTCTGGAAGCAGTAATGGCACAGACTTCAATGAACAAGATCCCCACTTAGTTAATTGCACCCTGAGCAGGATTTCCTGTCTCCACAGCTAATGTGATCTCCTGGGTGGAGCGAGGGGAAGAGCTGTGGGTCTTGGATCTCCAGGGCTGTAAGGAAGGGGAGATCATCAGTGACACCCACACAGGTGAGCATTCAGCTAAATTGACTCAGAAACCCATTTTTGTGTCCTCATAGCAGGTGTCACTTGTGCATTTTCATCAAGTCTAACTGCCCCTTCAGCCTGTCTTCAAATCCAGTCTGAGGGTGCTGGGTGGGGGAAAAGATTATAGAGAAGGAGGGTGAACTCAGCTCATGATTATTCAATCTTTCAAACCATTCTTTAGGTGTGTTCCCTTTTTCTATTTCTCTGTTAGAGTTTCCTTTCAGCTCAGCACAGGGAATAACTCCTGTCTGGATTCTCTCTCTCTGTCCCAGCAGGTGATGGGATGCTGAGTGAGAACCATGAGAAGAGTCTTCAGCAGGAAGGACCAGAGCGAATGGCTCCATGTGGGGTGTTATTGGAAAGATCTGAAGGGCATGTTTCTCAGAGTCCTGAGCAAGGAGAGACCTGTGAGAGTCAGTGTACCCCACAAAGGTGGCAGGGAAACCATAAAGGAGAGGGGCAGGGTAAATCCAGTCACAGAAGCAGAGGGGTAAAAACAAACACAGAAACTGTTCAACAGAAAATCCCCCATCAACAGTCACCTTGCACTTGCAGTGACTGTGCAACTCTTATTAAACATGATAAAGAACACACAGGAGAGAAGCCCTTCAAATGCTCTTTTTGTGGGAACAGCTTCAGTGAGAGCTCACACCTTGATAAACATAAGAGAGCCCACACAGGAGAGAAACCGTTCAGCTGCTCTGACTGTGGGAAAAGCTTCAGTCACAGTTCAAACTTTGTTGCACATAGGAGAACCCACACAGGAGAGAAACCTTTCAGCTGCTCTGATTGTGGGAAAAGCTTCAGTCAGAGGTCACACCTTCTTAGACACAGGAGAAGCCACACAGGGGAGAAACCCTTCAGCTGCTCTGACTGCAGAAAAAGCTTCAAGGAGAGGTCAGATCTTGTGAAACATGAAAGAAGCCACACAGGAGAGAAACCTTTCAGCTGCTCTGACTGTGGGAAAAGCTTCAGTTGCAGTTCACACCGTATTGAACATTGGAGAAGCCACAGAGGGGAGAAACCCTTCAGCTGCTCTGACTGTGGGAAAAGCTTCAGTCTGCAGTCAAATCTTGCTAGACATAAGAAAATCCACAAAGGGGAAAAACCCTTCAGCTGCTCTGCCTGTGGGAAATGCTTCAGTCGGCGCGCCCACCTCATTGATCACCAGATAATACATACAAGAGAGACATCCCATAACTGCTCCAAATGCGGACAAGGCTTCAAATGCAGGTCAGACTTTATTAAACATAGCAGGACCCACACAAGGGAGAAACCCTTCAGCTGCTCTGATTGTGGAAAAAGCTTCAGTTGCAGTTCACACCTTATTATACATTGGAGAAGCCACAAAGGGGAGAAACCCTTCACCTGCTCTGACTGTGGGAAAAGCTTCAGTCTGCAGTCAAATCTCGCTAGACATAAAAGAATCCACAAAGGGGAGAAACCCTTTAGCTGCTCTGACTGTGGGAAATGCTTCAGTCGGCGCTCCCACCTCATTGATCACCAGATAATACATACAAGAGAGACAGACCACAACTGCTCCGATGGCGGAAAAGGCTTCAAAGACAGGTCAGACTTGGTTCAACAAAAGAGAGCCCACACAGGAGAGAAACCCTTCACCTGCTCTGACTGTGGGAAAAGCTTCAGTCAGAGTTCAAGTCTTGTTGCACACAGGAGAACCCACACAGGGGAGAAGCCTTTCGGCTGCTCTGACTGTGGGAAAAGCTTCAGTCAGAGATCACACCTTGTTAGACATAGGCGAACTCACACAGGGGAGAAACCCTTCACCTGCTCTTACTGCAGAAAAAGCTTCAAGGAGAGGTCAGACCTTGCTAAACATGAAAGAATCCACACAAGAGAGAAAACCTTCACCTGCTCTGACTGTGGGAAATACTTTGGTCAACACTCAGACCTTATTGATCACCAGATAAAACATACAAGAGAGACACCCCATAACTGCTCCGATTGTGGAAAAGCCTTCAAACAGAGGTCACACTTTATTCAACATAAGAGAGCCCACACAGGGGAGAAACCTTTCAGCTGCTCTGACTGTGGGAAGAGCTTCAGTCAGAGTTCAAGTCTTGTTGCACATAGGAGAACCCACACAGGAGAGAAACCTTTCAGCTGCTCTGACTGTGGGAAAAGCTTCAGTCAGCGGTCACACCTGGTTAGACATAAGAGAATCCACACGGAGAAACCCTTCAACTGCACTGGCTGCAGAAAAAGCTTCAAGGAGAGGTCAGACCTTGTGAAACATGAAAGAAGCCACACAGGAGAGAAACCCTTCAGCTGCTCTGACTGTGGGAAAAGCTTCAGTTGCAGCTCACACCTTAATACACATTGGAGAAGCCACAAAGGGGAGAAACCTTTCACCTGCTCTGACTGTGGAAAATGCTTCAGTCAGAGCTCAAATCTTGTTATCCACAGGAGAATCCACACAGGAGAGAAACCCTTCAGCTGCTCTGCCTGTGGGAAATGCTTCAGTCGGCACTCCCACCTCATTGATCACCAGATAATACATACAAGAGAGACACCCCATAATTGCTTCGATTGTGGAAAAGGCTTCAAACACAGGTCAGACTTCATTCAACATAACAGAACCCACACAGGGGAGAAACCCTATAACCTGAGTTCTCTTTAAGCCATGCCTGGGCAAAATACAAGCTCACGGGCTGGATTAGCCCACAGAAGCAGTGGGAAGCCCCAGGCAGGTTGCCTTGCTTTCCCTGCAGTCCTGCAAGCCACTTAAATAGGAATGTTAAATTTCATTTAATCAGCTAATCAACTAGTTGATGGAATTTCCATGGAATTTCTATTTCCGTGGTCGATAAGTAGGGGAGACACAGCAGGATTAATTCTGATAGAGGCAGCAAGATGGGAGGGAGCAACTAGTTGAGGGAGTAGTCAACTATCTGATAAGCTTATGCTTATTGGATAGTGTGAAAGGCCCCAATGTCTCTGCTTGAGGCCTTTCCATACCCTGCCCAGCAACAGGAGGAGAAGAGAGGTCTTCCAAGTAGAACAGAGTGGCAGCCTCTCTTGTAGCCAATCAGAGTGCAGCAGGCTGATATAAAAGAACCTGCTAGGTCATTGCTTGGCAGTTCCTTCCTGGAGCTCAACCCAGGCAGACCTAATGGCTGACTGGGAGAAGATCAGTACTCTGGACACCTCCGAGTAGGAGTTAGACTTCATACCTGGTCAGAATCAGGTCCCACGGCTGAGTAGCCAGTAAGCCAATGGCAATACTTGCAGAACCTGGACAGGAAGAACTTGATCACAAGACCCTAGAGAAAGGGCTGGATGGAGTAGCTTCCTGGAGAAGTGGCCCAGGGAGCATGATGGCAACCAATCACTTTGAGACTGAGCAGGTAACTGCTACTTATAGGGTCCCTGGGCTGGAACCCGCAGGAGTGGGTGGGCCTGGGTCCCTCCCCCAACTCCCCAGTGGCCACAACAGAGGTAAAAGAAGAGATCTGGTCCCAGGCCACATACCAGACACTTACTCTCCTGCAGACAGCTGAGTAGAGACTATAAGACTCCCCTCAGCCACTGAGGGGTGCTCACAAGAAGGGTGGAGCCCTTTACACTGGTACCAGGAGTGGGAGTTATGAGCCACCCCTGCATACAAGGAGTAATGGAGGAGTGGGTGAGTCTGCTGGCCTAGCAGCAGCATATCACTGCAGAGGCACAGAAGGCCCTACTGGAAGCACAGCAAGAGGCACGGCAAGCGGCCCTGCAGTAGCAGAGAGTACTCCTGCAGGTACTTCATCTCTAGCAGCAGAGGCTGCCACTCTGTTCTGCTTGGAGGACCATTCTTCTATTTCTGTTGCTGGGCAGGGTGTGGAAAGGCCTCCAGCAGGGGTACTGGGACCTTGTCCATCCCATCACAGATAGTCAAGTAGTTGCTTACATCCCCACCTGGTAACATGGATGCTGGGCCCTATTTCCCATTAAAACTGTAATCCTGGAGGGGAGAGGGAAAGCTTCAGGTACTGCCTGTGCCCCTAGCAAAATCCCATTGGCTGGCTTATGGCCAGAAACTGGCCCATGGGACCTCCCTGTTTAAATAACAGGCAGCCACAAAGCACCATACCGCCTCCCCTCTTGTTCACACAAGCACATGGCTGGGCAGGCTGGCTGGCTAAGAAACATTTTAACCTCTGCTCTACAGGCAGGCAGACTTGGCTGCTGGCTGGTAAATCTCCTGGCTAGAGTCTGCTTCTGGAACTCCAGCCTCTTCCTTCCCCAGCCCTCTCCCCCCCTCTCCCCCCCAACTCCTGCTCCCCTCCTGCACCCATACCCTCTCCCAGATCGAGCATCCCAATATCCTGCCCCAGGTCACAATCACCTCCTACCCTAGGTCACATCCCAAAACCCTGCACCCCAGTCATCTGCCCTAGGTCACAACTACCTCCTTCACCCAGACTCCCTCCCAAACTCCATTCTCTTCCTGCACCCCAATCCCTTATCCCAAGCTTCCTTCTGCACCCAACCTCCACCCCCAACCCTGCATCTCCTCCATTAATATCATGGAAGAGTGCAGCCCTCGACCACTTTCCAAGATCTTGGAAGGGGACCCCCCCATCAAAATTATTGCCTAACCCTGCTTTAAGCTGTGTTGCCATGTGGCTGTTCTGCAGCATATTCAATGCCATGTGAGCTCTTAGGGCTCTGACGGCAGTGGTCAGGGGGTGGGGGAGATACCTCTACCCACTGGTCTCAACCTGGGCCCAGAGCTGCCTTTGCCAGAGGATAGTTGGCTATCCCACAGCCGCAGAGCTGCCATGGCAAGAAGATGTGTCTTCCCCCTCCCCACCTTCACAATAGCACCATAACTGGGACAGAGAGTGAGCGAGCTCATGGGAGTTTTCTCTCCTGGATGTAGCCTTTCAGTGGCATACATTCAATCCCCTCTATCCTTGAGATCACACCCCCAGCTGGAGCCCTCAGTTAGCCCTGAGGCCCTCAGCCCCAGTCCCACCCCATAGCCAGCCCTCACATCCCTGCTTCTCAACTCTTTGCCCAGCCCTGAGCCTCCTTTGCACAATCCAAACTGCTGATCTCCACTCCTACCACATGAACTTAGTTCTGGGCACCAATACAGAGATGGTGTGTCATATTCCCTCCCTTTTGGTGCTCCTAACAAAACTCATTTTACACATGTGTGGGAAAAATTCAGTGGAACAGTGTATAACTGACCTGAGTGTGATAAAAGCTTCAGTGAGAGCCCAGTCCTTGTTAGACATAGGAGAATCCACACTGCAGAGAAACCTCTCAGCTTGTCTTGTGCCACAACCAGCACCACACCTTCCATAGATGAAGGTTATAAAAACCAATCGTACCAAATCCAAGCAGGTTCTCACGATCCCCAAAGATCTGCCACATTTCCAGGTCCATTTATATCTTAGATGCTACCTAAAAGAGCACGCTGTGGCAGTCCTTTAGAATCTAAAATCAAATGATTTATCAATAATGAAAGAAAGAAAATGTTGAGAGTAAAATTGTTAAAAGAAACAAAATACATATACCAGTTGCAATGTTCCTGGTGCAGGCCTGTAACAGAGATGGAATAAACAGCTATCTTAAATTTCTCTAGAGCACATCCTTTGTTAGGGTGGGCCATCAGTCCTTTTGGGCTCAATTTATAGCAAAGATGCTCCTGAAGTGATAAGCCGGAATGAAGACAAAAATGGAGAAACCTCAGGGCCCCCTTTATACCTTTGCTCATGTGGAGGGAATTCCATGGTTCTTGCTGTGTGAAAGTACCTCCTAAAATGGAGTTTGTCACGTGACCAAGTCACCTGTCTCTTCATGACTCAGTCCTTTTAGACAAGCAGCTGTGTCTCATACACTGGTGTGAAGGTACACAGCAAACTCTTCAGCTGTGGATTGGCACCACTTGAAGTGCATTGTCAGTCATGTATTGCTATATATTTGATTAGTGACTCTTTCTCAACAGGTGCGTGAAACCTGTTGTTAATCTCCCAGAAACAAAACATGTGAAATAGAAGTACAGAGCCAGTACTCATAACTTCAAGTAAAAGTATGAGGTTTTTTTGTATGAATACAAAAATTCTTCTAAAGACAAAAGTAGTATCCGTTATTATTCGTGGTCCGTTTCTGTTAATGTTGCAGTGAGATGATTTTAAAAACCATCAATATCACTTATTTCAGATATTTTAATTTGAAATTTCTTAGTGGTTTCTGATCAATAAAGGAATTGTGGGGTGTGGAGAGGTGTCACAAGGTTATTGTTGGAGGAGTTATGATATTGCTACCATTCTGTGCTGCGTTCAGAGCTGGGTACGTGGCCAGCAGCCACCACTCTCTGGGCACTTTTCTCTGAAGGCAGTGCACAAGTAAAGGTGGCAATACTACAACCCCTCTAAAATAAGCTACACGATTGTCTCATGCAGGCACTGAGACCCTGCAATTCTGCCTGTCTATATGGCCCTGCCTTTGGAACTGGAAGCATTTCAGAGAACGCTAACATTGAGGCCCTGGATTTCAATCTCTTACCTAGCACCTAAATTTGCTTCCAGGACCTCTTGCCTATCTTTCCCTATGTCATTGATACCTGGATGTACCATGATCACCGGCTCGTCATAGAATCATATGATAGAATCCTAAGGCTGGAAGAGACCTCAGGAGGTTATCTAGTCCAGCCCCCTGCCCAAAGCAGGACCAACCCCAACTAAATCAGCCCAGCCAAGGCTTTGTCAAGCTGGGACTTAAAAACCTCTAGAGATGGAGATTCCACCACCTCCTTAGGTAACCCATTCCAGAACTTCACCACCCTCCTAGTGAAATAGTTTTTCCTAATATCCAACCTAGACCTCTGCCACTGTAACTTGAGACCATTGTTCTTGTTCTGCCATCTGTCACTATTGTGAACAGCCTTTCTCCATCCTCTTTGGAACCTCCTTTCAGGAAGTTGAAGGCTGCTATCAAATCCCCCCTCACTCTTCTCTTCAGCAGACTAAACAAGTCCAAATCCCTCAGCCTCTCATCATAAGTCACATGTTCCAGCCCCTAAATATTTTGGTTGCACTCTGCTGGACCCTCTTCAGTGCATCCACTTTCTATAGTGGGGGGCCCAGAACTGGACACAGTACACCAGATGTGGCTTCACCAGTGCTGAATAGAGGGGAATAATAATTTCTCTACATCTGGTGGAACTGCTCCTCCTAATGCACCCTAAGGGTAGGTCTACACAGCAACATTATTTCAAAATAACTTAATCCACGTCAACACAGCAGGCAATTATTTTGAAATAGTGTTGAAATACTGTCATGCTGGAGGACTTCTCACTCCACCTCCTGTAACCTTCATTGTATGAAGAGTAAGGGAAATTGGAGGAAGTGCTCTGTTTCAAAATAAGTGCTGTATAGACACTCCCAATTTTGAAATAAGCTATTTTAAAATAAGCTATGCAATTGATATCACTCTATTTGTGTAGTTTATTTTGAGTTAAGCCCTGCAGTGTAGATGCACTGTTAAAGGCTTGTGCCTTGGACTCCTCTCCCCTTTGAGGCTGGCTTTTCTGGCTGCCTCCTGTGTGCTGCTTGCTAAAGGAGGCAGCAAGGCAGGAATGGGGGAAAGAAGCAAATCCTGCTGAGGCAGGCATCTTGGGCTTAAGCCGCAAGCCCCAGCACAGAACCTGCAGCTGGGATTGTGTCATTCCCTCCTGCCTCTACACAAGCTCAAAGGGGACGCGGAAGCCCTGTTGCCTCAGGACGGGGGAGGAGACAGGAGGCCTCATCTCTCATCTCCTTGCCCTTTGCTTCAGTGCTGGCAATCACAGGTACTGGGGAGCCCCCTGGCTGGCCACAGCCTCAGCCACTTCCTGCTTCATAACCTAGACCCAGGCAGCCCATCAGGGGTCTCTGTATGGCCCCCAAATCTTTTGTTTGCTGTTGCCCAGGTGCAGGTTGTCCAGATTCTGCAACGATTACAGGCTCCACAGGAGGGGGCTGGTTTGATGCTTAATCCCACAGCCCCGCAACAAGCCCCCAAACTCCCCCTGTGCTCTGGGAGCCAGGTTTGCTGTTTGAATTCTGTGTGACAGGTGATGTTAGGCATGGGCACTGGGATTATTTACCAGTTTCCCTTGGGCATGGCTGAACTCCCAACTGTAATGGCCGAGTGGTGAAGGTGTTGGACTAGAAATCCAATAAGGTTTCTCTGTGCAGGTTCAAACCTGCTCACAGCGAGGCCTGTGTTTTGACCGCATCCCTAACCAGGGCAACAAGCTACGCAACCGCTGAGACACTCTCCACACGCTCCCTATCTCGTCAATCCCCTTCTGCTCCTGTCAGAGATGCTTGGGATACTGCTTCATGCTGGTTCCTGGAAGTCTCAGGCAAACTATCAGCTTTCACAGCCTCTGCCCCTTGGCCAGCCTGCCTGTGTATAAAAGCTTGGTGGACTGTTCCTACTGTGTACGAGGGTGAGACGTTGCTTCATTCCAAGCCTGTCTAGTTTCCGAGGCTTAGATGGTTTTTGTGTTTATTTCTTGGGTGATCTTCTTTGCCCTGTATGCTTACTGCTCATAGTCACTCAAGCCGATCTCTCTGGAGTTAAGAGAGATATTTTACCTGTGCTGTGGGAACCTGCACAGGAACACTAGCTGGTGCATTGGCCTCATGACATTGAAGGTTGGTGCCCAGGGTAATACACTTAAACTGCTCAGGCTTGTGACCGGGGCAAGATAGGACAGGGCTGGAGAACCAGGCTTTGGAGATGGGGAGAAGCTTCACAGTGACTGCAGCCGGGTCTGTCCCGGGCTGTGTAAAGCTTTGTGTGAGTGCAGGGTCAGGGGCCATTTCCACCTCATCCCAGCAGCATAGAGTAAGAGGGGCCCAGGCTGGTGAGACACAGGGCTTGAGGGTGTCCCAGTTACAAGTGGAAGACCAGGAGGCCCCTCACAATAACCAATAACTTAGTGCATCTCTCCCACAGTAGCTCTGTCAATACCAAGCACTGTGTGCAACCAGGCCTGTCCGTGTTAGGAAATAGCAGAATGAAGGTATCTATACAGCCTGAGTGCAGGGTTGTTGTGCATGTGTGATACAGACTCACAAGTGTGGTCTTGGGGTCACTTCCATTCCTGTTGCTCTATTGATCCCTCCCCACTCCCAAGGGGCATGGTGCTTTCTCCACCTCTGGGGGGCTGGCAATGAAGATCAGATGCCTTTCTGGAGTGTGCTTTGGTGCCATACAGGAGGCTGCTGATGTGCCTGGGGGGAGAGGGCAGGTCTCAGATGAGAGGATCTAATGGTCTCTTCTTGCCTTAGAGTCTGCTGATTGCATGTGGCACCCTCTGATATTCCCTGTTTGAGCCCCAGAACTAGGCCTGAGTGAGTGGGGGAGACATGGGGGAGCAGCTCAAACATGCCAAGGGGCTGCCCGGAGCAGGACATGAGCCCTGTCAGGCAGCAGTGGCATCACAAGGGCCTTTTGCAGCAGCTCAGCTCATTGGTTGAAGGTGGTTGGGAGGCAGTGACCTCACAAAGGGTCCATGGCAACAACTAGGTGCAATCTCAGAGACCCCCATGGCTTGGCTGCCTGGAATCTCCTTTGTGAAGTTTCCCCTTGAGGGCAGAAGGAATTGAGGGTCACCTCTGGGAGTGTCTCTGTGGAGATTTCCCCTTTTCCCAGGCTGCAGTGGGAAGGGGGCTGTGGCAGGCAGGAGGGGCAGGCACTGAACTGAAGAGAGCTCTGTGAGAAGCAAGAGGGAGAGTTGCAAACATCCAATGAGGATGAGATTTGAACCCACATGTGCAGAGCACAATGGATTAGCAGTACAGTGCCTTAACCACTCAGCCACCTCATCTGAGCTGGGGGGGTTATTTCAAACTACCCAACATCAGCGCTGCTGAGTACCTTTGTGCTACTCACTGGCTGGCCAGGAAAACTGAGGGTGGCGAAGGTTTTGGCTTTTCACAGTGTTCCCTGGGCTATTGTACAAAACTGAGCCTGCAATCTCCTCTAAAAGCCCTATACAAATAGCCCCATGGCAGCGAAGAAGTCAGTACACTAGTGGGTGATGCAGGGAGCTGGGATCAGAGCTGGGCTCTTAACTCGCTGGGTGACCTTGGCCCATTCAGTGAACCTCTCTCTGTCCCTGTCTGTACAGCAGGGACAGCAACACTTACAGACTCCAGAGGCGGGAGCTGGTTTTATGCTTCACCCCATGGCTCAGCAATGAGCCCCCAAACTCTCTCTGTGCTCTGGGAGCCAGGTTTGCTGTTTGAATTCTGTGTGGCAGGTGACATTAGGCCTGGGCACTGGGATTATTTACCAGTTTCTGTGGCCCTGGGGTACAGTTGAGCTCCTGCAGCCCCTGCCACTTGCTCAATGCCCCATGGCTAAGCCCTAGTCCTGGGGTTGCTCCGCTCTAGAGTGTGACAAGAGCTGGGCAAGGGGCTAGGGAGCCAGAGCTCAGTTATTTCAGTCTCCCAGTGATGCTGTGTCACAATATGCCATGGAACACAGAACAGCCGTGGACTCCTCTCCCATTGGGTGTCTTCCTGGGGGCACTTCCGGCTGTGGCACAACCAGCTCCCGGGGCTCTGGGATCTGGGCTACAGGACAGTGTGCAGCAGAGATAGGTCTCCTTATGTCTGCTGATTTGTCACTACCTGGCTGGCCTGCAGGGCCCCAGAGCCCCTGTCCCACCCTGGTGGGGCCAGGGCGCACCTCTCACTGGCTGGGAGATCAATACTTCCATCTCAGTGACCTGTGATCATGTGTCAGCTCCTCAGACCCTGCAACAGCCATTACCTGGACTCAGAGAGAGACCCGCCCCACCCCCTACAGTTCAGCTACCCCTGTGACAGAGGGCCCCTTACACTGACTATAGGAGTCAAGGGATGCCCAGGCCCAAAGGCCCAGCCCTTCCCCCAGGGCACAGCAAACCCCAGGCTGCCAGAGGCCTCGGAGAAGAGGGCTATGCACTGTTTCTGCACCCTGAGGGCAGCGAGCAGGCCAGTGGTAAAGCTCAGAGCCTGTCCCCACCTGGCAAGATACTGTGAGCTCTCCTTGCGTGGAAGGAGCCCTGTCCCGTGGTGCTAGGATAGAATTCCCACTTGGAGAGGGCGCTGCCTGGTAGAGCTGCTGGGCAGGCTGAGGAAACACAGAGAGGGCTGCAATGTGGTAAATGGAAGCAGAGGAGGCTTGTTCTTCTGGGCTACGTCTAGACTGGCATGATTTTCCGCAAATGCTTTTAACGGAAAAGTTTTTCCGTTAAAAGCATTTGCGGAAAAGAGCGTCTAGATTGGCACAGACGCTTTTGCGCAAAAGCACTTTTTGTGGAAAAGCGTCCATGCCAATCTAGACACGCTTTTGTGCAAGAAAGCCCCGATCACCATTTTAGCCATCGGGGCTTTTTTGCGCAAAACAATTCTGGGTTGTCTACGCTGGCCCTCTTGCGCAAAAGCATTTGCGCAAGAGGGCTTTTGCCCGAACGGGAGCGTCATAGTATTTGCTCAAGAACACTGACGATCATACATTAGATCGTCAGTGTTCTTGCGGAAATTCAAGCAGCCAGTCCAGACAGCTGGCAAGTTTTTCCATAAAAGCGGCTGATTTTCCGGAAAAACTGGCCAGTCTAGACACAGCCCTGGAGTTTCCCTGGTGCGTTGCTTGTGGTGCTGCTGGCCAGCTCTGAAGCAGGGTTGGAGTTTGTGTCAGTGCCTGTGGCTCAGGCTGTGACATGGAGCACGGTGGGACGTTCCTTCACTTTCTGTTCCTGTCCCCTCTGGGCAATTGAACATGGAACAGTCTCTTCCATTGCCCAGCAAGCCCAGTGTGGGCGAGAATGAACCACTGACTGTCACCCGCCTTCTGGCCTCCTAGTTAGGGCCAGGAGCTGCTATCACTGAGCCCTGGTCTGGTGCTCGGTCAGAGAGTGAAACTTCTCAGCAAATCTTTGTCCTGTGTCTCTCCCCTGTCAGGCAACAGTAATTCTGGGGGATTTCTCCACTCCTCTTGTTCTTCCTGGTGCTGGGAAGGGCCTGTGCAAACCAGCCCTTCTCAGGGCCTCCCAGCAGAAGGTGGCATGTGCCTGCTGGCAAACTTCTATTCCAATGAGCCTGCCCAAATCAGTAAGTGTGCATCTATACAGCAAAATTACTTTGGAATAATGAATGTTATTCCAAAATAACTCTGCGAGCATCTACACAGCAATAGTGTTATTTCGAAATAATTTCAAAACAATGGGAGGCTTATTCTGACTTCTGTAAACCTCATTCTATGAAGAACAATGCCTATTCTGAAATAGAGCTTCAGGGGGTAGCCGAGTTAGTCTGTTACAGAAAAAAACAACAACAAATGGTCTGGTAGCACTTTATAGACTAACAAAACATGTAGATGGTCTCATGAGCTTTCGTGCTGTGCCCATGAAAGCTCATTATAGACTAACAAAACATGTAGATGGTATAATGAGCTTTCATGGGCACAGCACGAAAGCTCATGAGACCATCTACATGTTTTGTTAGTCTATAAAGTGCTACCAGACCATTTGTTGTTTTTTATTCTGAAATAGTTATTTAAAGCAGAGATAGGCGATGTCAGGTTAGGCAGCATGTGGGGCTTTATGGCAGGCTAGAAAGTGTGTTGGACCTCTTAGGATCATAGAATCATAGAATACTAGGACTGGAAGGGACCTCGAGAGGTCATCGAGTCCAGTCCCCTGCCCTCATGGCAGGACCAAATACTGTCTAGACCATCCCTGATAGACATTTATCTAACCTACTCTTAAATACCTCCAGAGATGGAGATTCCACAACCTCCCTGGGCAATTTATTCCAGTGTTTGACTACCCTGACAGGTAGGAACTTTTTCCTAATGTCCAACCTAAACCTCGTTGCAGTTTAAGCCCATTGCTTCTTGTTCTATCCTCAGAGGCCAAGATGAACAAGTTTTCTCCCTTCTCCCTATGACACCCTTTTAGATACCTGAAAACTGCTATCATGTCCCCCCTCAATCTTCTCTTTTCTAAACTAAACAAA
Organism: Pelochelys cantorii; assembly: GCA_032595735.1. Classification (NCBI taxonomy): domain Eukaryota; kingdom Metazoa; phylum Chordata; order Testudines; family Trionychidae; genus Pelochelys; species Pelochelys cantorii. Next base: position 16,142,597 of record CM064345.1, read on the forward strand.
CCCAATTCTTTCAGCCTTCCTTCATAGGTCTTGTTCTCTAGACCTTTAATCATTCTTGTTGCTCTTCTCTGGACCCTCTCCAATTTCTCCACATCCTTCTTGAAATGCGGTGCCCAGAACTGGACACAATACTCCAACTGAGGCCTAACTAGCACAGAGTAGAGTGGAAGAATGACTTCTCGTGTCTTGCTCACAACACACCTGTTAATGAATCCCAGAATCATGTTTGCTTTTTTTGCAACAGCATCACACTGCTGACTCATATTCAGCTTGTGGTCCACTATAACCCCTAGATCCCTTTCTGCTGTACTCCTTCCTAGACAGTCGCTTCCCATTCTGTATGTGTGAAACTGATTGTTCCTTCCTAAGTGGAGCACTTTGCATTTGTCTTTATTAAACTTCATCCTGTTTACCTCAGACCATTTCTCCAGTTTGTCCAGATCATTCTGAATTATGACCCTATCCTCCAGAGCAGTCGCAACCCCTCCCAGCTTGGGATCATCTGCAAACTTAGTAAGCGTACTTTCTACGCCAATATCTAAATCGTTGATGAAGATATTGAAGAGAGCTGGTCCTAAAACAGATCCCTGCGGAACCCCACTTGTTATATCTTTCCAGCAGGATTGTGAACCATTAATAACTACTCTCTGAGTACGGTTATCCAGCCAGTTATGCACCCACCTTATAGTAGCCCCATCTAAGTTGTATTTGCCTAGTTTATTGATATAAACTAAGTGTGAGCCAAGCCAGTCATTTGAAGTTTGTGGGTTCAAATCATGGCAGAACCACTTCAGCTCCACCCTGATGACTAGGGCACCTTTTACAAAATAGATAACCTCTTGAATGTGGCCAAATAGGTTCAGGCAAAGGAAGAAAAACAGGGCTGGCTACCGGGAGCTACAATACTCTACACAACAAGCAGCTGTGCTTGCACCTCCCTTCCCCCCACAAACAAGGCAATGAGAAGTGGGGATGAGAAAAAAGAAAGTCAGCCATCTCTTGGGGCTTCTCCTTTCCAGAAGCATAATGGTTAAAATGCTGCCTCTACTTCTCACTGACATTCATGGATGTTCTTTTCTGCTACCCTGTCTCTGTTCTCTGCCTTGTACCTATACTGTCCCCTGGTCCTGCCCAGCTCTAGCTCCCTCCAAGTTGTCTGCTGCCACCAGCATGGGCTGAGCACAGGGACCCTACAATTGTGATGGCATCAGGCCCCTCCCACTGATCTGCTCAGTCACTCAGGGTGCATCAATACTGCACCCTTATCTGAAAATAAATTATGCAATTTGAGCTGTGCAAATTGTGTAGTTTATTTTGAGTTAATTTCAAAATGGCTTATTTCGTAATTTGCACTGTCTACACAGCACCAAATTTCAAAATTGAGCACCATTACAAAACATCCCTTAATCCTCATGGAATGAGGTTTACAGAGATTTTGGAAGAGTGAGCCCGTTACATTTTGAAATAACGGGCTTGCTCAAAAGACCTGGAGTAGTGCATCTCATGCTATGTCTAGACTGCAGAGTTTTTCCGGGATACCAGAGGTATCCCGGAAAAGCTCTGCCGCATGCAGGGAACACGTCCACTTTTTCAGAACAGTTTCTGAAAAAGCGGGCATGTTCTTTCGGCATCCCTGTATTCTTCTCAGTAAGAGGAATAAGGGATGTTCCGAAAGAGGAGTTTTTTCCAAAATTTAGCCCCGTGTAGATGGGCCAAATTTTGGAAAAGCCTCTTCTAAAGAAAAAAGTGGAAAAAGGTACGTAAATTGCAGTTTGCAATTTGCATATCTTTTTCTGATAAAACTGTGCAGTCTAGACATAGCCGCAGGAAGCTGAGTCATTGTCCCCTTGAGCGGCACTCTTTGCTAGCCAATCAGCTATATGCAAAGGAGCATCAAGGAGCAGCAAAGGGTCAAGGCTCCGATGTTAGGTCAGCAAACAAGCAGCCAATGCCTCACCCCAAGGGAGCTGGCTGGAGACCATGTTGAGCGAGCCGCCGCCTCACTTAGGTGTAGCGGGCACTTCCTCACCTGAACAACTCTGCCCCTCTAGGGCCTATCTCTAGGGTTCCTGCCACTACCAGGCAAAGATGAGGTAACTGGCTCTGTGGACATTGGGAAGTGATATACCTTGACTTTAACAAAGCTTTTGATACGGTCTCCCACAATATTCTTGCCAGCAAGTTAAGGGAGTATGGATTGGATAAATGGACTGTAAGGTGGATAGAAAACTGGCTAGATTTGTCGGGCCCAATGGGTAGTGATCAATGGCTCAAAGTCTGGTTGGCAGTCAGTTTCAAGCAGAGTGCACCAAGGGTCGGTTCTAGGGCCGGTTTTGTTCAACATCTTTATTAATGATCTGGATGAGGGGATGGATTGCACCCTGAGCAAGTTTGCGGATGCCTCTAAGCTAGGGGGAAAGGTAGATACTTTGGAGGATAGGGATAGGGTCCAGAGTGACCTGGACAGATTAGAGGATGGGGCCAAAAAAATCTGATGAGGTTCAACAAGGATAAGTGTAGAGTCTTGGACTTGGGACGGAAGAATCCCAAGCACTGTTACAGACTGGGGACTGACTAGCTAAGCAGCAGTTCAGCAGAAAAGGATGTGGGGATTACAGTGGATGAGAAGCTGAATATGAGTCAACAGTGTGCTCTTGTAGCCAAGAAGGCTAATGGCATATTAGGATGCATCTACACTGCAGGGCTTAACTTGAAATAAGCTACGCAAATTGAGCTACATCATTTGCATAGCTTGTTTCCAAATAGCTTATTTCAAAATTGGGAGCATCTACACAAGGGCTACTCAATTCTGGAAGCCCTGGGGCCCACAATGATACTCACAGGACATGCTGAGGGCTGCAACGTAAGTGTAGTTGCATGTACATGCAAATATATATATGGAAATATATGCAAATAGCGTCTTTCACACTGACAGGCATTAATATAAATATTAAGCCTTAAGCCATGGCACTGGACCCAAACATGGCCATTGTGAGCCAGTGAGCATCTCTCAGGCTCTGTCCACAAGGCTAAGCAGCCAGCACTTCCCACAATGCCCTGGCACTCCCAGCACCGCCTCCTTGGAGGCTAGAAATACCAACACCCTGTACCTGTCTGTTCCAGCCAGCCCATCTGCTTGCATCTTTCAGTGTTCACCCTGCTTGGGAGATGCCTCGCTGTTGTGGAGCATGTTCCCAGTGGAGGCCACGTTCAAAGGATCCCACATGTTGAGCCCTGTGTAACCCTTCTGCCGGGTAGGCCTGGCAGCAACCAGGGCCAGGTTCAATATCTTGGGGTCCATCTCACACAGAACCGGCTCAAGCCCCCACCCAGTAACCTGGGAAATTCACACACCCCTGGGTGTCTCTGAAAGGCAATGCTTCCCCACTCACAAGCACAGAGTCTGAGTGTAGGAAAGAAACATTTAATGAAACAGAGAGAGAAGTCATATGGCATTAACTTGGGAAAATACCACAAACAGAGTTCATAACCCAAACATGAGCTAAGCCCCCTACCCCCAGCCAAGAATCACCCGAAGTCCCAAAGTCCAACACCCCAAAAGTTTCTGTCCCTGGTCATTGCCACCCAGAGTCCAAAAGTTCACCTGCAGAGTTTCACCTCCCAACCTGGGTAGAAATGGGGGTGGGGGGGATAGATAGGGGGCACCTTATGAGTCACTCCGCTACGCTCCACCAGCTGTCTCGTTCCACACTACCAGATGCTCCGCTGGTCGCCTGCTGCCGCTCCGCACCACGCCGCTGGTCACTGCTCCGTGCCTGCCGCTGCTTCGTGCCACACCACTGGTTGCTGTGCTTCACCTGCCGCCGCTCCGCACCACACCATACCACTAGCTGCAATGGATCTGGCTCCTAGCCAAATCAGTGATTTCAGCTCTTAAGCTACCACCTAGACTAGCAAAGGATTCCAGCTTTCACTAGACTAGAAAAAGACTTCTCATAGAGTCTGCTTTAGGTCTGTCCTTAAAAGAAAAGGGGAGGTTGGGCTGGTCTTACAGCTCATACCTAACAGGTGTGAAGCAGGCTGACTCAAGCCCCTTAACCCTTCCCCCCAGCTTAGTTCACTCAACTCTGGAAGGGGGGAGGCTTGTTCCTCGGAGACCTCTTACAATGATGGTGGTGTCTCTCCTGCAAGCACTGGTGGCATGTTTTACAGTTCCCACATTTAGGGATATCATGATTTGTGACCCCCACAACAGCCCCAAATTATTTACAATACACCACATTCCATTCCAACACTGATCTTCCATCAGCCCTGGCTGAATGGGATTTACATAGCCACACCTTGTATTCCCTCCCCATCCTGGCATGAGCTGTATTTACATATCAACAGTTAACAGTTAATTATCTTACACAGCTAAACAATTGTAGGGGGCACACCCACCCTAGGGCAGCTCTCTCCTTTTAGCTGGCTGATAGCAAGCAGCAGTTCAGCCCCTGCTTACACCTGCATAAATCCAAACTCCACTGCAGGCTGTAAACAAATGGGCTGCAGGCCACATATGGCCCATGATCTGCATGTTGAGTAGCTCTGATCTACGCAGCATTTATTTTGAAATAGAGCACTTTTTCTCCAACTTCCCTTACTCTTCATACAATGAGGGTTATAGGAGTTAGAGTAAGAAGTCCTCCAGCTTGACAATATTTTGACATTATGTTGAAATAGTCCATGTCTACACAGAAGGCAGTCAAGTTATTTCAAAATACTGTTGCTATGTAGATGTACTTATGGACTGTGTCTATACTGGCGCGATCTTGCGCCAGAGTTATGCAAATGAGGCTCAGCGTGGAATATCGCCGAGCCTCATTTGCATAACTAGTGAGCCACCATTTTTGCGGAAGAGGCTCTTGCATAAGACGGAGCTGTCTACACTGCCCCTTCTTGCGCAAGAAAAACCCTCTTGCGCAAAGCCATTATGCTGATTATTTTCAGGCATAACGGCTTTGCGCAAGAGGGTTTTTCTTGCGCAAGAAGGGGCAATGTAGACAGCTCCGTCTTGCGCAAGAGCCTCTTCTGCAAAAATGGTGGCTCATTAGTTATGCAAATGAGGCTCGGTGATATTCCACGCTGAGCCTCATTTGCATAGCTCTGGCGGAAGATCGCGCCAGTATAGACACAGCCTTAAGGTACATTAGGAGGAGCATTTCCAGCAGATCGAGAGAAGTTATTATTCCCCTTTATTTGGCACTGGTGAGGCCACATCTGGAGTACTGCATCCATTTCTGAGCCTCCCACTATAGAAAGGATGTGGACACATTGGAGACGGTCCAGCGGAAGGCAACCAAAATGTTTAGGAGGCTGGAACACATGACCTATGAGGAGAGGCTGAGGGATTTGGGCTTATTTTGTCTGCAAAAGAGAAGAGTGAGGGGGGACTTGATAGCAGCCTTCAACTTCCTGAAGAGGGATTCCAAAGAGGATGGAGAGAGGCTGTTGTCAGTAGTGAGGGATGGCAGAACAAGGAGCAATGGTCTCACGTTACAGTGGGGGAGATCTAGGTTGGATATTAGGAAAATCTATTTCCCTAGGAGGGTGGTGAAGCACTGGAATGGGTTACCTAAGGAGGTGGTGGAATCTCCATCCGTAGAGGTTTTTAAGCCCCATCTTGACAAAGCCCTGGCTGGGATGGCTTAGTTAGAGTTGGTCCTGCTGGCCCAGCTCATTCCCCAGGGGAACTGAGTGCTCTGCTGCACTTTCTGGGGTACAGCTAAGTCTCCCTCGGGGCCTGTTCCACCCCCCCATCCTCTGCCCATCCGAGGGCAGGACAGGAACACACTGCTTAGAAGGGGAGCTCTAGTGAGGGCTGGCAGGTCTAACACTGGCAGGGCTCAGACTGCAGCTGCCACATGGCAGGTGACTAGAACTTGGAGAGAAAGGACCCCACAGAGCTCTAGCACCCCAAGGGCTCTGTCCTCAAAGCTCCTGGCTGGGGGGGGGCCCGGCTCACCCGGCTCCTTGGCTCAGATACTCTACTTAAACCAGCAGGAGGCAGAAGTTGTCTGAGCTGTAAGAAGAAACCTTGGCTGACAGTTTCAGACCTGCCTACATTCCTGATCTGCCGTTTCTGACTGTCGGTGCTGGGTGGTGTGCTGCCCAACAAGCCCCTTTCATCTGCTTCGTGACTCTGTCTCTTTTCTATATGGTTTTCTGAGGATCAATCACATCCTATTTTCCTGACACAACCAAACTCTGACCTTACTTTAAGTTAGGATAAATTGCATACCCAATTTGGTGGTCCTAACTCTTAGCATTTAGGAGATCTTGAACAGCCAGCCAGACACAGAGGGTGTGTCTAGACTACAGGGTTTTTTCGAAAAAAGTGGCCTTTTTTCGAAAAAACTGTACCTGCGTCTAGACTACTGCCACGTTCTGTCATCAGTAAATCACAAGAACGTGGCGGTTTTGTTGACAGTGGTAAACCTCATTCTATGAGGAATAACGTCTTTTTTAGAAAGTCATCTTTCGAAAAAAGGCACTATTGCATGAAAACAGGGCTTTTTCGAAAGAGAGCGTCTAGACTCTCTTTCGAAAAAGCGAGCCGCTTTTTCAAAAAATCTTCTTGTTGTCTAGATGCTTTTTTTCAAAAGAGGCTTGCAGTCTAGACGTAGCCAGAGATGCATGCACAGATGCACAGAGAAAAACACTCTCAAATATTCAAAAAGAAAAACATAGAAAGAAAAATCTCCAAGTATCATCTAGTACAGCGGTTCTCAAAGTGCAGTTCATGGTCAGAGTTCACCCCCTCCACCTCTCCCACAAAGTGGGGAGCCTGCGCTAATGCTGGAGCCATGCAGCTGGCGCACAACTGTGAGGCTGCAACATCAGCTCCAGCTGCCAGGCAGAGAAGTGAAGAGAGCAAACTCATCTCCCTCCCTCTCACGCAGGCCACGGAGTTACACGTGGAGGAGTGCCACCACCATGTTAAGAGCGGCGTGTCCCTCAGTTGGTCCTGCAGGGCAGGCTGGACTGCATGGGGTCCAGCCAGATGGAACAGGCTCTCATGGAGCGTAAGTGGCTGGTGCCCTCCCCCTTCCCCGACAGCAGATTAGGCTGAACCGTGCCCTGCGGCGGTGGGAGGAGGCAGCACTGAGGACCCCAGAGGATGCAGGTGGGGGATCAGGTCCCTTCAGAGTTTGCACCCATGGAGATTCAGTCTGGGGGAGGGGCCAAACCGCCTCAGCACCCGCCCCCCGAGGACACCATGGATCGGATCCCGACAGGACCCTGCCCCCAGCAGGACTGGACATCCCAAGGTCACCCTCTCGCCCACTGCCACCTCACTGCACTGCACCCAGCCTCTCTGCTCCCCCCTTTTTCTTGCCTCCCATTGAGTCACACTGACCACAGCTCTGTTCCCAGGGCACCCTATGCCCCATCTCCCTGAATCCCCTCAGCCACTCTGCCACCCAGCTGTATCCTCAGTCACTCTCTGCCCCTGGCCAGAACCCTACCCACTGTCCACTCCTACACCCGCCCTCCTGGGCAGACTGTGAACCCTTCCCCAAGTCCACTCCTGCACCTTCCCCCCTGGCCAGATTCTGCATCCTCCCTCCTGTCCAGACACCCTACCCCCACCCTGCTCCTGCATCCACCATTGCTCCTTACACCCGCCCTCTTGGCTGCACACACTGCACCCTTCCTTGCTCCTGTGCTCACTCCCCTTGGTCAGACAACCTACTACCCGCCTGTTTCTGCACCCCAACTCCCACCCAGACCTCACAACTTCTCCCCCTACTGAATCCCACCTCCCTCCCAGATCCTGTACCCCATCCCTACCCCCACTTACAGCTCTGTCCCACACTGAACCCCTCATTTTTGTGCCCACCACAGAGCCTAAGGGGGTCCCTAAAATCCACTAACTCCAGAACCCCCAAAAAGTAAATCTGGCCTATGGGAAGCCTAGGATCTGAGTCCTCTCTGTCCCGTCCCCTCGCCTCATGGGGCTGGAGTGCCAGAGGAGTGAGGTGTCTCAGTTGGGGGCCACATCAATGAGGGTTGGGGTGTTTTGGAGGAGTTTTTTTGCTTCTCAGTTGTATGGTCCCCAACTGATTTTTCTGTGGGTCAATGGCCCTGACCCAGAAAAGGTTCCCCACACCTGCCATAGATAAAGAAAACATTGAATTTTTTTGTGTTGGACGTAAGTTAATATTTTACTGTATTTAAAAAGAAGTTTGATAAACTAACATGAGAAAGTTAAAACACTTAATCTGTTTAATAATTTAAATTAAACCATTCTCCCTAGCTGCAGAACTAGCAAAATGGCTCAGGTGTAATTATGTAATTAATGGTGAGTTTCCATTAACAACTGGTGGTCCATGGAAAGGTTTACATTGAGCCAGGTGGTCCACAGACCAAAAAGTTTGGGAATCACCGATTTATTGTAACGATATCAAGCCTGTGTCTCTTAATTCTCTTGATTGTATTAAGGTTGCTTGAGTTCTTTCATCGGAGATAACCCCATAGGGCAAGCCATCACCATTTACACATTTGGGACAGCTCTACTGATAATACTGAAGAACATTAGGTCCAAATGTTTGGGTTAACATAAGTGACTTGCCTAAGGTTGCACAGGAAGACTGTGTCAGGGCAGGAAACTGAATGCAGGTCTTGTAAGTGCAGTGCCTGAATTGCATGTAGAGCTCTCCTCACATGTGTCTACTCCAGAGCTACTGCGCACAGAACACTTGCAGAGCGTGAACTGCCTCATCCACCCTTCCTCAGCCCCAGCACCCAGCCCCTCTCATGGGCAGGAACCAGCATGTCACAGAGATCAACCACAGGCAGGAAAGGACTCTGAGAACCACATTCTCCTTCCAGGGACTTAGCACACTGGCATCAAGGGGACTCTGCAGGCACTAACAGCAGCCAGCCCCAGCCCTGCAACTCTGGTACCTGCCATTCCTGCCTCAGCCCTTCCACTCACACCTTCTGTGAAGGCATACAATGGGCAAGATAGTGCAAAAGCATATTCAGACCTTAACTGTGGGAAGAACAGCACTATTATTATGTCCCTGAACCTGCTTCCCCAGGGTGGGAGGGCAGGGGTGTGGAGGGGACAGTCTCTCACACATGAACCAGGATTACTGGGGCTGATACTCTTGACATTGGGAAGCAGGGGCCAATGAGGGACCAAACCCAGCCAAGCTGCTCCAGAGCCCACCCAGCCACTGACATCCAAGGGGACAGGAAGCCTTACCCGGGGTATGTCTAGATTACAGAGTTTTGTCATAAAACCTGAGTTACATCCACACTGCAAGCATGTTCTTTCGACAGTAAATTGAAAGATCAGAGGGGTTTTTTTTACACAATTGGTATTCCTCATTCTACGAGGAAGAAGCCTTTTTGCGAAAGAGCTCTTGCACAAAAAATCATATGTGGACAGGGAGGAGAGGTTTTTTGCACAAGAAGAGGCCTCCAGGAAAAAGCACAGGTGCCCTGGTGGCCCCTCCTTACCAGCTAATCACAACTCCGTAGTTCCTGTCTCCTGGCCCCTCTTAAAGCTGCAGGCACCCTGGACAAGCCTTGAGGCAGGAATTCGGACAGAGAGCAGCAACCTGACCACTTGGCTCTCCCTGCCACAACCATGTCTGCCCCTGAAGCCCCTGCAGCCCCCCTGGCCCTCGTCGGGAACAGCCCCAGGGGTCTGAGGACCCACCCAGGGGGACCAAGAGGCGTGCCCCATCCTGGACAGGCCCGGAGATACAGTTCCTCCTCGAGCTGTGGGGCAAGGAGGGGACGCTCCAGGATCCCCAGGCCAAGTGGCACAATGCGGACATTTATGGCCAGATGGCCACCTCCCTGGCAGAGTGTGGACACCCACCTCAGACTATGGAACAGGTCCGGAGTAAAGTCAAAGTGCTCCACCAGGGATATGTCCAGGCCACCAATGCCAGCTCTGGCTCAGGGACAGGACCCCGCACCTGCCCCAACTACAGGGAGCTGCACCACATCCTGGGAGGGTGGGGAAATATCTTCCCCACCCATCCTGGTGAACTTCAGGGTTGAGACCCCCGTCATCATCTGGGTGGAGGAGCAGGAGGGCCAGGGCCAGAGGAAGAGCAGAAGGAGGAGAAGTGACCCTTCCACCCTCCTGTTCCCCCTCCTATGATCATTCCCACTCCATCTGCCCCCTCTGCTATGCCTCTGCTCCCTCCCCACATGATGCCCATGCCCCCTTCCCTAGCAATGCTCATGCCCCCTCCCCAAGTGATGCCTATGGCCCTGCCCCCTGCCCTCCCTGCCAACCATGACCCCACTTCTGCCCCCACCTCCTGTCCACCCCTCTGTGCTCCCCAGACCCTCACAACCCTGACAAGGTCCCTGCACCTGAGGGGATATCTCGAGCTGCCCCCATCCCCCTCCCATTTGTGAGCCCCCCTTCCGGTTCAGAGCCCCCCTTCCCCTACCCACCCTTTCCCAATGTTTCATTAATACAGAGTTAATGTTTTGTAAAACCAAACAGGTGTGTTTATTGGGAGGTAAGGGAAAGGGCAAAGGGAGGGGTTGTGGTGGGGAAGAGATAGAGCAGCAAGCCAGAGGCCCCTACTGGGGAGGCCTGGGGGAGAGTTACTGGGGTCCTTGAAAGAACCTCTCCCTCAGGGCCTCCCGGATGCGCACCCCAGCCTAATGGGCCTGGCAGATGGCAGCTGTCCAGGGCTGCCCGAACGCATGGCCCTTGCGGCCAGTGTCTACCCCCCACCCCAGGAGAAAGGCCTCCCCCTTCCGCTCCACAACATTGTGGAGGATGCAACATGCTGCCATCACCTCGGGGATATTGTGCTTCCCTAAGTCCAGGAGGGCAAGGAGGCACCAGAAACATGCTTTGAGGCAGCCAAAGGCACATTCTACCTGGATCCTGGCTCAGTTAAGAGGGGACAGGCCCGAGGCCTCTAGCTTGCCCAGGCTCACACCAAGGGGCTTTCTGTGGTGCCAGGCAGGGGAGGGAATGCCAGGCACAGGCCAGTGGTAGAAGGGGCAGCACCTGCCTGGGCAGAAAGGGGAGCTGCAAAGAGTGAGATGCGGCTTTTCTGCCTGGTTTTGCTCAGGGGTCCTTCTGCATGCAAAGCACCTGTGACTGCCCCTGTGCTGCTGGGTTCTTCTGGCACTCTCCTGGGAGGCCATCCCCTTGGGGGGTACTTGCCCTGACACATGTGGAAGGGCCAACCTGGACAAAACAGCAGCCCTTGGACACCCTTCGATAGCTCAGCTGACAGAGCGGAGGACTATAGCAGGTGCCCAGCAATTGGCTCCTCAGGTGGCTGGTTTGGCTCTGGCTTGAAGGAGAGTTTCTTTTCCTTCCCTCTGGCTGCAGGCCCCACCTTTGGACAAGGCGTGCAAGGTGGCTGCCTTGGGTCCATCCCTTCAGGGCCCCGCACTACAATGACAGCGTAATGGGTAGAGATGATCTAATCAAACCACAAGGCACGGGGTGATGGGTGATATCTAAGAAGCATCAGAGAGGGGCAGCCTGACACGTCAGCAGTGATGTGCAAGTTGTTTGTACCTGTATATAAAGTGGTGTCTTGGAGGGACAGTGTCCAGCTGGGGGGGCAGTGGGAGTTTCCCACTGGTTGAGCTGATGCCGCTGTTGTAAGTATATGTGTGTAGTGGTTCAGTAGAGTCTATGACTGTACTTTGCTTAACAATGAACCTGCCCAGGCACTTTCGACCCTTATCTGGTTTGTAATCTTTGGGGCCCTCTCAGGGTCTGCGGTGGTCATTGGGCCCACATCACTGAGCACACACACAAGCAGCCTTCTGCTTATCATCATTAACAGGGCCAAAGACCTGTGAGAACACCATGGCAGTAAATCCTCCTGACTACATCCCCCCCCAGACAGACCCCTCCCCACCAACCCCTCCTCCACATTCCTCCCTAACTGCTAGTCTTTCCCCCACAGACAAAGCCCCCTTCTTCTAGATGCTCCCCCCATGTCCCTGACTAATTCCCACTCTGTCACCCCACAGACAGAGCTTCCCTCTGCCAGCGCCTCCCCACATCCATGACCAATTCCCAATCTGTGCCTCACAGGCAGATCCCCCCCTTTTACAGCCCCTGCCCCACATCCCTAACTGCTAGTCTGCCCCCCACCCCACCCCAGAGCCTCCCCTTCCAGAGACAGTTGCAGAGAGGCATACATGTTTCACAGGCAATTTGGCCCTCCTCCCACGTGGCTTCTCTCCACAGCTGGGGAGGGACTCCCTCTGCACCCTCTCCCATCTGGCCTGGCACCCATGGCCAGGCTGTGATGGGCGACGGGGATCACCACTCCCTGCTGTGTCCCGTCCAGCCACAGGCTGTGTGAGAGCATGGGCACCCAGCTGGAGTCCTCCCACACTGAGCCAGAGCTGAGCTAGGGGCTCAGACAGCTCCCTGCAGCGCCTCAGCTCCCAGGAGGGCATAGACTGTAAGCAGGATTGAGGGGGCCGCTGTCGTGGGGAGCTGCTGCACTCAGGGAAGCTGGGGAATTCCCAGTACCTCAGCCCCCACAGCAAAATCTCCCTCGACATTCACAAGAGGAGAGAGCAGGGAGTAATCTCTATTGTCCTGCTCATGGTGGGGGAGAGGACATGGAAACCTCAATTCTGCCCCCTGCACACATTGGGAACCCCGAAATCATCTCTTCCTCATCTCTCAATCACTTCTCTCTCCCAGCCTGACTTATTGTCCCCCTTCCTCTTCCAGTTTATTTGCTGCATCTTTTGGTCATTGCAAAATATACAGTGAGACAGAGACTTTTTGAGGGGTATTAATGCCTCCATCCAGAGTTTGGGGGCCTCTGGATGTCCCTCTCCTTGCATCTCCCTATGGAGTGTGATTTAGCCCATCCTAATATGTCATCGTGTCATGGTGTTGCCTTGTTTATACCGTCTGTACCCGTGAGGCCTTTGTAGATCCCACTTTTTCAGGCACAAGGTTCACTGTCTTGGGCTCTCAGTGTGCATTCTTGCCACGTCTATTACGATAGAAAATCGAACAGTCCTGTAGCACCTTAGGGTGCGTCTACACTGCAGGGCTTAACTCGAAATAAGCTACACAGATTGAACTGCATCAACTGTGTATCTTATTTCGAAATAGTAATATTGGTCATGCCCGTTTTCTTCCACAATTTGATCTGAGGAAGTGGGTCTGGCCCACGAAAGCTCATCACCTAATAAACCATCTTGTTAGTCTTTAAAGTGCTGCATAGTCCTGTCTTTTATTTCAAAATAGGGAGTGTCTACACAGCACTTATTTCAAAACAGAGCACTCTTCCTCTGACTTCCTTTGCTCCTCCTACAATGAGGGTTACAGGACTCAGAGTAAGAAGACCTCCAGCTTGACAGTTTTTCAACATCATTTTGAAATAACTGCCTGCTCTGTAGACGTGGACTAAGTTATATCAGAATAGCGCTAGTTATTTCAAAACAATGTTGCAGTGTAGATGTACCCTTAGAGACTAACAAAAAATATACACAGTATCTTGAGCTTTCGTGGGCACAACCCTCTTCCTCAGATGAGCAAATTGATGGTAAAACTTAAAAAACAACTAATAATGTTTCCCTCAGTGTCTGGGTGATCACCTGTAATCAGCCTCTTTTGTCCTTTAAGTCTTTGCAGTGATTGGTCTTAGGAAGACATGTGACCCCTTAACTGGTAGGGCAGGGCTGGGTAAAATACGGCCTGGGGCCCAGATCTGGCCCGCCAAGCCACCAGGTCTGGCCCATGGACCACCCTGCCAGGACCCTCAGGCACCCAGCTGCCACTGTTTAAAACACAGTCCCTGCAGCTCTCTGCTCTGCAGGGAGGGGGAAGCTTCCTGCGATCTCCCCACCCCTAGCCCAATCCTCAGCTCCTATTGGCCAGACACAACCGGCCAATAAGAACTGACCTCAGCCAATCACTTGGATCCTATTGGCTGGAAACAGCCAGCCAATCGGAGCTGAGAGATTAGCCTAAGAGACCGGGTCAGCACAAACCTATTCCCCCATGCAGAGTTGAGAGCACGTGGATGGAGCAGCCTGTATTTTCAAGGGGGCTGGGGCTGCAACAGGCAGGGAGCCCAGCCTGCCTTGAGGGGGTGCTGCAGCCTGCTGGCCAGGAGACACTTAAGTAAATTCCTCCCAGCCAGCACCGGCCTCTGGAACCCCAACCCCTCCTGCACCCCAGCTCCCTCCCCCAACTCACCATCCAAACCCTCTGCACCCCCTGCCCAACTGGCTGGATGTTGGGTCCACTGGGTAGTGATCAATGGCTCATTGTCTGGTTGGTGGTCGGTTTCAAGTGGAGTGCCCCAAGGATTGGTTCTGGGGCTGATTTTATTCAACATCTTCATTAATGACCTGGATGAGGGGATGGATTGCACCCTCAGCAAGTTTGCAGATGACACTAAGCTAGGGGGAGAGGTAGATATGCTGGAAGACAGGGATAGGGTCCAGAGTGACTTAGACAGATTAGAGGATGGGGCCAAAAAAAATCAGATGAGGTTCAACAAGAACAAGAGTAGAGTCCTGCACTTGGGATGGAAGAATCCCAAGCATTGTTACAGGCTGGGGACCGACTGGCAAGGTAGCAGTTCAGCAGAAAAGGACATGGGGATTACAGTGGATGAGAAGCTGAATATGAGTCAACAGTGTGCCCTTGTAGCCAAGAAGGCTAATGGCATATGAGGGTGCATTAGGAGGAGCATTGCCAGCAGATCTAGAGAAGTGATTATTCCCTTTTTTTTGGCACTAGTGAGGCTACATCTGGAATATTGCGTACAATTCTACCCGCCCCCCCCACTACAAAAAGGATGTGGACACATTGGAGAGGGTCCAGTAGAAGGCAACCAAAATGATTAGGGGGCTGGAGCACTTGACCTACGAGGAGAGACTGAGTGATTTGTGCTTATATAGTCGATAGAAGAGAAGAGTGAGGGCGGATTTGTTAGCAGCCTTCAACTTCCTGAAGGGAGGTTACAAAGAGGATGGAGAGAGGCTGTTCTCAGTAGTGAGGGATGGCAGAACAAGGAGCAATGATCTCAAGTTACAGTGGGAGAGGTCTAGGTTGGATATTAGGAAAAACTATTTCATTAGGAGGGGTGGTGAAGTATTGGAATGGGTTACCTAGGGAGGTGGTGGAATCTCCATCCCTAGAGGTTTTTAAATCTCAGCTTGACAAAGGCCTGGGTGGGATGACTGAGTTGGGGTTGGTCGTGCTTTGGGCAGGGGCCTGGACTCGATGACCTCCTGAGGTCTCTTCCAGCCCTATGATTTCTTTTATTTTAACTGCTAAACTTACCCCATTTCCACTCACATTCACTATGTTAGGCATCCTGTCACCATCCATCTTTTTGACAAAAAACAAAACAAGTCATTAAGCACCCCTGCCATTTCCAAATTTCCGGTTACTGTTTCTCCCTCCTCACTGAACAGTGGGCCTACCCTGTCCTTGGTCTTCCTCTTGCTTCTACTATATTTATAGAAAGTCTTCTTGTTACCCTTTATGTCTGTAGCTAATTTGAGCTCATTTTGTGTCTTTGCTTTTCTATTCTTGCCCCTGCATATCTGAGTTGTTTGCTTATATTCATCCTTTGTAATTTGACCTAGTTTCCCCTTTTTATATGACTCCTTTTTTATTTTTAGATCATATAAGATCTCCTGGTTGATCCAAGGCGGTCTTTTGCCATACATCCTATCTTTCCTATGCAGCAGAATAGTTTGCTTTTGGGCCCTTAATTATGTTCCTTTGAACAACTGCCAACTCTCTTCAGTTGTTCTTCCTCTTAGTCTTGTTTCCCATGGGACCTTTCCTATCAACTCTCAGAGTTTATTAAAATCTGCCTTCCTAAAATCCATTGTCGGTCTTTTGCTGTTCTCCCTTCTACCATTCCTTTACTGGCTGGCAAGTCGATGTCACAAGCAGCTGTGTCTCAGAATTCCATATTCAGGGTGTACTGAGCATGTGCACTGGAACTGAGCATGCTCAGTAAGAGCTGCTGTTGCTGCTGCCCTCACTCCGCCCTTTTGTGGATTCAGATGCTGCTCCCGGCTCTTTATAAACACTAACAAGGGGCCCAGGGGCAAATCACAGTGACAAATGATCGGGGGGGGGGGAAGAAATTAACCAGCTGGCGGGGGGGGATGAGGTAGCTTTCAGGTGAGGCAGAAGAGGGTCTGGAAAGGAAAAATCAGGTGGGGGATGACGGGAGTTGGGGTTTGGCTGGGGGTTTTGACCTACCTAGGATGGGGCACAGAGGGTAACAGTTACACAGGGGGGTGAGCCACCTACCGAGTGTGCCAAGATAGGGGTGGGGGCAGAGGGGGGTATTATTTCCCCTCTTGGGGGAAACGTACCAGTGTGGCAGCGCAAGGCAGCATCCTGGCTGGGCTCTGAAAGGTCCAGCTGCATTAGTGCCGTGGCTCTCCCTGCCAGAGCCCGCAGTGCCTTTCTCAGATGCTAAGATTCCCTGAATTGCAAAGGAAGCAGGCACTGGGAAGGTGAGCCCCCATCTTGCTGAATTTGCCACCCCTGGACCAGAGACTGGGAAGGCCCCTTTAGACCAGTGAAACATGCATGGGTAGCAGTGACTGAGCTAAGCCCAAACTGGCAGACTAACTGCTCAGTGGGAGATGACTGTTAACTGTTAACTCTGCCTCCAGGCCTGACTCAGCAGTGCCTGGGAGACCCCAGCCCCGCTTAGTGCCTGGCCGAGCTGGAGGGTGTGAGAGAACTGCCTGGCAGCCAAGGGGTCGCTGCAGATTGGGGGGACTGATCTCCCTTCGAGGGGTTTAAATCCATTTTCTGGGCATGAGAAATACAACATACTGTCCCCAAACTTCCACCCTGTCCCAGAAGCACCTGTTTAGGAGAGTTGCCTAGAAATCCCTTTGCTGGTCTGAAAGGGGGGTGTAGTTCAAACCCACTTACACAGTGTTTACACTCTGCTGGGACACGGCCTGTCTCAGGGTCATTGATTTGGCTGCACAAGCCTGATGGTTCCTCGCTGTCCATGCATCCTGCAGCCTCTCTGCTTCCACCTGGGGGCAGAGGGTCTGCACCAGAGGCCAAGCTCCCTGGGAGCTGCAGGCCTGCATGGCTGTGCAGCTGCTTTGAGCCCATGCAGAGGTGCCAAGCCCCAGTACAGGCTCAGACAGGGCAGCTTCAGCAGGCCACAACTGGCCATGGCACCTGTGAGCTGGTCAGTGCCCCGGTCAGCCCAATGCTCACTGGTCACCCGGCTCCCCTTGGACATCCCTAGCAAATTTGGATGGGGAGCAGTTCCTGACACACTGGCCAACTTCAGCTGCCTGGATCTCAGCTCCCACCCCACCAGGGCTCTGGTGTGGGATGAGAAAGCTGGCCAGGGCCCGATCCTGCAAACCCTCCCAGTCCAGCCATTGTGTTGTCCCAGGGATGCTGCTGTGTCTCAGGGCTGCTGGGGAAGTGGGTGGGGGGATGGGGGGTTGGTGGCTGGGAGAGTCACAATGTGCAGTAGGGGCAGGAAGCATCTGGGCGGTTTGCTCCCCTTCCGCTCCAGAGTTTCCTTCTGCAAGCAGCTGGCCGCGGCTGGAGTGAGGGGAACTCACGTGATTCACAGGACTCCAGCCTGCGCCAGGCTGCTCTGCACAGCACAAGGCAGGATGCTGCGGGCCCCTGGTCCTGGCAGCTGCATCCAGCACCTACCCAGCATTCAACCAACACTCACACAAGGTCCCTAAAACTCCCGGCAGGGGCCAGAGCCAGACCTGGGCAGCCCTGGATTCTGCTCGCCACGGCCCTGGAGCTGCAGCCTGCAGGTAAGGGGTGGGCCCTGGGCAAAGGGCTGGGCAGGGAAATTACTATGCCCCCCGGTCCCTCCTTGCCCCAACTCTGCCCCACAGGGCACCTGCAGGAACCGAGCCAGCCCCATCCCAGCAGCCCCTGAGTTATGGGCAGCTCCAATCTGCCCCTCCAAGCAGCAGCTGCTGCTCCCCCCTCTGCTCCCACTTAGTCCCTCTGGATTCAGTTCCTCCCCCCTTCTCCACCCTGTACCCCCAGAGCAGGGGGGCAAACCGGGTGGGGTTTCTGCTGGTGCTGCGTTAGCCCCTCCCTGCACCGGAAATGCCCAGCAATCCCTCGGAGGGGGCAGGGCTTGCCTACCCTGGTCCCAAGACTGCCCCCCCTCAGTGCCCGGGGCAGGGCTGTGCTTGTGTCAGGGGTTTGCCCTGCCCCGCCCAGCCTGGGCTACGCCATTACTTGCAGTCCAGGTGCTGCAAGTTCATGTCTCTGGAGGGAAGTGAGAGGTGGGCCAGGGGCAGTAGCAGGTGGGGGGCTTGGCCCAGACAGTTGGGCTGGGCAGGTACCAAGCCCCGCTGGGAAGAGGCCGGTCCCAGTTCTGGCTCGGGGCTCCCTACATGGAGCGGGGCAGCTGCCTTGGTAAGTGAATGGGGAGCTCCAGCTGCCAAGTCTCCCTGGGGACCAGCTGCAGTGTCAGAGACAGACTCGGGTTACAGCCTCTGTCCAGGATGGACAGGGAGTGCGGGCCGTGGCTTTGCAGGAATGAGGGTGGTTCCCAAAGCCTCCCTTGTGCAGGGAGTGGTGTGTGTGTGTGGGGGGGGGGGGCTGCCACCACATGTGTGTCTCCTCTCCTGCTGCTGCCTCTCACTGGAGCCTCAGGTTGGAGGGTGGGGGTAGGGTTATCCCTTGTGGGGCCATTTCAGGTTGTGAGGGAGGGGGAGATGACTTTAACCATCATTCCAGGGACTGCTTAGGCACCCGAAAACTCTAATTTTCTGTCAGATAATCCAGCCATTAGCTGCTGGGTGCCTGTTATCTCTCTATCCAATCTGTGTATGTGCTGGCAGCTGGAGCCGGCAGTGACCTTGGGAGGTTATTTGAATGAAAAGGAAAATGTACATGCTATTTACATGATTGCATAGGGTAGGGGGCTGGGAGGTGTGTGGGGGCCTCTGGGCAAGGGGAGCAGGTGTAGGAGTCTGGGCAAGGGTGGGAGGGCACAGGACACGGGGTAGCGGTGCTGGAGTGAGGGCAGGGGTGGGAGGTGCAGGGCAGGGGGCTGTGAGGCCAAGGCGGGGAACCACAGCAGTGCTCTCCAGTTGGCAGCTCCTCCGGCAGGGCTGGGGCTGCAATCCCTGGTTGGTGGCTCCCCCAGGAGGCGGGGGGGGGGAGGGGGCTGGCCTGTGTGGGCTGGTCCCGAATTGCAGCTTGAATGGTGGTGGGGTGGAGGGAGGGTGCAGCCTGTCCAGGGAGGGTGAAGTGTTGGGTGCTGGCCCCAACCTCCAGTGATCCCCACACGGCCTCAAGCCTGCTCGGGGGGAGCTGCCAACTGCCCCAGCGGCCCCCCTGTAGCCTCTCTGGGGAGGCCAGTCTCCAGGGGCTGGGCCTGGCCTCCAGGGGCCTCCAGTGGCCAGCCCTGGCCTGCAGTCTGTCTGGGAGAGGGCGAGACTCTGGGGACTGCCCTTGGCCTGTGGCTTCCCCCCTGTGGCCTGCAGGGTCTCCACTGTGGGGGGGACGGCTCTGGGGGCTGCTCCCATCCTGCAGCATCCTCCCCCCACCCCAGCCTGCAAGGTTACCATGGGGAGGGGCAGGCTTGTACGAGTGGCCAGGCTGGGTCAGGCCCAAGGTCCATCCAGTCCAGTGTCCTGTCTGCCCACGGGGGCCAATGCAGGCGCCCAGGGGGAGTGAACAGAACAGGGAACCACCAACTGACCCTCCCCTGCTGCCCATTCCCGGCGTCTGGTCCCCAACCTCTGACAGGGTAAGAACATAAGAATGGCCATACTGGGTCAGACCAAAGGTCCATCGAGCCCAGCATCCCATCTGCCGACGGTGGCCAATGCCAGGTGCCCCAGAGAAGGAGAACAGAAGACAATGATCAAGTGATTTATCTCCTGCCATCCATCTCCTGCCCTTGTTATGAAGGCTAGGGCACCATACTTTATCCCTGGCTAATAGCCATTTATGGACCTAACCTGCAAAAATTTATCAAGCTCTTTTTTAAACCCTAATAGAGTCCTGGCCTTCACAGCCTCCTCGGGCAAGGAGTTCCACAGGTTGACTGTGCGCTGTGTGAAGAAAAATTTCCTTTTATTAGTTTTGAACCTACTACCCATCAATTTCATTTGGTGTCCCCTAGTTCTTGTATTATGGGAAAAGGTAAATAATTTTTCTATAATCACTTTCTCCACACCATTCATGATTTTATATACCTCTATCATATCGCCCCTCAATCGCCTTTTTTCCAAACTGAAAAGTCCCAGTCTCTCTAGCCTCTCCCCATATGGGACCCTTTCCAAGCCCCTAATCATCTTAGTCGCCCTTTTCTGAACCTTTTCTAATGCCAATATATCTTTTTTGAGGTGAGGAGACCACATCTGCACGCAGTACTCGAGATGTGGGCGTACCATAGTTTTATATAGGGGAAGTATGATATCTTTTGTCTTATTATCTATCCCTTTTTTAATAATTCCTAACATCCTATTTGCCTTACTAACTGCCGCTGCACACTGCGTGGATGTCTTCATAGAACTATCCACTATAACTCCAAGATCCCTTTCCTGATCTGTCGTAGCTAAATTTGACCCCATCATGTAGTACGTGTAATTTGGGTTATTTTTTCCAACATGCATTACCTTACACTTACCCACATTAAATTTCATTTGCCAGGGAGCTAGGGAGGCTAATGTAGGCATTCGAAGTTGCAAATCAAGCCCAGGATTTAAATATCCTGTGCTTGATTTTCATCTTCCCGGCTGGTCGCCATTTTTGAAATTTACAAGTCTGGACTAACTGCCCGCGTCTACACGCGGCAGGGACCCAGTAGTTAGAAATAAAGCCCTAGTTCGAACTACCTGTTATTCTTCCTGGAATGAGGTTTAACTGTAAGGGAGTTTGGGTCTAGAGGAGGCTCAGGTGTAGGGCAGGGGGTTGGGGTGCAGGGAGGGGTTCATGACTGGGGTACGGTTTCAGGATGTGGGCTCTGACTGGACACTGTTTACCTCAGGTGGCTCCTGGGTGGGGGTGCAGTGGGGCTAAGACAGGCTCACCCCTGCTCTGGCCCTGCACCACTCCCAAAAGGATCCAGAAAACTCCATCCCAGGTTCTGATGTGGCCCCTCTCTGCTCTGTGGTGATAGGATACAGAGTGGGAGAGGGAGCACCCCTACACTGCCCTGACCAGCAGGCAGGAGGCTCCTGAGGGGGCAGCTCCAAGGCAGAGGACAGGAGATGCACAGCCATGGGGGGAGGAGCAGCTGATGTGCCGGCCCTTGATCTCCTCTTGGCCAATCCAGTTAGGATCCCCTGTCAGAGGCTCAAAGATCTACCAATAGATCCCGATCTACTGGTTGGTGACCACTGCTCAATGGAGTAAGAATTTACAAGGCAAATATCTGTGGGCAGCCCCTCCCCGCTCTGTCCCCCCCCACACCTCGGCTCTCAGTTTAACCTCTATGTTAAACCAGTCTCAGCATTTGCGGGGCCTGAGCCGACAGGGCTGATCAGGTGCTCCTCTGGTTTCTGCCCAGGATTTGGTGTCAAACCAGAGTCACTGCTGCCCACAGCTGGTAGGGAGTGGAACTGGGGATTGGCTCGGTGTAGATGCGAGTTCAGTGACAGTCAGGCTACGTCTACACTGGCAGCTTCTTGTGCAAGAACTCTTTTGTGGAAGAGTTCTTATGCAAAAACTCTTCCACAAGAGAGCATCCACACTGCCATGTGCTTTTGTGCAAGAGATGTGCTTTTGCACAAGAGCATCCATGGCAGTGTGGATGCTCTTTTGCACAAGAAAGCTCTGATGGCCACTTTAACAATAGGGGTTTCTTGCGCAAGAAATTCATGTTGCCTGTCTACACTGGCCTCTTCTGGAAGAACTCTTGCATAAGAGGGCTTATTCCTCATGGGGAGAGGAATAACTCTTCTGGAAGAAGCCCTGTTTTACGATGCTGTACTATAAATTTACTTCTGGAAGAACGCTCGTGCAGTGTAGACAGCTGGCAAGTTTTTGCAGAAGAACGGATGTTCTTGCGCAAGAAGCTGCCAGTGTAGATGTAGCCTCAGTGTTTGGTTTCTGTTCTAGTGCAACTCACCCCCAAATGGTTCAGTTCCCAGCAGTACCCCAGGGGGATGGGGGGAAGGGTAGGATGAACTCTGGGGCTGGCTGCCATGGGGGACTGATTTTGGAGACTGGGGCCTGCACCAGTTGGCAGGTGGAGGGAGGAGCCGCTCCAGGAGGTGGGGATGGGTGGGAGGAAGCCTGGCTCAGGGGGAAAGGAGTTGGAACCATTCCCTTTGCCTTGGCTTGGTGAGTTGTTAACTTCTGGGCTTGGGGGCCCCCTGCTGCTCCTCTCCCATCTCCCTCTCTGTGCCGGGGGGAGGCAGAGCACCTCCTCTCCGCAGGGGCAGGCTGTGTGGGGAGCACTCCCAGGCCTGTGTGCTCTTTGGTGTCTTGTTTTTCAGTGAGAGTGAGAGCAGAGCAGGTTTGCTTCTGTTTTATTGAACACCGAACTTAAAACTTGCTGAAACTCCCTTGCCCTAGGGAAGCAGATTGTTCCAGGCAGAGGGCCTGAGAAGAGCCAAAGGGTTTTTTTTCTAAGTCTGGTTCCAGTTCAGTTAAAAATCCTGGTTTTCTGGGCCTGGTTCAGCTCTGGTGAGTCCAGCTGGGCTAATGGAATCTGTATCTGCTGACCTGTCCCTGGGGGCTGTGGGGCAGCCCGGGAGGGCTCAGGCATGTGAGGAGGGGGTCTCTGGTCATGGAAAAGGTAGAAGAGGCTGTTATCTGTCCCTCTCAGCGTACAGACCCTAGAGCTGGTTGAGTTTCCTGGGTCAGATGCTACTGCCTCTGACATCATGATCTGGGAGCCCAGGCTAAGAAGTGGGTCTGTAGCAGGGAGAGATGTTCACTGCAGCCCCTCTGTGCCCACCCAGGTGGGATGTTCCCCAGTGCCTGTTACTCGTGGCCCAGGCTCTGCTAGCATCAACTCCAGCGGATGGGGAGAGAACTGGGGGACAAAGCTTGGGAGGGGTGGGAAAGTGACTCAGCCAAACCAGCCTCTTTCAGCCTGAGTTTGTGCTGGAGGGGAGGGGGTCCCTGTGTGTCTGTGGGTCCCAGAGCTGCTGCCTTCAGTGACACAGCCAGGCTCCCAGTGGAGAGCAAACACCCATGGGCACAGGGCAGGCACGAGCACTCCCAGCAGAGGGGAGAGGGCAGGAAGGGGAATGGGGAGACCAGAAAGGGCAGTGGAAGCAGGAAGTAGGGAGAGAGGTTCCCAGCCCCCAAACCTGCCCAGACCCATTCACTGCCTCACCCTGGGCAGATTGACTGTCCTGGGGGGAAGGGGCAGGGAAGGAAAAGCCAGTTCCTGCCCCTCCCAGTCCCCATGTGATGGCGGGGGTGAGGAGTGTTGCTGCCCTCAGGGACAATGTTGGGGAATTCCCCCAGAGTGGCATGTTTGGAACTTCTGCTCTTTTCTAGTGTTTGTCTCAGGGTAAGGCTACACTAGCTCGTTAGTTCGAGCTAGGTAGTCTAATGAAGGCAACCGGAGTTGCAAATGAAGCCCGGGATTTAAATATCCCGGGCTTCATTTGCATCTTCCCGGGCGCCGCCATTTTAAAATCCCCCTTAGTCCGAACTCCGTGCCCTACACGTGGCACAGACTAGGTAGTTCGAATTAAAGATCCTAATTCAAACTACCGTTACCCCTCATTGCAGGAGGTGTAACGGTAGTTCGAATTAGGATCTTTAATTCGAACTATCTAGTCCATGCCGTGTGTAGCCACGGGCATGGAGTTCGGACTTAGGGGGATTTAAAAATGGCGGCGCCCGGGAAGATGCAAATGAAGCCCGGGATATTTAAATCCTGGGCTTCATTTGCAACTCCGGTTGCCGTCATTAGACTACCTAGCTCGAACTAACGAGCTAGGGTAGCCTTACCCTCAGAGACTCTGTCCCAGGGAGGGTGTAAAAGTGCCTGGTGGGCTCAGCCCTGGGGGAGGGTCCAGGCCTGTGTTGTAACCACACAACTGAGGGTTTCCCAGAATGGTGGAGCTTAGAGCATCTGTCTTCAGGGAGAGAGCCTGGGGTATGAAATGGACCAAACCCCCTTTGGTAACCTCCCCAATTGCCCCACTTGCCCTGACAGGCTGAAGACTCACGTCCACACTTGGCTCCAGATCATCCCATCTTGCGGGATGCAGGGCAGGGAAATGGCTGTGGTGGAGCCGGCTCAGGTAGAAGATTTTGTGGGGAGCTGGGACATGCTCAGCCTAGGGCCTGGTTGTCCGAACAAGCCCATTGGGGGCGGGGGTGAACATTCTCCCTTTTCTGAAAGAGGAAACTCCCCAGGGACAGGGCTGGGAAAACTGACCAGAGTCTCCATTGGTCCATCAATGGCTGTTAGTCAAGATGGGCAGGGAAGGTGTCCTGAGCCTCTGTTTGCTAGAAGCTGGGAATGGGCAACAGGGGATGGATCACCTGGTGATTCCCAGTTCTGTTCATTCCCTCTGGGGCACCTGCATTGGCCTCTGTGGGCAGACAGGACACTGGGCTAGAGGGACCTTTGGTCTGACCCAGCCTGGCTGCTCCTGTTGTTGTTTCTCATGCTGGAAACAGAGCTCACTAGCCAGAGGCTGCCATGAACTAGGAAGGTGCTGGGATTCCTGTCCCTGTCGCCTGTGCAGAGCTCTGCTTCCTGCCTCAGCCTGTGGTTGGCAGGTGGACGAATGAGAAGACCCTGCCCTGCACCATTGGCTGGGAGACACAAGGAGCTCTCCCCTCTCTCTTCCCTGGAGCCTTCTAGCCTCTCTCTCTGGGCAGGGCAGGGCGGGATTCTGCCCCTTGGACCTCCTCCATTGTGACTAGTAGGACTGTGGCTGGGGTGGCAGGTGCTGAGTGGGGTGTCCCTGTTGTTTCAGATGCGGGTGCCCTTCGAGGAGGTGGCTGTGTATTTCACCCAGGGGCAGGGGGCTCTGCTGGACCCCGCTCAGAGAGCCCTCTACAGGGACGTCATGCAGGAGAACTATGAGACTGTGGCCTCGCTGGGTAGAGATTCTTGTTCCCTCAGCTAGCAAAGCCCTGGGGCTGGCATTTCTGCATCGGGTCAGGTTCTTCCCTGGTCAGTTCGATTAGAGGGGAGTGGGGCCCAGAGCCCCCCTGTGAGAGACACTTTAATCCCCATGCCCCCTTCTGGGGAACAGGGGAGTGAGACACCTATGGGACATGCTAATTCATCCCCATCTCCAAACCTTTCAGGGGCCAGAAGCAGGGAACTGTCCTACCTACATTATTGCTCCTTCACACACCATTCACCTGCCTCCTTGGGACTGGATCCATCTGTGGGGAGGGCTCCAGCTTCCTCAGACTTGGAAATAGCCCAGAGTTTAACTCCAAAGCTGCGTGTGTGTCAGTAAGTCTTCCAGAGCCCATACATCATTAAAACTCCTAGGGAGGGCATGACAACACCCTCTGTCACTGAGGGGTGGGGAGTCACTGGGCCCTAGACGCCCATCTGCAGCCAGACGTGACTTTCAGCAACAGGTAGAACAGAAGGTTTATTAGTTCACAGGGATATAACATAGAGCAGACTTGTTAGCACAAGAACCAGAAGCAGTCAGCACAGTCCATCTTGGGGAGAAGGGGTCCCAGAACCTAGGGCCCTACTTCCCCATCTCTGCCCTCCAAGCCAGTGAGACTCACTTCCACTCTCCACAGCTCATTGCTGCCTATAGCCGGCCCCGTCTCAAGCCTTTGTCCAGCTTCCTGGGCAAAAGGTGTCACCGGGTCACCCAACCCTCCCAGGCTGATTGCCATGAGCCTGGACCATTGTGAATGTGCTGGCCTGGGCATCCTCCCTCAGTGAGTCACCCCCAAATTCCCATCCTCATCTAGATAGTGGTGCAGGGTCCAGGGAAACTGAGGCATACACACACATGGTTACTACAGGGCCGTAGAAATCATATGCAACAACAAAGCAAACAGAGTAAATACAATCTCTCCTTCATCACATTTCACACCCCATTCTGCCCCAGAAGTCTGCTGCTCTCAAGATGTCTGAGTTACCGCAGTCCCATGTAGGATCAGACTGAGCTCAAGGAATCTTCCTGTGATGCATACTCTGCCCAGACTCCATGTGCCTTCACCTTGTCTGATCTCACCCCTGTGCAGGATTCCCCATTCCCAAACCTGACCTGATCGCCCAGCTGGAGTGAGGGGAGGAGCTGTGGGTCCCAGATCTCCAGCCCTTCCAAGAAATGGAGATCCTGAGAGGCACCCGCACAGATGAGGAGTCAGAGAAACTGACACAGAAACCTTCTGGTGAGTGCAAGAAAAGGCTGGGACTCCCAAAAATGAGCAGTGAGTGAGAGCCCTCACTTCTTCCCCATGTGTCCCAGGTAGGGCTGCAGGTGTCATGCCTGTCACAACTCCCCAGCCATCCTGTTAGCTGTTAGGAGTTTCTTCCCTACGTTTCCTTCCCTGGGAGTGTCTGGGTTGGGTGTGGAGGTAGAATCCAATGTCTCAGTCTCCCCAACTATTATTGTGTTGTGCTTTCTGTCTTTGCCATTCCCATGTGAGTCCTTTCTCCCCTGCACAGACAGTGACTCCTGCCTGGATTCTCTCTCTCCCAGCAGGTGCTAGGACAGTGAGGGAGAGCAAGGAGGTAAATCGACAGCAGGAAGGTCCTGGAACCATAGAATCACAGGGAACATTTATGGAAGGAGCTGAAGGGGATTTTTCCCAGTGTGTGGAACAGGGGGAAGCCTGGGGAAATGAACACAGGGCAGAAAGGCAGCTGGAGAGCAATGCAAGCAGGAAATCAGAGGAATCCATTGAATATGGAGGAGGATCCAAGGATCCCAAGGAAACTCCAGCCCAGCAGACAAATCGCAATGGAAAAAAACCCTGTGAATTCTCAGTCTGCGGGAAAAGATTGAGTCAGAAGTCAGGCCTTATTCTGCCCCAGAGAGGGCTCTCAGGAGAGAGACTCTGCAACTGCCTGGAGTGTGGAAAAAGTTTGACTGAAAAGTCATCCCCTATTGAACATGAGATTATCCCCCTGGGAGATAAATCCCATAAATGCTTTGAGTGTGGGAGAAGCTTCACTTGTAAATCACACCTTATTATACATCAGAGAATCCATATCATCAAGCGGCCATATAGATGCTCGGAATGTGGGAAAAGTTTCATTAAGAGGTTACACCTCAGTGTACATCAGAGAATCCACAGCAGAGAGAGATCATATAAATGCCATGAGTGTGGGAAAGGTTTCACTTTGCGATCAGACCTTACTGTCCATGAGAGAACCCACATGGGAGAGAGGCCATATAAATGCTTGGATTGTGGGAAAAGCTTCAGGCAGTGCTCAAAACTTATTATCCATCAAAGGATACATACAGGAGAGAGACCATACAAATGCCATGAATGTGGGAAAGGTTTCTCTATACGATCAGCCCTCACTGTCCATGAAAGAATCCACACAGGAGAGAGACCATATAAATGCTATGAATGTGGGAAATGTTTCACTAGTCGACCAGTCCTCATTACACATGAGAGAATCCACACAGGAGAGAGACCATATCAATGCCATGAGTGTGGGAAAGATTTCATTACACAATCAGCCCTCATTAAACATGAGAGAACCCACATGGGAAAGAAACCATATAAGTGCTTTGACTGTGGGAAAAACTTCACTGAGAATTCAGAACTTATGATCCATCAGAGAGTGCATACCGGAGAAAGACCATATAAATGCCATGAATGTGGGAAAGGATTCACTGCACGATCAGTCCTCCTTAAACATGAGAGAACCCACATGGCAGAGAGGCCATATAAATGCCATGAATGCGGGAAAGGTTTCGCTCAGCCATCAGCTCTTACTGTCCACGAGAGAACCCACACAGGAGAGAGACCATATAAATGTCATGAGTGTGGGAAAGGTTTCACTTGTCGACCAGTCCTCATTAAACATGAGAGAATCCACACGGGAAAGAAACCATATAAGTGCCTTGACTGTGGGAAAAGCTTCAGGCAAACTTCAGACCTTACTAGACATCAGAGAATCCACACAGGTCCTGCATCAGCCAATTCCCAGGAAGAAACCGCTCAGATTTCAGTAGCTGGTGTGTAAAACACTTCTGTTAGAGCCTGGACACCAGAGACTGCTCCACACCCGAGGGAAATTCTCTCAGTTCCCTGCCTAATTCCCACACACAGATGAGTGGTCCCAGGGATCAAGAGGTGTGTCTACACTGTGCCCTTACCTCAGAATCAGCTATGCAATTTACACTATGCAAATTGCACAGCTAATTTTGAGATAATCTTGAAATAAAATGCTATTCTGAAACATCCCTTAACCCTTGTGGAATGAGGGTTACAGTGATGCCAGAATAGCGCGCCCATAATTTGGCAATCTATTTTGAAATAACGGGCTGCTTGAAACATGTGGAATAGCTATTTTGGGATACTTCCAATATCCCAAAATAACTTGGTAGTGTAGAAGTAGCCCAGCTGGCCAGGTCTGGGTTCAGGAGACAGCAGCATCCAGTGATTAACTGGTCAGTGACCCTCTGGTGCTGCCTGGTCTGAGCAAACCCCAGGCAGAGCAGGGGACCCCAATTACCCCTCATGTTGGCTGCAGCCTGGCTGCTGAACTAATGGGCCACACGGAGCAGAAAAAAGAGACACAAACTCCTCCAGATGCTCCCTCTGCCTGCCTCAAGTTGCCCCTCTCCCTTCCCATCCCAGCTGGGATCCCCCTGCCATGGTCATTGTGAGAAGTACACTTGGGCCAGGCCCCACTTTCCCTCTGGACACCCATCCTCACCCCCATTGTCCATCACTCCTTGGCTGGGTTCCCCTACTGCCCTAGAGCTGTTCCCTGGAAGAGGCAAGGCTTCTAAATCCTCCCCTCCCCAAATCCCACAGGGATACTGGGATCTGCCAGACTCAATACTGAGGGGCCAGGAGGATGGTTTGTGGAGGAAACAGGGGCTAGAGCTCTGTGCAGATACAGAAAAGTGTGTCTGCATCTGCAAAATTGCTCTGCAGATCTATGGAGATAGGTGCAGAGCTGCAGGGCTCTGCCCCAGACCCAGGCAGGTGGGGGGGGCAGCTTCCTGAAACTGCCCGTGTGGCTCTCCCAGACCCCAGTCATTCCAGGGGTGGCTCAGAGCCACAGTGTCATTGCAAGAGTAAGGTGGGTAGCTTCAGCACGGCAGTTGGCCCTTCATCTTCCCTGGGAAGGGGCCCCAAGGAGCCCCTCCTCCCCAGGCAGGTGGAGGGTCCATACCACAGTTCCTCACAGCTGCTGGCTGGGCTGTTACTCTCAGGCTATGTCTAGACTGCTCCCTCTTGCGCAGTCTAGACATAGCCTGAGAGATCCCACCTGCCCCTGGGGCTTGGCCAGCGTGTCTCTGGGACCCTCCACCAGATTTTCTAGCCTACCCTGCCCCTGAGCAGCTGGTGTGTCCTGCTCTCCCCATTAGCAGGGTGATTGCTAGTCCCTGAGGGTATGTCTACACTACCACCCTAGTTCGAACTAGGGTGGTTAATGTAGGCATTCGAAGTTGCAAATGAAGCCCGGGATTTAAATATCCCGGGCTTCATTTGCATCTTGCCGGGCGGGCGCCATTTTTAAATGCCCTTAGTTCGAACTCCGTGCCCGCGGCTACAGGCGGCACGGAGTAGGTAGTTCGAATTAGGTTCTCTACCATGGAACGAGGAGTAACGGTAGTTCGAATTAGAGAACCTAATTCGAACTACCTACTCCGTGCTGCCTGTAGCCGCGGGCACGGAGTTCGAACTAAGGGCATTTAAAAATGGCGCCCGCCCGGCAAGATGCAAATGAAGCCCGGGATATTTAAATCCCGGGCTTCATTTGCAACTTCGAATGCCTACATTAACCACCCTAGTTCGAACTAGGGTGGTAGTGTAGACATACCCTGAGTGCCCTGAGGGGCCGGATTGGCTCATTCCCAGACACTCTGACCTGACTCCAGGCCGTGCTGAAAAGCTTTTATTGTTTGTCCATTTCCTGCTTGCTGGGTCAGAGCTCACCATATGCTCAAACAGTGTTTTCCCTCCAGTGCCACTGGAGGGGGACAGGTGAGCAGAGGGTTCCCTCCTTCTCCCATCACTAGCACCCTGCACCCTAGACACAGGAACCTCTGTCCCCACCATGGAGAGTTTTATCCTCTCCCTGTTCTACTGCTGCACCTCCCCAAAGGTCACTGCCCACAGCATCCTGGGCTCTCCATGCTCTGGGACTCCAGTGTGATTTCTGTGGTCCTAAATCTGTCTCCTGAGGGCTGCAGGAGAAAGTCACAGGCCTGGGCGTGGGCAGGGAAATTGCAATGAACCTCCCAGCACAGTGTGACCAGTCCCATCTCACAGCCCTGGTTCCATCTATGGGTACAATTGCTGCTGGGCTTTTCTGGGCTACTCCAGATCATTTGTTCATGGGAGTCTCCCGTCAAATGGTGTCTGTGGGGCTGGGATGTTTGCTGCTGCCGCAGAGTGTTACAGGCTGGAGCTCAGTGTAAGAGAGGAAGCTTCACAAGAGAACATCCCTGCTATGGACCCCAACAAATCCAGGAGCAGACCCAGCTCAGGCTCCCCAATTGCACTTGTATAATCCAGTGTGAACAGAACCTGTGGCGCTGGGTGTCATCCTGGCTTTAGTAGCCTTACATGGCTTTTTGAGCTCAGCGGGAGAGCAGCGGAGGCAGACATTGTGGCCAGAGCGGTCAGTACGGGGAGCTGCGGGAGCTTCCCAGAGGTCAATAGCAGCAACGTCATGGCAACTCTGTGTCTACACTAGCACAACTTTGGCCGTGGATGGTCGGGAACAGCGTTACTCCTCATGCAAAGCAGAAGTGCTGTCATTGACTGCAGTGGCCCTTCAGGTCGATGCAACAGGCTTCATAGTGTGGACCCATCACTTACAAAATCAACCATCTGCAGCTAAAGTCAATGTAAAGTCCTAGTGTAGAGCAGGCCTGTGTCACATAAAAGTCATATGTGGGTCCTGCAGCTTAGCAGGCCTGGGATGGAAGTTTCCATCCCTGCTGTACCCAGCTTAGCATAGCCTGGGACCCTGCAAGCCCAAACAGGAGCAGGGCTTTATCAGCTTCAAGCCATGCCTTGAGCTGAGACACTACTGAGCAGTAAATAAGTTTGACCTAAGTCTCAGCTCATAAGAGTGATAAGAATGGTGTTGAGCCAGGTACGTGCACACCTGGTAAACAACTGTAGTATAACTAGTGTAGGGAGTCCCGTGTCCATTGAGTCTCTCCAGGGACCTAAATCTCGAAGGGTGCCCTGGGTCCCCCAGATGGAGCCATGTCCACTGCGGCCTGGTGTGAGGTAACTGGAATGGGACTCCCTGCAGGACTGAAGGGGCGTAAGCATTTCCAAGTGCCTTTTACTCTTTTATGCATTGCTCTGCCTCTGCTTATTGGCATATTACTTTGCAGTAGCTGTGTAACCATCTGGCAGTATTAAGCCTGTAATAGTAGTGATGCAGTAAGATTAATAAAAGCAACTATCTATCCCTAATCAACTCTGTCTTGAAGTGAATCCACAACCCTGCCCCTGTGAGTTGACAGTCTGAGTGTTAGTTCTGAGACCATGCAAGCTACACATGGGAACATCAGAGGCTGCTCAGTGCCGCAAGCAGTTTGCAGAGATTTCAACGCTGTAAGGCCAGGAGAGGAAACATCAAATCACACGGACACATCAGAGCTCATCTGACATCCCTTCCCACGTGGACCACCAGCCTCCTGCATGACACAGTAGTGAGTTCTGCACCAAAGCACACTCCAGAAAGTCATCTGCTCTGCACTGGCCGACACCAAGGGATGCTAGATAATTTCATGGAGGTTAGGTCCATAAAAGGCTATTAGCCAGGGGATAAAATGGTGTCCTTGGCCTCTGTTTGTCAGAGGCTGGAGAGGGATGGCAGGAGACAAATCGCTTGATCATTGTCTTCGGTCCACCCTCTCTGGGGCACCTGGTGCTGGCCATTGTCGGCAGACAGGATACTGGGCTAGATGGACCTTTGGTCTGACCCAGTACGGCCATTCTTATGTTCTTATGAGGAAGCACCAGTTCCCTGGGTAGCCTGGAGGAGATGGATGCGCTGAGGGGAAGGGATTAAGACAGAGAAAGAGAGTTTGGCTATTGGGAAAGTGTGGGAGGATAGGTTGCCTCCCCTCAGGATAAATGGCACTCAGACACTTGGCCCTCGGGCCCATGGAGATGGACACCAAATGGAAATCCCAGCTAAATAGAAAGCGAACAGAACAAGGAGGTTTAATTTTCCCCTCACTTAACACAGGGCCCAGGGCGATAAGGCAGCAGAGCTGAAGCAGATAGAGGAAGCCTCTGGTCCGACAGCCAGCTCCTGGAACTCACTGCCTGGGGAAGGGTGTGATTTGCAGGCCAAAATGTAACTGGTCCAGACAGGAACCAGAGAAGTTTCTGGAGCAAGGGCCCATCAATGCTCTTAGCCAATGGGGCAGGGACACAGCCCCATGCTGCAGGGTACTTAAGGCTCTGCCTGCCAGATGCTGGGTCAGACACCAAAGGCTGGATACTTCAGTAACTGTCCTGGCCCTTTCCCCTCTCCTCCATGTGCCTCCCCACAAAGCTGATTGGCTAGCAGAGAGTGCCACTCAAGGGCACAATGGCTCCGCTGCCTGGGTTCCACGGAGTGACTGAACCGTGGTGAGGAGAGTATCTGTTGTTTCTGCCCTGTGGTGTTATCCTGTTTACCTGACACACAAAAGGTCTCCGTGTCAAACCCAGGCAAAAAGAGCCCCCTTCTTTCTCCATTCAGTTCCTTTTACGCTCTGTCAGTTCCACACCCAGCCCCAGCTGCTCTGCTTCCTGCCTCGGTGTGTGTTCCTTCCCCTACACAGTAACTCTATGGGTACATCTACACTGCGCAGTTATTTTGGAATAAACTATTCCAGAATAGTTATTCCGAAATAGTTTATTTCAAAATAGCACATCTACACTGCAGGGAAGCCTCAAAATTAGTCCGAGGCCAGCTTCCCTAATGTAGATGTGCTATCTTGATTTAGAGCCCCAGGAGGAATAACTTAGAATGGCTCTGGTGAGGGAGCTATTTCAAAATAGCAGAAGTGGAGCATCTACGCAAGGCTTATTTCGAAATAACTATTTCAGAATAGGTGTTATTCTTCATAGAATGAGGTTTGCAGAAGTCAGAATAAGCCGTCCGTTATTTTGAAATAATTTCAAAAGAGCGCAATTGCTGTGTAGAGGCACGCATAGTTATTTTGGAATAACAGACGTTATTCTGAAATAACTTTGCTGTGTAGACACACCCTATGGGAGGGTATCACCCTGCCCTCAGAGAGAAGGAACAGACTGTAATATGGGCCTTTGCCAGCTTCTTTACAAATCTAGCAGCTCATTTAGGGCACGTCTACACAGCAGTTCAAAAGTCAAATTAAGATAGCAACTTCAGCTATGTCAATTTGAAATAGCTTAATCCGGCTTTTGGTGCTGTCTGCACAGCAGAAAGTGGAAGAAAGAACACTCTCCCTCCGACTTCCCTTACTCCTTGTGAAATGAGAGTTACAGGAGTCAGAGTAGGAAGTCCACCACCTTTCAATTATTTTGAAATAATGGCTTGCTGCCTAGACGTGCCTCTATTGTCCCAGTGCAGAGCTGGCATTGATGCAGAAAAGGAAGCTATAGAGTACTGAAGGGCGTGGGGGCAATCAGATGGTGAAGAGTTATTTTTTTTCTCCTCTCTTGGCAGGTGGAATAGAATTTCATTTGCTTCTGCTCTCCTAGGAGGATGGAAATATCAATGTGTCCTCTCTTGGGTTCTACTAAAGAGACTTTTCCCACCTAAGAGCTGGTGAAAGCTGAGAGTGAATTGCCTTGTAGACTGAGAATATAAATAAAAGAATGGTATCACCCAGCATGGGGCTTGAATCCATGGCCCTGAGATTAAGCATCTCAGGCTCTACCAACTGAGCTAGTCAGGCTGTATGTATAGCACCTTCCCCCCCCCATGCCCTGGGATAGAAGAATCTGCATGTTCTCAAGTGCCTGACTCAGGGCTCTGTCTTGCCCCCAATGGGGTGTTCTGGTCTCTGTGGGGAGCCCTAGGTTCAAATCCCACTCCTGACACACTCACCTCTTTTACCACAAGAAATGGCCCCATTTCAGTCTCTCAAGTAACAGGAAAAAAGCCCGTAGCAGCAAGGGAAGTTAGAATAAACACTCTGATCTTGGCTGGGCAAGCAAAACAAGTAGGCTGTGTGTACACTACAAGATTATTTCAAAATCATAACTCCAGCAATAACTCACTGATCTTCAGGAACTTGAAGAACAGACCCTGCTTCAGCAAGATCCAGTTCTGTTCCCAGACCAGAGTGTTTTACATTTCTCATATTTTTAGTAACCTAAATTTAATATACAGATTAACTTCTTTTACCATGTAATAGATACCAAGTCTATGCTATCACAGCCCAAGCTTTTGTTCTCATTTTCCCAGTTGTTTAGAATGAATACTCCTGTTTAGCATAAATAAACTTTGTTTAAATGCTTAGCTGTGGTTACATAAGAATGGCAAGACTGGGTCAGACCAAAGGTCCAGCTAGCCCAGTATCCTCTGTCCTGACAGTGGCTGATGCCAGGTACCCCAGAGGGAATGAACAGAAGAGGGAATCAACAAGTGATCCCTCCCCTCTTACCAATTCCCAGCTTCTGACAAAGAGAAGCAAGGGAAACCAGTCCTGCCCATATTGGCTTATAAGCATTAATGGACCGAGGCTCCACATTTGCTAAGACTGTGTGGCCTAAAGGAGAAGGCACCTGACTTCAGATCAGAAAATTGAGTGTTTGAGTCCCTTCATAGTTGTAATGGCTATGCTTTGGCTACCTGTGGGCCCTGTGTCTTCAGCCTGAACACCTCCCCTTAGCAGAGAGAGAAGGGGGAGGCCAGCCCAGTGTGTGGGGCAGTTTCTCTCTCCTAAATGTGCCCCTGTGCTTGAGGGGGCTTACTTAATAGCATGTCTGGGCCCTGTGTGCTTCTCGCTTGGGGGGAAGAAGCCTCTTGGGGAAACATCTCCTGCTCACTGAGTCCCTTGAGTGGGAGCAGGGCTGACAGGGGCTTGGCCCTGCTTTCCTGACACTTTCTTGTGCTGGTCACAGAGCATCAGCAGTGGCCTGGTTGTTGGAGGCCTTCACTCAGCATTTCATGAGCCAGAGGGCATGGAAGGGCATGGAGCTGCCCTGCAGGGGTTGTCTGCAGCCACATGTAGGCCTGGTTCTGCCTCAGTTTCTCTGGGGCTTTTGAGCCTTCCCCTGGAACTGTCAGCACCAGCTGCCCCTGCTCAAGGTGCCCAGAGGGGGAAAGGGGAGCTGGGCTCCAGCCTGGGGCTCTTCCTGGCTCCAGCCTGTCCATGGGCCACTTTCTTTTAGCCCCATGGGGGCCAGGGGAAAAGCAGTGGGGCCATTTCAGAGTTTATTTGGGGACAGCAACCTGTGCATGCTGTGTTGGGGGGGGGGGGGGAAGAGTGCCACACTGCTTTCTACTAAAGCTGGTATTTAAATTAAAAAAAAAAAAAAGCAGCTGAGATGGGGTGGCTGGAGGAGAGCCAGGAGTGCAGAGGCCAGTCTGTGAGCTGAGAATCACAGGTGCTCCCCAAAGGTATTACAAGTAGGTTCCCATGGGCCATGGTGTAAGGGGCAGGGCTCTAAATCTTGTGATTTGAGTTCAAATCCCAGTAGGACCTGCTGGGGCTGGTTATTGCTAAACCCTCATGCTTCTGCTACACCTATGGAGCTTCCCTGTTCTGCAAAAGCCTATGTAAATGAAGCACAGACTAGCATATTGCCAAGCTTCATTTGCATAATTAATTAGGAGCTGTTTTTGAGCCTTTTTGCACAAGAACTCCCTGTTGCACAAGAGCTGTTCTTCCTCATTTTTTCAGGAAGCTGTGTGGACGTAGCATCAGTGTG
Organism: Pelochelys cantorii; assembly: GCA_032595735.1. Lineage (NCBI taxonomy): Eukaryota > Metazoa > Chordata > Testudines > Trionychidae > Pelochelys > Pelochelys cantorii. The sequence goes on from CM064345.1 coordinate 16,178,571, forward strand.
CATGGGCTTCCTCATCCTCCGGCTGACAAAGAGAGAATTTTGTGCCTCTTGCTGGGTGTCTGGCGCCCTCTGGCACTCTGTCTCTTGTCTGCCTGGCTCAGCAGGTGGCTGTGATGGGCTTGGGCAATGGAATGTACCGGCCTAGCTAGAGAGGCAGGGGGGCTGAGGTCGTGTTTCTCATTGTTTCCCCTGATACCTTCATGTTTTGTCCCTGCACCTGCAGCTGCCAGACTCTTCCTCTTGCCCCAATGGTGCTAAAGGGAAGGAGTCCCAGGGCCAGGCTGAATAGTCAAGGAGGCAGGAGCGCAATCCTAGGAGGGGCCACTGGGCATGGGGGTTGCTGGGTATCAGGACTGGGTGGGACTGGACAGGGTGCAGTGTGGCAGGCACTGGCAGTGCAGGGCTGGGGTTGGGGTGCAGGTGGGAGGGAAGTGCAGGGGTTGGGGATGGTTTTATGCAGGGGTTGCGGTGCAGGTGGTACAAGGGGCACAGGGTGGGATCCAGGGTTTGAGCCTGTCTCTGCCCAGTCACCTTTAGGTTTGGCTTGTGAGCAAGGTGCTACATGATCCCTGAGGCTACCCTGAGCCACACATGGATTCCCAAATCCCTGGAAACTCCCCCTTTTCCTGGGGAGGGGGCTTCACCCCCAACTCTGTCCTGGTCTCTGAAGCTGGGGACTGGGTTCTCCTTCCTCCAGGGGCCTGGGCACTTCCCTGACTCCCTGCACGTGTTTCAGGCCAATGAACATGTGAAACAGCCACGTGTGTAGTAAATAAGGGAAATGGGGCGGTGAAGGGAAAACCCATCACCCTGCTCTGTGGCCTGGGGACTGAAGGATAAAAATAATTTGTTGTCAGTATGACCTCTGTGTGACCTGGATGTTAAGCCTGGTCTTTGTAAAGGGGTACATGCTTGGTCACAGGTATGCAACCAGAAGGGGATAGGTGAAACTGGTATAAACCTGTTTTACTGGCATGAACCTGTTGTAAGGCCTGAGAAGGGAATGTGATGGGGTAGGTAATGATAGGAGGGGATTTGGTGCAGAGGGCATGACCTGTATATGTGTGTAACTGTAAGTGGTCAGTGGGAAAGGGGTGATTACCATGTAAGATAGTACAAAAGACTTTGCCTTTTGTTTGGGAAGTTGCGAAACTTTCCTGAGAGTATCCTGGAGACTTTTGCCCTGGAATGCATTCCTGAATAAACTGGTTGCTTAAGAAGGGTGTCTGGAATTGATTGGGACAGGGGCTTGGACCCCCATCCGAACCCTCGGATTAAAATTCTCTGTCAAGAGAATGGTGGGCACTGGGCTGGAGGTAGAACTAACAGCCAGACTGGGGAGAGGCAGAGGTTGGGGTGACAGGACAAAGAATAAATCAGTCAGGGGTTATGGGGTTGGGAACAGCAGGGAGCGTTTTGTACCAATCTGCTAGCCAGATCTCCTATCACAGGAGCAAAGTCATCTTCTTCCCTTGTAACTATGGGAGAGCCAGCAACACTACAATTGTCACACACACAGTTCAGGAGAGGGTAAGGGATGAGGATAGATAAAAAAACTTAAATATCATCTCTGGGTCAGTCTCGTGAGGTTTTTTTATAATTCCTGATGTTCATGACTCTACAAATTCATGATTCAGCATTTCATGATTCAGCAATGCAGTACAAATACTCTTGTCTACATGAATTAGCATTATAATTCCTAAGCAATAAAATTTCATTACACAACTGTGGAAAACATTTCATTACTCAGCATTTTCTCACTACAATTTCATTACTCAAAATATCATGACTCATCAAACATGATTCACTATCTTTATGGCTCAGTGAAAAACATGATTCAGAAAAAAATTCATGGCTCGACATGATCTGACTAAAGACGTTTGACTCAGAAAATTACACAATTCAGCAATATTACATGACAGTAGTTTCATGAATTAGCATTTTCATGCATAAGAACATAAGAACAGAAGAATGGCCGTACTGGGTCAGACCAAAGGTCCATCTAGCCCAGTATCCTGTCTGCCGACAGTGGCCAGCACCAGGTGCCCCAGAGAGGGTGGACCGAAGACAATGATCAAGCGATTTGTCTCCTGCCATCCCTCTCCAGCCTCTGACAAACAGAGGCCAAGGACACCATTTTATCCCCTGGCTAATAGCCTTTTATGGACCTAACCTCCATGAAATTATCTAGCTTCTCGTTAAACTCTATTATAGTCCTAGCCTTCACAGCCTCCTCTGGCAAGGAGTTCCACAGGCTGACTACACGCTGTGTGAAGAAGAACTTTCTTTTATTAGTTTTAAACCTGCTACCCATTAATTTCATTTGGTGTCCTCTAGTTCTTCTATTTAGGGAACTAATAAATAACTTCTCTTTATCGGCCCTCTCCACACCACTCATGATTTTATATACCTCTATCATATCCCCCCTCAGTCTCCTCTTTTCTAAACTGAAAAGTCCCTGTCGCTTTAACCTCTCCTCATATGGGACCCGTTCCAAACCCCTAATCATTTTAGTTGCCCTTTTCTGAACCTTTTCCAAGGCCAAAATATCAGCAATACAAGGCTGAGTCTTCATCTTCATGAATCAGCATTTTAATTCCTGAGCAATAAGAAGTCAAGATTCAGTATTTTCTCTTGTCAGAAGTAAAATTCCTTGACTAGGGTTTAATGACTGAGCAACAAAAGAAAATGACTCAGCATTTTGATGACTTTGCAGGAAATTTCCACAATTCAGTATTTACATAACTTTGTGTAGTCCCCTCACTAAAGGTGCCTCTGCTTATTTTCTGGAAAGACCCTGTGTGCTGCAATCCAGACTCACAGACTACAATTCCCATGAGCCCTTGGGAAAAACAGGAAGGAAGTTACTCTTGTGTGGGAGATCAGGTCCCTCCACCTGCACGAGAGGAGAGGCCTAGCAGTCTGGGACTTTGCCCTTGGATTTTGGTAAAGAAGGGGAGCCAGGCTGCTGTGGAGGAGTTTGCACTCTCACAGCCCCTGGACTGGATCAGTTACAGACTGGGACTAGATGCCTTTGGAACTGGGATCTAGCAGGCTGCTTCTGATAGGCACAGCTTGAGGCTGTAAGTAATTGGGCCTTTTTGGGGAAGTGCTGCCTGGGACAGAGCTGCTGCCTTGCTTGGACCCTCATACACACTTTCTACAGAGAATCTCCACTACAGCTGCAGTTCTTCAAGCGCGCCCACGCAAGCAAGAATCTCGGACTCTGAGTCCAGGGGTGTGCACACTCTGGGGTGGGATCAATATTGGCAATGCAAATGCTAGATACATAAGTTCCAATTATTGTTGTGCACCTTGTTAATGCTATTCATTGTTAATCTGTTAAACCCTGTTTATTTAAGTTAAGTAAAGATTGTTTATTTTAATGAAATCTATTAGATGTAGTTGTTGTTCTGGAATTAGATCCAGATTATAGCTGGAATCAGTATATTCCTGGAGGCTCTCAAGGCACACCAGTAAGTGTGTACAAGGCCAGCCAGGTGGAGGCACCGCCATTGTACATTCATTAGGAGTAAGGGACTGCAGCAAGGGGGTGGATAGGGCTTTCCCCAACTAAACACCATCACCACTGGGGTGCTCAGGATCTCCTTTTGGGTTAAACCATCAGGCGCCCAGGCACACCTGTGAATGTGACCTGCTCCCGAGTAACCCGGGGAGGAAAAAGGGGGTTACATTTTGGAGGCACTGCTGGGATATCTCCTTTACCACCTCTAATTTTGCTGCAAGAAAAATTGTCCCTGCTTTCTTTACTGTTGTTGGAGTTATGATTGTTTTCTGAGATCTTCTGGTATTTAAAACCTTGGTTTGTGTTACTAAACCTGTTATTGGGTACATCATGGAACCCCTTAAGTTACTTTCCTGGTATAGAGATGTAGGAGTGCCTCCCAGCCGAGCGCTTATGCTGGGTAAAGTGCCCATAGATACTGAGGATGCTATTATCTACCAGGCATTAGATATTATCTACTGGATCGGCTCCAGTCCCACAGTCAGAAACAAACACTTCCAGGATCTTTATCAACCTTTCTGAAAATGTAAATATCCACCTGGGGAAGGGAGGAAAGAGATCGTCAGAGTCAGATGAGCAACCAAAAGCCACCTGCTTCAGGACAGACCCAACAAGGAAAATAACAGTGGCCTCACCTACAGCCCCCAGCATAAACCCATCCAGCACCACAATGATCTACAACTGCTCCTGGGGAAGGACCCCCTCTCTCTCCCAGGTCTTGGGAGACAGGCCAGGCCTCGCCTACAGCCAGCCCCTCAAACTGAAGCAAACAAGTACCGTACCAGCTGCCACCCATCATACCACGGAAAAACCAAGCACATTGGCAGACTGAAAGCAGGGCAAGAATGCTGCATCGCACCATCGTTTGTGGTTGTCACGTGACATCACAATATACTTGTGCCCACATAGACACCCCATGGTAAAATTAACAGTACTGAGCAGACTGTCAAACCTGTGGGGATTTCGATCTGAGGGAGGGATGGACATGGAGCTGACACCTACAGCCTGTAGCACAGCACTCCCGGGGGACCCTGGGAGCTGCCCTGCTGCAGGGTCTGGCCAGTCTCTGCCCAGCCCAGCTGAACAGGTCACACTGAGTGTTTGGCTGGGGAAATCAGAGCATGGATCTCTCAGCCACCTTGGGCCTGGGCCCCGGTTCCCAGCAGGCTGCCCTGGGATTGGCTTGTCTTCAGACAGCTCTGTAGCAATGTCTTTGTCCAGTCCCCCTGTTTATGGGAGAGAGGAGCAGAGCCAGCCCAGAGCAGAAGCCTGGGGCCACCATGTATAGGAGCCAGGGAGTCCTTGGTGCCAACTGGCAGAGGGTTTACAGACTCCCCTGGGCTGATCTCTGTGGAATAGCTCACCAATGGGAGCATGTGAAATTTGTTCTGACCTCCAGGGGCCCCATTGTGAGATGTCCAAGCAGAGGACACGCAGGTCGTGTGCCTGTACCAACAGTTGTACCTATGAAGTCCTGGGATTCAGACAGGTCCCCAGGAGGTGACACACCTTGGCCGTGCTCCCTTCAGGCAGGGAAGGACAGACCCCTGTCTCCTTCTCTGGCAGTACGGACCTCGCACAGCTCAGGCTGGGAACATGTGTGAGTCCTGAGCCAGCTGCAGACTGAGAGATGGTTTTCTAGAGTCTCTCGTTCCGATCCCACAAAGAGCAGGGGCAGCCCATATCAGAAGAAAGATAGAGGATTGGTCTGGTCTGTCCTTGGAGTGCAAAGAAATACACTGTACCTTTCCCCTCACAGGCAAACAGAAGCCATGAACTGATGAAGGGTCCCACATGAGGGGCTGTCAAACGCTGCCGGGGTTCAGGGTGAGCAGGACTTGGCTGGGCCGGAGAATATCTTGCTCATAGAGATGTTGCTCTGTTACCCACACAAATGTGTCTATCCTTTCCACACTGTAGGGACACACACACCTTTACCCCGTTCTTAGGGCTCAGGGCAGAATTTTCTGCAGGTTTTGAAGGATCTTTAGCTACTGAAAGAGCCTCACACAGTAATATCTTTATTCTCTATTTATTTATTCTCCAGGAAACTTTTCCACCCATGGGTCCTCTTTTTCTGCTTGCCCTCCTTCGGGGCCTCTAAGAGTAGGTTAGATAAATGTCTATCAGGGATGTTCTAGACAGTATTTGGTCCTGCCGTGAGGGCAGGGGACTGGACTCGATGACCTCTCGAGGTCACTTCCAGTCCTAGTATTCTATGATTCTATGATTCTTTACAGCCACACATTGATGTATGGCATTAATGTAGGGGGTGTCTGTTTCTGCTGGCTCTTCACCATTTGCCCATAAGAGTCCATTGGCTAAATCCACTATCAGCCTCCCCTGACTAAGGTAAGGCATTCCCAATATTCCATCCTCCTTGTTCCCATTCACAGTGGGATCCTGTTTCTGAACACAGTATTTGATCCATGACTCCTGATTCCCTACACGGGTCAGGATTGGTCTTATGATAGAGGCTTCTGTTGTCTCCCCTGTATATGACACCATCTGGGTTGACTGCTCTGTTTCCACAGCATCCCTGGGAAGCCAGTGCTCTCCAAGCACACAGACGGATGCTCCAGTGTCGATTAGCATACTGGGGCATGACTGTTCCCCCGCCCTCCCCATCACTGCCCCGACAGTGGGATGCCCCCATTTGTCATACTGAAGTTGAGCCACAACCTTAGGGGGAGTCCTGGGAGGCGGGCACTCCTATGGGGGAGGTGCTAATGGTTCGGGGTCTGTTATGGGATTAACAGGAGCCCCATCAGTCACTTCCTTCTGCCTCTCTAGCTGGGCAGCCCTCTGTAGTAACTCACTCGTGGGCTTCCCGTCCCAGCTCTCTTTTGGCTCCCCAGCCATCATGAGTTTTTTCTACACCTCTGCTCTCAGCGCATCTCTTGCACCCTCAGCCCAATGGCCTCTGTTCTGCACCTGATACCCATTTCTTCCTCTTGCTCCTCTGCCACTCATTGCACCTCTCTGTCCTCTTCCTTTCCCATGCCACTGTACACCAGGTCCCTTTTCCCCTGGCTCCCCTCAGAGATCTAGGGGCCCGTTGTTGGCAAAAGTTACTGCCTGTACGGGCTCCATTCTCCTCTCCTTATTTCCTTTTCCTGCCTGTCCGTGTGTGTCCCGAAAAACTGTCACTGCTCAAAAAAATATCCTCCTTTAACTCTGGGTATCCCCTACCTGGATCTATGGGTCCTAAAATCACTTTCATTGTTGAATTCAAACCATCGAGCAGTGCAGTCTTAAAGGCCAAAGTATCAAAATCAGGGGCAGTTCCTCGAACCACTGGCACAACCCCAGAGGCCATGGCCAAAATCTCCTTCTTAACCACATACAGTTCTGGGGAGTCACCAGGGCCCTGTTCTGTTACATGGAACAATTTCCCCAGCTGTCTGGCCAACATCACCACCTTCATAACTTCCTTCACCCAATCCCATCCAGTACCAGCAACACCATTTCCACCTAGTCGCCCCTCAGCACTGCGTATCACTGCCCAATCAAAGGCACTAGTACAGGCCTGGGCCAGAACCTCATAATCTGCCGGCCTCCACCCCATCCGGGACAACACCTTCACCATCCAATCCAGACATGTGTCCTTCTCTAGGGGTCCTGATAACTGAGCAGATGCCTGGACCTGATCTGGGGTAAAATCAGAAGCCTCAGTAATGGTTTGCCTGGTTTGCCTTTGCTGTTGTGCATCATCTGGGTCAGGTTCCTCACTTGTCACCACCCTTGTGATCCACTGGAGCCACAGGATTGAGTTCTTGTGTCTTTAATTTCAAATCTTGCAATTCCCTGTGTGCAGGGGCATAGGGCCCCTCAGGAAGAGCATCTGGGGGGTATGGGCATCCAGGATCCTTCCAACTAGTCCTAGTCCAAGTGTCCTCCCAGGTGTCTGTGTCCCTAGTGCCCACACTCACACTTCCCTGTACAGCTGCTAAAATGCTTCTCTGGGCTCCCAGCATGCTTTCTAGCTTCCTTATTTTCCTGTAACACTGCTCTGACAGCTGTCTGTGCATCTCCCAGCTTCATTTGCAATGCAGAGAACTCCCTATTCAGGCTTTCCACTGTCAGCTTTAGCTGCTCACACTCTCCCATTTTTGCTTGTAGAGCAGTTGCATTCTGTAACACAGAGGCTGCACTGGTGCACTCAGATGCCTTATACTGAGCCAGCGTGTCTTTTACTATAGCCAAATCAAATTTGTAATCCTCCAGTTGCCTTTCCTGGAGTGAGACCAGGCTGGAGAGATTGGTGACTGTTTCCCACAATGCCCAGGCTGCTGCTCCTTTCACAGCCCTTTTCTTTGGTTTCGGTTTCATGCACTTACAGAATGCTTCAACCCCCTTACACGCAGAATCCAGGGCATCCCTCCCCTGGAATGAATCTTGTCCCCTCGGGCATGGACCCCGTTCTGCTACCCATTTAGCAAGGAGGGGGGTTCCTCAGCTAACACCCATCCCTCCTGGTCCCTTTGCTTGGTTTCCATTTCCTCCTGTTGCTTCAGGGCGAACATACTGCCAAGCAGGTGGTTACCCTTTGACACAATGCCACAAGTACTCTGCTATTACTGTGTTTGGCTGGATCAATTCGGTCCAAACGACCTCAGGCTGCCCGCATTCTCCACCAGATTTGTTACCCACACAAATTTCTCTATCCCTTCCACACTGTAGGGACACACATCTTTACCCAGTTCCTAGGGCTCAGGGCACCTCTTCCTGTGGGTTGGCAGAATTTTTAGCCACTGAAAGAGCCTCACACAGTAATATCCTTATACTTTATTTATTGACAAATCCCAAACAAGCAGAATACACATGCTAAGCATACAGTGTCATGCTCTCCAATCCTGATAAAAGGCAGGCAGACTTCCCCTGTTGGTCAGGCAGTATCAGTCTCTGGCTGTGTCTCGGAGGTGAGTTCTGGTTTCCAGGTCTTTCCCCCCTCCTGGCCTCCTTCCAGACTTTTCTTCCTTCTGTTGTTTCTGATCTTGCTCCCTTCCTTCTCTTTCTTGGACCCCAGTTTATATAATGAAACCTGAGTCTTGCTTAGCTATACCTTAACCAATTATTTTAGTATAATTTTACTAACCAATCATAACAAAATTACCTAACCAATCATACCCCACCATCTTAATTGATTTACACCTAGCAAAATTAATTATACAGCAGACAGAAACAATTACAAACCAGACAGAGATCACACAGTCAAACAATAGGAAAGTGTAATGACAATGACCATAGGATGAGGATTCCACAACATGCTCTATTGATAAGCGGTTTCTTGCCAGACAGAATGGTGTTACTTAAGTTTCCTTTACCCATTTTGAGATCTGTTTCTTTATCTGGTGACAGTGGCGGAGCTATCAGGTCAAGTCCCCTCCTCACAACTTGGTGTGACACTTTTTTAATACAATTTAGACTGATGTGAGTATGTGTCTCCAGCAGGGCCATCAGTTGCGTAGGGCACCACTCTTTCTGGGGCACCACTCTGCTGGGCCGAGGGACTCCGGTGCATGGGCGGCGAGTTATATGGGCTCGTGGGGCCCATGCTCCACCAATATTCAGAGCCAGGGGCCCTGCTCCCGCAATATTTGGAGCTGGGTCTCTCCCCCGGCTCTGCCTGGAGCGGTCCCCAGCCCCCACCTGCCGGCCCCCCCACGCATTCTCCCACCCTGGCCCCAGAGTGTCCCCCCTGGCCCCGGCCCATGCCTGCCGTGCGCAACTTTCAGTGCGGCTCCCCGTCGCCGGCATGCGCTCCCGACTGCTGCCGCTGCCGCTGCCACTGCCATGAGCGGCGTTTCTAGGTGAGTGGGGAGACGCCCGGGCATGACGTGACGTCATGGCCCTGGACTTTAAAACTGCTTGGTGCCGCATTGCACCACTCGGCCTAGCTCCGGGTTGGGAGTGCGGGGCCTGAGCGCAGATTCCGGCCCCGCAAAGTGGAAGGCAGAAGGTAGGGGAGGGGGAAAACTAGGGGGAAGGGATGGGAGAGGAAGGGGCTTGTGTGGAGGGGGAAATAGGGGAAGGGGTGGGAGAGGAAGGGGCTTGTGCGGAGGGGGAGGGGGAAAATAGAGGAAGGGATGGGAGAGGAAGTGGCTTGTGCGGAGGGGGGAAGGGGTTGGAGAGGAAGTCAGGCATAGGGGCACCAGTTTAATAATCCCGCCTAGGGCACCATAAATCCTAAGGACGGCCCTGGTCTCCAGACCTACAGTTAATGGCTGCTTCTCTTCAGTCTGGCTGCAGAAGGAGGCTTTGGTTCATGCCTAGCACAGGCCTTCCCACATGGCTACAGAAAAGCCATATTGTTACACCACAGGCCCTGACAGGGGCCCTCTCCTGTGTCCCGCAGGCTCCTGGTGCCAAGCCCGGCTGAGGGAAACAGCTGTGGGATGGTGAAAGGGAATCGGATTCATTCACGAAGCTGCAGCTCTGCATTTCCGTGGGTTTGCCAGCGAGACACTGTCCTGCTCTGAGCAGGGCAGCGACAGCCCTTTGGAGATGAAACGGAGCCTTTCCTCAGTAAAACCTCACAAGTGACCCTTGAGACTTGACACAGCATCTGGCACGGGAGGATCTCAAAGCCCCTCAAGCCCTCAGTCAGACTCATCATCCCCCATTGCATGGGTGGGGAAACTGAGGCAGGGGACTCAGACCTGACCTGCGGTGTCTGTGCAGAGCCTGGCACAAGGAGGCCCTGATCTCATCTTGGGTCTCTCCCCACCACTGTCTTAATAACAGCTGGGCCGATGACCATTATGGGCCCTCAGGGGTAACGCAGAATCAATGCAGCTGCCCGCACTGCCCTTGGCCTAATTCTCACCAGCTGGGACCCAGCCCCATGTATGCCAGCAGCAGCCAGGTCACTCCTGGGGGTAGGGATCTATGGAATCATCCTCGACACCCCCGCCCTGTCCCGCTCACTCTGCCCCACTTTCAGCGCTGTCCGAACTCCACCCAGATCCCCACCTGGGGGAGGCAGCCCCAGTCCTGCCCCTGGTGGTGGTGGGGTAATTGGTACCTTGGTTCCAGCTGGGGATGGGCAGCCCACGGCCCCCACAGGATTAGTGCCGGGGAGCTCTCCAGGCCCTGCATGGTGCCAAAGAGATGGGAGGCGGGGGGCTGGGGATGGGGAAGCAGCAAGGGGCAGGTGTGAGGTCACACAGGAAGCTGCAGCTGGGGCGGGTTGTTGCTGTCTGAGCATCCAGCCTCTTGGGCTCTCTGCTGCTGCAGGAGGTGGTTCAGTCATGACAGGCCTTGTCACAGCTGGTGGTGGCCGCCCTGCCCCCACCACAATGCAGACTGTAGCCACTGCCCTGATGCCAGGGTGACGGGCCCAACCTGTCTGTCTAGGGGCTAGTCTGCCCCAGGTCACATCACCCCCCTGCTTGGTGACACAGGGAGGGACTGTGCTGCAGCAACCAGCTGCCAGCTCGGGGTGCAGCTGGGATGGCAGGTCCAGGGAGGGGATTGGTCCCATATCAGCCCTGTGAGCTGTTTGCCTCTGGCTGTAAAGGAGTGTCAGGCCCTCGCCAGGCTCCATCCCAGGCTGGGGGCCATCAGTGGGACTGGCTGTGCGTGGCACCTGGTGAGTGTCTGTCTCTAGCAAGACAGCTCTGATATTTGACACGATGCCCCTCACCATGGTGTCAGGGCAGCAGACCTCCTCCTCCCATCAAGGAGCAGAAGATGGGGGTGTCTGTGGCTGGCTGGGAGCTTTCCCGTACCAGAGCCAACGTCCCCCAGAGCAGAGAGAGGAAATTCAGGCTGGAACCTCTGACCATCACCCTGCGAACCACCGGGCTGCAGCCCAGCCCCCCAGTTCCCTGTGCAATACCGTCCCCATGGATCCTGCCCCCACCTCAGCTGTTCCCTGTCACCCGTGGGCACAATGGAGGACGAGGGGGGCTACAAGGCATTGAACCTGCGGTCTGAGCAGGGCAACTCAGGCAGCCCATCCCCAGCCAGGAATCCAGGGAGCAATTTCTCCCCACCTGTGGCTCTGTGTCCTGGCAGCAAAGACAGGGCCAGGGCTGGCCCCCCAGCGATGGGCCAGAGGGTGGCAGAGTCTGGCCGTGCAGTTCTATTATGGGGTAGGTTAGTGCCACAGGGAGAGGTTTGGAGCAAGGGGGGGGCCCTGCAGCCTCCACTCATAAGAAGGACAGAGGAGAGCACCCTTGGGGAGATTTCCCTCTGGAAACCAAAAATGTGGGTCAGGAAGGGGAAACTGAGGCACACATCAGGGACAAAATCTTTCACAAGAGCACAGCCACTAGTCCCCCCACCCCCTTTTCCAAAGCCTCGGTCAGAACCTAGGAGTCCTGGCCCCCAGCCATACCTGTTCTAACCATTAATCCTCACTGTCTGCCAAGAGCTGGGGCTAGAATGCAGGAGTCCTGGCTCCAAGCCACCTCATGCTCTCACCTGCCAGTCCCCAGGCCACTCTCAGACCAGGGGAGAGAATCCAGGGGTCCATGCCCCCAGCCCTCCTTTTCCCAACTCCTCCCTCTCATTTCCGGCCCAGAGCTGCTGCACATAGGAACTGGGTGGGTTTGTGGGGCCCCTGATCAGTGGGTCTTGGGATTCGTAGAACAGAGCCCTGCTCTCAGAGCCATTGGGGCAGGCTCTCTGCAGACCCAGGCAGTGTGGGTGTGTCAGTGACACGGCGGGTCACATTTTCCATCTGTTCTCCCCCATCTGTGTTGGTTGAAACCAGCAAGTGAAAGTGAGAGCCTGGTACAATCACTTGCGAATTGACCCTTGCGTCCTGGTCTCTGGGCATAGAGATACGGCCAGACATGCCCAATGTCCCCTGCCTTGAGTGCTTCCTCGGGGACACAGCATCTGGCCCTCTGCACTCTGTAGGCTCCCAGTGTCCCCTGCAGTCACTGCACCCAACCCCCGAGAAATGTCCCAGACTCAGGACCCAGACAGCGGCTCCGGTGAGAGACTCAGAGCGACCAAGAGCGATGCCTTTCGCTATGAAAGGGGCTCGTTCCTGTCATCCCCTTCTCCCTCTGTCAGTGCAGCCCCCCCGGCCGCCCTGTCGGCCTCTTCAGGGGCAGGAAATTATCCTCCAAACTACTATCTTGTAGCAGAAAAGTCACCTTTGTTCTGCCTTGAAAATTGAGAGAAAACTTTATGAAGATCATTTTGAAAATGGTTCTTTCTTCGATTATTGATTCCCCTCCCTGTGTTTTCTTTTAAGTCACAATTTCTGGGGCTGGAAGGAGGGAGTGGGAAAAGGTTTCAGGGATCAGAGAGATGAGGAGCCAGGGCAGAATAGAAGGGAGACCTCCAGAGTCATAGATCCTGGTGTGTGTGATGCCAGAGGCTGATTTCAGGGGCACAGGCTGAGCCGGGCTCCTGACCCCACCCAGATCCAGGGTCGGACTGTCTCGCAAGGGAGGGAGCCTGGTGGGAAAGTGACGATTGGGGCATTGGAACCAGCATCCACAAATGTCACCTGGCCCTGGTCACAATCCAGACAAACCCGGATCCTGCAGGAGACACTCAGGGGCAGGGGGGTGGCAGGGTCTGTGAGAGCCTGAAACTCTTCCCCCCACCACCGCACAGCCCAGATCCCGCCCTTGGGGCTCAGGCTTATCCCGCCCTTCCTGCCCACAGACTCTGTGGCCACCCCCACAGCCCAGTATCGCCCATCCCCCACCTCCACCTTCCAGCAATGTCTCCCTGAGGTGAAGCCCTCACGGCCCAGCACACAGAAGCAAGTGTCAAATCTCTCCGGGGTGTCGGGCCGTGGCTGCCGTGTGTCTGTCCATCTCACACGTTTCCCATCCTCCAACAGGACGAGCTGGGGATGCAGTGTGGCTGGATCCAGAGTCATGTTGGCTGAGGGGAGAGAATCAGAGCATGAGGGGCAGAGCTCGGCCCTGGGGAGGGTTGATGGGGTCAGGGACAGAATCTGCCCCAGCTGGGCAGTGACTCAGGGACTCTCCTTCCTCCAGGGGCGCCCGGCTCTGAGTGGGGAGCAGCCCTGAGGTCTCAGCCCAGCCCAAGGGGCAGCTCACTGCCTGGCAGGGAGGGGCCATGACAGAGAGAAGGGATCAGATGGGCCCTGACACTGGGAATCTGCCCCCCTCCCCCTGGTCTGGGGACAAGCGACACTGGGCCGAGGACCCCGGAGGGATGTGATGGAAACTGCCTGGTCAGGGCTGGCTGAATTGAAATGTCCCTGGGTCCCAGCTGCCTCTGGGCAGGGTTTGTGATTCCCCCTGTGACACGTCTCCCCCTGCATGGCACGTCTGGGCTCGGCTCCTTTCCTGCCGCACTGGGACTCTGGGCCGAGCTCTGACCTGCCCCACGCCAGGCTACTCAGCCTCCGGCTCAGCACCCAGACCCCGCAGAGCCAGCAGGGTGGGGAAGGGACCGGCCCCAGCTGGGCTGAGCGGGAAGAGGCTGAACAAGGCAAGTCCTGCACTGGGGGTGCCCAGGCACCGTGCGGAGGGAGCAGGGGTGTCTCTGTCCCAGTGATGGCAGGAGGCTGACTCAGGGGCTGACAGATGGAAGAGGGGCCCCAAGGAGCTGAGGGGGGTCCCAGCGGGGGCTGGGTGGAGGGAGAGAGAAGCTGAGCTCACATGGGGGGGAGAGAAGAAAAGGGGAACAGGACCAGAGCTCTGCTCTCAGCAGCTCCCCAGCTGCCTGCAATTGGCCCAGGACTGCCCCTGTCTGTGCTCCATGCCCTGGTGCTCTGGGGTCTGATCCATCCCTTCCCCCGGCCAAGCAGGGACCCTCCCATGGACTCTTGGGTCCTCTGCAGGGGGCAGGAGAAAGAGCAACGTCCCTGAGTGTCCAAGAGTACAAGCTGGGCGCAGCCCATCAGTCACTGGGGGAAGAGAAACTCCCCCACCCCTGCACCAGAGAACAAGGGGAGCCCAAGGCCAAGAGCTGCCAAGGAGCCAAGGCCAGACCAATCCAAGCAAGCAGGAGAAGGAGTCACAGCCAGGAGGGAGGGACAAGGGAGCTGTCCTGGGGGGGAGATGGGTGCCTGGAACCACATTGGATGGGATGGAAAAGGAGACCACGGGGAGGGCTACATCACTGGGGCAAGGGGAGTGACGCAGGAGGAGGAAGTGGATATGCAGGTGGCTGTAAACGGCCTCCCCACTGCCGAATGTAACCAGCCTGGGAACAGACTCTAAGATGGCTTTTTGAGTCATCAACTTTCTCTCTGTTTTATCCGTTAGAGGCCTGGTTCTGAAGGGCAGGAGTAGCAGATGCAACAACACCTGGACCCATTGCGCTTTGGTGGGACACAGCCCCAGAGTCGACTTCTCCTTGTGAGCAGGGTCTGAGGGAGTCCTCCTGACATGGGGAAGACTCCCCTCTTGGACCACTCCCCCCCCCACGCCCGTCACAAGCTGGAGCGGGGCAGACTTCAGGTGCAGACCATATTGGCACAGACTCCCCCTCCTCTGCTGAGATGCCCAGGGCTGGAGTGGCTTGGCCCAGCGCTCAATTCTGGGTTGAGTTGCCAGGCACTTCAGTGAGCCCGGTGAGAAGTGCTGCCAGGAAAGTAACGCCAGGACTGCCCCCGGGCTGTGTTTTCTAACGGACACCTGCCCCCGCTCTCAGGCACTGCGGGGCGCTCTCCACTCAGGGGGGTGTGTTTGCTTTGCACAGCCCTCTGGGTAAACTTTCATGAGGGGTGCACATGAATATTTGGATATATTCATCTAAGTTTGGGTTATTGCTGATCCGGCACCTTTGAGTGTAACACCAACTCTGTGGCTGTGGATAATCTGATCCTTACACCAAGATGTTTCACACCCTGCACATCATGTACATTTACACCCTAGCTGTGCTGACATTGCACACGTGATACGGGGCAATGCAATGTTCTTACACTACTAGGCTATGTCTACACTGGCAGGTTCTTGAGCAAGAATCCGCAGAGCATCCACACTGCCCATCCACTCTTGTGCAAGAAGATGTACAGTATGGCGTGGTATGAAAGGGCTTCTTGTGCAAGAGCTATGCTCTTTTTTAACAGGTGTAAGCTCTCTTGCACAGGAGCTCTTGTGCAAGAGGGCAGTATGGACACGTGGCAGGGGTTTCTTGTGCAAGAGAGCATCCACACTGCCATGGATGCTTTTGTGCAAAAGCACAGCTCGCACATGGCAGTGTGGACATTTTCTTGCACAAGACTTCTCGCACAAAAAGCCTTGTGCAAGATTTTCTTGCACAAGAAGTCACCAGTGTAGACATAGCTCTAGTTGCGGGAAGGGCCGCAGAGCAGGATGGAGCAGGCCCTGAGGGAGGGGAGCTCACCCTAGACTGATGCTCCCTTGCTAAGCAGGGGGCCGGGGTGTCACATCCCAGGGAGAGGGACAGGAGTGGGTGGGAGGTTGGGCTGTGTGGTGCCCAGGAGTGGCTTGAGGCCGGCTGCGGCAGCTGGCACCCCAGGCGGGCAGCACAATCGCCGCCCCTGCCTGCACGGCCGTCAACGGCCATGATGTTGTCACGGGGCACCCCGGGGCCTATGACGTTATCATCGGGCACCCGGGCCAGCGGCGCTCTAGGCAACTGCCTAGTTCGCCTAGGCTCATGGGCCACCCCTGGCAGTGGCTGACCCCACTTGGCTCTTCTCCCACCAGGGCTCCCAATCAGCCGACTAGATTCCCTGGGTACCACGCTGCAGGGAGAGGCAAGGCAGGGGCTGCATGAGCAGCAAGGGTCCCTGCAACCCAGTGAATTCAGAGGAGGCTGGGTTAGTGGGGGATCTCAGGCCAGGGAGTCACAGAGGTGGCTCTGAGCAGCAGGAGGGAGCCTGGGTTGCAGGGGCAGAGGATGGTGGCAGAGGGCAGGTGGCAGGGGCAGAGGACGGGGGAAGGGGGTAGGTGGCATGGGCAGAGGATGGCGGCAGGGGCAGCAGGGGGTGGGTGGCAGGGGCAGAGGACGGGGGAAAGGGGCAGGTGGCAGAGGCAGAGGATGGCGGCAGAGGGCAGGTCACAGGGGCAGGCGGCAGCAGAGACGTCACTGACTGCCCTTCTCTCCCTCTCAGGGGCAGCGGGGCGCCCATGGGGCAGCGACTCTGGGTCGGTGCTGCCAAGGCTGAGGCCGGGGACCTGGCCAGGAACGGGGGTGGGCGTGTGTGAGGGGCTGCAGCTGCGCAATGGGGCTGTGGCGTGTCCCTAGGTTACTGCTCGGTTCTTCTTCCCTTTTTCGTAAGTGTCTTTTGTTACACTCAGGCCCAGGGCTCATGCGGGGGACGTGCTGCCTCTTAGGGGCAGAACAGCCCAGCCCAGAGAAACCCGCTGCTGCCCCGGGCTAGCCCACCCTGGCTCACGGGGCCTAGGCTTCAGTGGGGGGTGGGAGGGAGCGTTGTTTTCCCAGGTTACTGGGGGGGGCTCAGACCGGCTCTGCGAGGTGTTGTTAAAAAGGACCCTGGACACTGAACCTGCCCCTGGTTGCTGCCGACAGCACCTGGCAGAAGAGTCGCGACCTGATGGCATCTTTGAACTGCAGCTGCTGGTGCTGACACCCTGAAATCTCAGGCCCCAGCCTGCTCCCATAGTGAAGGCAAAGGAGCCGAATTTTCACATGGGAGGTGACAGCTGAACACTGACAAACCATTAACGTCAGTTACCTTCTTCAACAGGGAATACGGATCTTCTCCAGCCTGAAACCAAGCAAAGAAACCCAGCTGAGAGTGATGGGAGCAGACGCTTGATCTCAGAGAGCAAACAACGGCCCGTGGGCCCCACCTGCCCTGCCAGCCCTTTTATCCCACCCTGAGCTGCACTCTCAGCCCCCTCCCTTTCCCCTCCCGCACAGTCCATGCTCTTCACCCCACCTGCCCTGGGCTCCCTGCAGTGTGACAGCAGCTGTGTCCAGGCACCACAGCTGTGGTGCCACCAAGTCCGGTGCTCTGGTGGTGCAGTCATGGGGCAGGGAGTGGGGGGAAGAGTTGGACAGGGGACGGGAGTCTGGGGGTGGGGTGGTCTGGGGCAAGGAGCTATGGGGGTTGGATTGCTCTGGGGGGCAGTAAGGAGCCAGAGAACAGGGAGGTCAGACGGGGGCAAGGCCTGAGCCATGCCTGGCTGTTTCCTTCCCTGACTGGCTCTCCTTACAATTTCTGTACCCTGAGGTGGCCCACCTTGCTGTATATACAGGATTCAACATTGTATACTCTGAGATCACCATTCATTTTTAAATCATATATATAGTAGCCCAATGTCTGTAAGTCTGTAATGCTGAAATGCTGGCTGTTCCCTCTGGGCGGTGCTGTTGCCTAAAATGCTGGCTGTTCCCTTGGGGCGGCCAGTGCTGCATGGGGAACGCGGGGCCCAAATGGCTGCTTGCACCGCTTGCTCCACTGCGGCGGCCCGGCTGAGCGGCACAGAAGTCAGCCGAGCTCCACGGCGGGAGGGGAAGGAGGGCAGGGCGGTGACGTACATGGCCAGGGGGCGGCCATTTGGGCTCCGCGGTCCCCCGAGTTAGAGGCAGGAGGGTGAGGAGAAGAGAAAGAGAAAGACAGAGAGAGAGGCAGGAGGCAGAGGAGAGCTGAGGGGGGGGGAGGCAGTAGGAGGAGGAGAGAGAGAGAGAGAGAAAGACGGAGCGAGAGACCACAGGCTCAGGAGAGAAGACCGACATGGAGAAATGACCTGAAAATCCCGTTTTATGATGGGCTAATTGGCTAGTTTATATTATAAATGACAAAAAAACAAGACAAACCCCTACACGAACAAAGCACCATCATAAGGACACATCTTAGTACAACAGGGTTTACAACAGGATGAAGGAGAATGACACTTACCGAGTTCTGCTGCTTGTTTCTCTCGAAAACAAGGACAAAGGAATCAATGATTGGGGGGGGGGGTCTCTTTCCAGGATCTACATGCAGGATGGGGTTTCCAACACTGCCTAAGTGACTAGGGTGCAAAAGTCCCAAGGTCCCCATCATCACTTAGGCAGCTTTGGAAACCCTACTTGCCAAGGGTCATACACACGATGGCTGAACTGGAGCAATGGTCTGAGGTAAATAGGATGAAGTTTAATAAGAACAAAGTGCTCCACTTAGGAAGGAACAATCCGTGTCACACACACAGAATTGGAAGCGACTGTCTAGGAAGGAGTCCTGCAGAAAGGGATCTAGGGGTCATAGGTGACCACAAGCTAAATATGAGTCAACAGTGAGACACTGTTGCAAAAAAAGCACATGATTCTGGGCTGCATGAACAGGAGTGTTGTGAACAAGACATGAGAAGTCATTCTTCCGCTCTACTCTGCACTGATTAGGCCTTAGTTGGAGTGTGGTGTCAGTTCTGGGCACCAGGTTCAAGAACAATGAAGAAACTGGAGAAGGTCCACAGAAGAGCAAGAAGAATGATGAAAGGTCTAGAGAACATGAGCTATGAAAGAATTGAGCTTGTTTAGTTTGGAAAGGAGAAGACTGAGAGGGGACATGATAGCGGTTTTCAGGTATCTAAAAGGGTGTCATAAGGAGGAGGGAGAAAAATTGTTCTCCTTGGCCTCTGAGGACAGGACAAGAGGCAATGGGCTTAAACTGCAGCAAGGGAGGTTTAGGTTGGACATTAGGAAAAACCACCTGGCTGCCAGGGTGGTGAAGCACTGGAATAAATTGCCTGGGGGATTGCGGAATCTCCATTTCTGGAGATATTTCAGAGCAGGTTGGACAGATACCTGTCAGGGATGCTGTAGATGGTGCTGGGTCCCGCCTTGAGGGCAGGGGGCTGAACTCGATGGCCTCCTGAGGTCCCTTCCAGTGCTAGTGTTCTAGGATTCTTTGATTCTGTGAAATTGGCCTGTGCTGTGCAGGGCTAATGCAAAACCCTCTGTACCACTCGGTGCCTATGCAGGCAGAGTGGCTGTGAGCCAGAGCCCCCGCACCCCCCCCCCCAGCATGTCACAGGCAGGGTATTCACACTGGCCCTAGAATGTTTAGAATGACGGAGACTTTGATGCTTCTCACAAAGGCAAAAAGGTTTAATTTCCTCCTTCTTTGAAGAAAATCCCTTGTGAATGTCCCTGTGTTTCCTGCTCCAACATTTACCTTTGATTTTGAAGAGATAAACACTCAGAGCAATGAAACCAAAGAAAACCACCAGGATCATCACATCCAGAGACACTTTCCAGGGATTCACCTTAGGGAAAAAGGGATCTGAAAAACACAAGCCTAGAGGCACCCACATTACTCAGTAAGCAGGGACCCAGCTCTGATGACTCCATTGTGTGTAAGGCAGCCCCCGTGGGACTGGTGTAACACAGAGGAGGGAATGTGGCCCCATCGGCACTGCACCAAACACCACAAACCAACCAATAGAGCCACCACATTTGCACATTGGTGTATGAGTGAGCCTGGCATGCAATGAGACAACGCTCGCTCTCCAGTCCCTGGGGCAGCAGGATGGGACTTGTGAGATCTGCTGTGGGCATGTGGACAAGCCCTTTCCCCTCTCTGTGGCTCTATTTCCTGGCCAGCCTCTCTGGGGTCCTGATTATTTAGATGCTTGCTCTTTGTAGCAGGCACCGACTGTCAGTCTGTGGCTTTGTGCAGTGCGCAGCACAGTGGGGCTATCTCATACCAGGCATTTAATGTAACAACTGCTGCTAGTAACAGTAACAGGTCCGAGTGCTCAGCATTAAAAAAGTCTCTGATCACCGGGTGTTATGCCAGGGAGCACAAGGCTGTTGGTTACAGAACACTCAGAAACTGCCAGGTTGTCTGAAAACAACAGCTTGTAGATCCACTATTTCTCCCATAATCTGTCAATGACTTATAATCACAATTCTTCCAAACGACCTGTGCGGGAAGCGATTCATGATTTGTGAGTCTCCTCTTTAAACCTCAGATCTAAATCACACCACTTCCTCCTGTGCAACATCACCCTCCTTGTCCCTGGCCTCAGTGCTCCCCATTCCCTGCCATGACACCAAGGCAAAATACCACGGCCACCATCTCACTGCCCAGACTGCATTATCAGCCACTTTAAAGCCCTCTGCTGGCTGCCCTTTCCCAAGCATCAGACATGAACCTCCTGTCTTCACTCCTCCGGGTGAGGCCATCCCACCTACCAACCCTGCATAGTACCACTAGGCCAGGTGCCAGATTCAATTAATTGACTGTGCCAACGTCAGTCTCCCCCCCCCCCCCCCACTCCCGTTCTAGGCATGTGCAGCAAGGTATGTTGGGCTTTCACACACGCTGCCCTGCAGAGTAGGAAACACTCCAGCCAAGGCCCATAAATCTACCAACTTGTCCTCCTTCTGGTTTCACCCCAAGTCATTTCTGCAATGATGCAACCTAAGAGCATCTAGGCAGCTGGTGAGCTGGGAACATCACTGTTTCAGTCAAGGGCTTAAGAAACAAAACCCTTGTAGTGGTGAAATCTGGGTCACCCTGAACTCACTCAAAGCTTTGCCATTGACTTCAGTGGGCCAAGGATTTGTCTGGAGTTTGAGCCTCACAACAGAGTTAAGAGTTGTTCCTTCACCCGTAAACGGCCAACAGAATATCCAACAATCATACATCTGTGCAGAAGCGGAAGGATGTTTGGCTATTTCTCTCCTGCGCCTTCCCTTTACTCTTCAGTCAAATACAGTTACAGGTTTTGGGTGAGACATTCAAAATCTCCGAAGTCAAAGGAAGCAAGTGGAACGTAACACATCCTTCAGCCAGGTCAGTGCCCTTATGTCCTCTATGGCAGAAAACTACAGTAACTAGATTGGTCTGATAACTGCACAGTACGGGTGGGAATTTCAAAAGCACTTAATGTCTACTCTACAACAGAAGACATCTCTGACACCACAGCCACATGAGTTGGGGTTGTGATGATTTATCCACAGAGTTACTCTGACAAAAGCCCGACTATAGACACAGCTATACTGGAAATCCTGCACTTACACACACGTATAGGTTATGTCGGTTTGGGACTCTGAGGTAAGAAAGACTAGCAAAAGTACAGCTTAGCCAGTATGGCAGTGTCCACACCAGTGTTCCCTGTAAGCTGTGTGCTGGGGCAGCCACTCAGGAGAGATTCAGTTGCCAACAAGTTGATTAGCAGAGTGCACAGAGCACCCTCAGCCAGCAGGATGTGTTTCTACTGGTGGTGCACATCTGCACATTCAACTGGTACGCATAACAACATTTATTCTGCACATGAATGGAAAAAAATTAGAGAGAGCATCGGTCCACATTGGCAAGCTGTGTCTAGACTACATCTCTCTGTCAACAGAGAGATGTAGATTAGGCTTGTCGAAATTGCTAATGAAGAGGGGATTTAAATATCCCGTGCTTTATTAGGATAAACCTGGCGACCACTTTTTTTTCAAAACAGAGCTTTTTCAAAAAACCGGCAGTCTAGATGCAGATCTGTCAAAAAATAAACCTTTTTTTGAAAGATCCTGTCAACCTCATTTTAAAAAGGGTTTAATTTTTGACAGATCCTCGTCTAGACTGCCGGGGTTTTTTTGAAAAAGCTGCGTTTTAAAAAAAAGCGGTGGCCATGTTTATGCTATTTAAATCCCTGCTTTGTTAGCCATTTCGACATGCCTAATCTACATCTCTCTGTTGACAGAGAGGTGTAGTCTAGACACAGGCTAGGAATGTTTTGTTGGCAGAGCTGTATTGGCAAAATCTTCTTAGTGTGGACAAGACTTAAATGATTTATGTCACACCATTAGTTAATTAGGTTTCTTGGAGTTTTTTTGTTTGTAAATATGTTTTAAATACACACCGTATTTATTCTGATCAGTAGGTTGTTGTCTTTTTTTTCTGTTGCTGCTCAGTGTGTAGTTTTTGATGGTCACTGACCTGATATATAAAATAATGTTGATTCCTTTTCTTGGCTGAGGTGGGTGTTCCTGACTGTGACGGGCCACCACCGGCCCGCACGGGGAGCCACCCGGACTCCCAGGGGGTGCGGGAGGGTGAAGACACCCGGGGGGTCCCCAACCCCGGACGTGGCGCGGCGGAGACCGGGCGGTGGGGCCGGATCCAACCGCCGCGCCTACGCCACCTGGCTGCCACTGACCCCACCCCCAGGGTAGCGCGCAGCAGGGCGCAGCGGGAGGCCGGCAGCCGGAGTACGGAGTACGCCGGCACGCCACCGGAAGGAGGAGGGCCCCGAGCGGCGTCTGGCGTGGTGGGCCATTTTAAAAAGGCCCGCCATCTGAGAGGAGGGGGGGCAGCCTCCTTGGACAGGGGGGAGAAGAGCCCTGAGGCCAGGACGGACCCAGGGCAGGACTGAGGCCGGCGGACGGTCCGGCCTCGACCCCGGGAGCTGCGGGGGGGCCGGCGCAGCGGCCGGCTGGCCAGCCCCTGGCTCCGAAGTGGACTGGATCCGACCCGGCCGGACCTGGGGAGAGCGACCGGACAAGGACTGGGCTTCCCGGAAGGGTCGGACCCGCGAGCAGTCACCCAAGCAGCCCCCGACCCGGACGGCTGAACCAGGGTAGGTTCCGGGAAGCAGGAGAGCGGCCCGAAGGGGCCCTCCCGGAGGGGAGGAAGCAGCCCGGGGCAGGGCCCTTTTGGCGCCCCTGGGTAGACGGGTCTCGGAGGGAATTGCCCCCGTCTACCGCGTTGGGGCGCGTGTGAGCCCCAGCGCTTAGGGCCCCGGGCTGGGACCCGGGGAGAGGGTGGGACCGGGTCCCCCTCCCCATTCCCCCGGAGGACTCGATTCCTGTGGGTGGCAGCGCACAGGAGAAAGAGGGAAAGGGCGGACGAAGGGGTTCGCTGACCCCCCCTCCCTTCCCGGGAGGGGGTGATCGCACCCCGAGGCCCCTACAGGGACGAAGGGGTTCGCTGAGCCCCCCTCCCCTCCTGGGAGGGGGTGATCACCCCCCGAGTCCTCTACACAGAGGCAGGGGTTCGCTGAGCCCCCCTCCCCTTCCGGGAGGGGGTGATCGCCCCTGAGTCCTCTACACTGACCAAACAGGATAAGTTCCGATTGGAATTTTCCATTACAGTGACAGATGTTTGTATTCTATACAGTCCATTGGCTTCTCGGGAATTTGTTTAAGAGGCTGAAGGAAATGCCTGTCCATTGAGATCTCTCCATACCACCTCAGACTCTGGGTACCACCCAGTTGACCGACACACCACTCGGATCCCTCCATCCTGGTAATCCTCAACAGAGATATGAGGAGCAGAGCCTGAAGCTGGGGACAAATGTGTAAATCCATGTTGATTTATGCACATACTGAGCCTAGAAAATAAGAAATTAAACTTCCCCTTTATTCTCAAATGCCCATGGACTCAGGGAAATAGAGGAACAAAAACCAAATTATTTCATGGAGGGGCTAGAAAGCTTTCTCTTCCCAAGATCCACACAGACATGTAATTTTGGGACTACAGGAAACCCTTTGCTTGGTCACTGAATTTAGCACTAACAGATTCTGTTAAAAAAAAAAACAGAGAAAAATAATTATTGTAAATGTGTCTTCCAGTTGAAATGTCATCTCTTTGATTATGGAAGCTCTTCTACTTGACCCTGCAAATGCAGAACTAAAGCAGAAGGGGAAAAATATCTGGACATCTACTTGAGCATAATCATCTTCATGATGGACTCTCCTCCCCACCCCCCAACATGCTTTAGAAAATCGACCTTTGGTCACAGATATGCCTAACTCAAAGGTGTTTTGGACAAATTATTTCATGTAACCCAGCAATCTTCAGAGAATCACAGAATTCTAGACCTGGAAGGGACCTTGAGAGGTCACTGAGTCCAGTCCCCTGTCCTCATGGCAGGACCAAGCACCATCTAGAGTATCCCTCACAGGTGTCTGTCCAAGATGGAGATTCCACAACCTTCCTAGGCACTTTATTCCAGTATTTAATCACCCTGACAGGCAGGAAGTTTTCCTAATGTCCAACCTAAACCTCCCTGGCTGCAATTTCATATCATAATCCACTAGATCTGTTTATCGTTCTTGCATGTGAAATTAGACATATGGAGCATGGAATGGCTTTATGGTTTTAATGTGCCATCCAAAGTGTTTCCAGTACTGGGATGCCTCAGTGTCTGAGCAATCATATGCAAAGAGCCTTTGTTCTTCAGTCCTAGTGGTTGGTCTTAGGAAGTCCCATGACCTCCCTAACTGGCAGGGACTGGCCAGGTAACTTCCCATGTGACAGTGGGAATCTATAAAACAATAGGAAACTAGCGGGTCTTGGTTCTTGGCTGACACACCCAGGAGAGTGAACCAGAGACCCAGGGGCAGAGGAGACTTCCCTGGTTTGGAGGCTTAGCTGGAAAGGGAGCAGTTGTAGGGTGCGCTTGTGCTGAATTTGTACTAAGGTTTCAGTGTTAAAATTAGCTAAGTGATTTCTGTTGTTTGGAATTTGTAATTTACTTTGCTCTGCCTGTTCTCACTTATGACCACTTCAGTCCTACTGCTTGCACTTCTTACATTTACTTTTATTTACCATCAAGCCCAATGTAAATAATTGTTACCTGGGGGAACAACCATTGTGCACATTCCCCCTTTCATTGCCAAAGGGGGCTCACCTAAATAATTGCTTTGAGGCCTGATCCTATTTGGGGAGGAGTATCCCGGGAAGCTGGGGGAGACCGGGGAACTGGCCCAGCAGGGCCAGGCAGTGAGGAGCTCCAGAGAAGGCGAGCGGCAGAGGCTACGTCAACACACCGGGAAGCACCCCCAACGGGTCGTCACAATCTTCAACCACCCAGCTGATGAGAATCAGTAGAACACTGACCAACACGGGATGAATTCTTCCTCCTCCAAGTTGTGTGTTGTGTTCTACGGAAAGCAAGGGGCCCTCAGAAGATGACCCCAGAGCATCCCAGGGCAGTAAGTCATGTGGTTCTCTTTTTCAGATTAGGGATGTCAGCAACTAGTCAACTAGTTAAGTAACCAATAAGCAGAAGCTTACCAGTTAACACTATTGACTAGTCCCGCCTCCCCACGCCCCCTGGGGTTCTGCAGTGTTAAGAGACCGAGGTGCCAGCACACGAATACGCTGGCTCAGTCCCTGCTCCTGCGGGTCTCTGATCAGTCTGCATCACTTTCCCCACTGCCACTTTGTATTGAAGGGGCCAGAGGAGCCAGAGCGCGAAGATCAAACTTCAGAGACCCGCGGGAGCAGGGACTGCACCAGCCTTTTTGCGGCTTGGCTGCCCTGGCTCTTTCGATGGGGAGCGGCAGCGGGGAAAGTGACACTGGGCCATGGCACAAGCCAGGCTGCACCCTGGAACTGCCTACCCTTATCGACTAATGGAGTAGTCGATAACCAATCCACCGACTACTCGATGAGGAAACATCCGTATTTTAGATATGGAGTCTCTGGTGCCCATAGGCTACTGAATGGGCATTCCTGACCGGCACAGCTGTGACTCCTTGTGTAACTAATTGCAAGTGATGTGAAGGCTGCACAGGTCTATCCCACTGCAAAGGGCGTTATTCTCACCACTGCGGTGCCTCCTGCTGGTAGCTCTGAGGAATTAGCCCTTTCTCAGCAGGGCGCCCCCTCCTGGTGGTGTCTCGCCTGCCGATGGTCCACGCTCATGTTCCAGACCCGCATTGCTCCAGGAACGTGGTGCTCTCTGCAGGACACGGCCCTCCAGCAGTGCCCGCTCCAATGGGCTCTCACCCCCCTCCAGGGGTTATCGGCGGTGCTGAGTCTCTACTGCTCTTGTGGCCAACTGTGGCCTCCAAGCCCAGGCCCTCTGCCTCAGGGGCACACGACTGTCTGTATGGGCCATGCGTTGGCGGTGAGGTGTGGTGGAAGGAGAATGGGGAGGGGGACTCAGGTCCGCCCGCTTCTCTGGGTCCTGACCCAGGGACCCTATGGCAGCCGCCTTGTCCTGCCCTCTGCTCCCCTCCACTGCCTCTCACTCCCTGGGCCATGTCCCCTCTGGCCCTTTGCCTGCCCCTGTAGCAAGGCCACAGCTGGGCAGGGATCAGGCTGGAGCCTCCCTTTCCCAACCCCCCTGGGCCTGCCCAGCCCTGCTCTACTGATGGTGCCTTCTCTGAGGGAACCAGGCCTTGCACCTTCCTTGGCCAGGGCCTCACTGACTCTCTCTGTGGGGCAGCTCTCTCTATATAGGGCTGTCCCAGCAAGATACACCCTGCTCAGCTCTTTCAAAGCCTCTTCCCAATGGGCCAGGGCTCTTCCCAGGCTCCCTCCAGCCTGCATTGACCCTTCCCAGCCAGTGTGGGGCTGTTTCCCCACCACAGAGGGGCATTCGCAAATTATCTCAGGAAACGAAAAGTCATTCCTGGGCATTAGATTTAACTGTGTGCCTATGGGAAATTGGGTTTTGTGTCTCTGTTTGGGTCCATGTACCATACCTGGAAAGTGTTAGGTGGAAGAGCGAGATGACTCTTGATGAAGAAAGCATCATAATTTAGGGGCACCTTCTCCACTTTTCTTCACATTTGGTACAAGTAAGTGAGCCACCTCGGCAACAAACCGTGGGTAAAATGCTCACATCGTTCAGCTCCCTCGGCACCATCCCCAAGAGACATACAGACACATGCTACTGACCTGCCACCTTTAGTTCCAATAGAGCGTCTTCAAAAAAGAGGCCCTCTTGAACAAAACAGCTGTACCCCCCTTCATCAGAGAGTCTGATGTGGAAAATTTTCAAGGCAACATTCCCCTGGCTCAGACCATCATTCAAGAGCTCTGTCCTCCCCTGGTATTCTGGCATCTGCTCTCCATACCAGTCCTTTCCATCACTATAGCAATGGACAAATGGGGAGAGCTCGGACCGGAACCAAGTCACCTCTATTTCGAAACAGCAGAAGTGGAGCGTCTACTCAGCCCCTATTCCAAAATAGCTATTTCAGAATAGGCATTAGTCTACAACATATTGTATGTGTAGCTGGGATTATTTTTTCCCCATGTGCATTACTTTACATTTATCAACATTCCATTTCATTTGCCATTTTGTTGCCCAAGTACATAGATTGGTGAGAGCTTTTCGAAGCTTTTCAGTTTGTTTTGGTCTTAAGTATCATGAGCAATTTGGTCCCATCTGCAAACTTTGCCACCTCACTGTTTACGCCTTTCTCCAGATCATTTATAAATAAATTGAATAGGACTGATCCCAGGACAGACCTTTGGGGGACCCCACTAGTTACCTCTCTCCATTATGAAAACTTACTATTTATTCCTATCCTTTGTTTCCTCCTGTCTTCAATCTGTGAGGACCATCCCTCTTTTGTCCGAGATAACATACTTAAGAGCCTTTGGTGAGGGGCCTTGTCAAAGGCTTTCTGGAAATCTAAATACACTATATCCACTGGATCCTTCTGTTTACATGTTTGTTGACCCCTCAAAGAACTCCATGTTAGTGGTTTTCAAGTACCTAAAACAGTGTTACAAGGAGCAGGGAGAAAAATTGTTCTACTTGGCCTCTGATGACAGGACAAGAAGCAATGGGCTTAAACTGCAGCAAGGGAGGTTTAGGTTGGACATTAGGAAAAACTTTCTAACTGCCTGGAATAAATTGCCCAGGGAGGTTGTGGAATCTCCATCACTGGAAAGAAAAGGAAGTGATGACATCACTCTGGTGTCCCACAAGAAAAGTTTTCTTTACACAGAGATTGACTCTGAGGATCTCCTGGGCACCTAACTTTTGGAGTTAAGTGCTTGATGTGGGGAGATAGGCACTTGACTAGCTCTGTGGGTCTGGGTCTACTAGTCAGCTAAAAAAGAGTCGACAGACCCACGTTACTGACCTGCGACCTTCAGTTCCAGTACAGTTTCTTCATAAGAGGCATCATCCTGAACAAAGCAGTGGTACTGTCCTTCGTCAGAGGGCCTGACGTTCACAATCCTCAAGGTCATGTTCCCATCCGTGACGCCAGCTTTGGAAAGCTCCGTCCTGCCACGATACTCGGGCATCTGCTGCCCAAACTTATCCTTCTCATGCCGGTACAGGTGCACAAAGGGAGTGAACTCACGTTGGAACCACCTCACCTCCATGTGCTCTGCGCTCATCCTGGGGGACAGGTGACAGGGTTACATGACATCATCTCCCACTACGGCCATGACAGGCTGGTCAGGTCCCATTACTGTAAATTGTGCTGTGGAAAGTCCCAGGAGAGAAGGGAGAAAAGCTCAGAGAGAAGATCTTGTCCATTTAGTCAGTGGCACACACACAACCAGTCCTGTTTTCTGTATTTTACATTCCCTGGAGCTACTGGGAAGAGACCCGGCACAAGGAAATGCCACCAGCCAATGGGCCTTGCAGGCCGGACTAGAGGGAGACGCCAGCCGAGAGAACTAATATCGGAGAGAAGATTCTAACACCTTGAGCATGAATGAGATTTACAGATTTTGGAATAATCTGCCGATTCTTTTGAAAGTATTTAGAAATAAAGGAATGGCTGTGTAGACACCCGCATTGTTGTTTTGTAGTAACAGTGCAGTGTAGACGCACCCTGTGAGAAGTTCCACTGACTCTGAGTTGCACATGTTGTTAAGACACTTCCGGGACCTAAATAAATCCTCTGAGAAACAGCAGACCCAGCGCAGAGCCCTACCTGATTCAATGCTGTGGACATAACAAGTCAGGGAGAAAAGAAGAAAACCAGGCAGTGGGGAGTTGGGTCTGGTGCTGTGGCCGATGGAGGGAACCTTCATCTTCCCTGAAACTTCATCTGGACAAGAGGAAGGAGAAAACAAAAACTGACCACAGTGAGCAGGACACTGACTAGCATTAAGGCCAAGTCTACACTGGCAAGTCACTGTGCAGTAAATCAGCCCCCAGCGCTGTGACGTTCAAGGTGTCCACACGGGCAAGGCACTTAGCCCTCGCCTATGTTAGGGCTTTATGTCAAAATAACCCCCCTTGGGTTGAATTTACAGGCGGAGCATCCACCGGAACAAATCCCTTATTTCAAAATAACAGGCCGCATATTTCAAAATCTGGACTCCTGTTTTCCTCGGGGAATAGTGTTAATTTTGAAATAGCTCTTTTGAAATAGCATTAGTGTGGACACTCCAGTGCCATTATTTCAAAATAACTGCTCCCCAGAGGAATTTGAACTCACTACTCCCCAGGGCTTCCCAGGGCTCTAAGTCGAGGCAGCTCTTCCTCATTAACGGAGCCTGCCTTGGACTATTTTTGAGGCTTCCCCGCACAGGGCATCCCCGCTATACGTCTCACCAGTATATTTTAGTTCTGCACTAATGTCATTGACCCTTGTAGGACCAGTTGTGTTACACGTCCTTCCATTCCCTGTTCTTACGTTGTGCAGAAAAAAAGGGACCAATTCATGTAAATGGAAGTCAGCCACGAGGAAAAAATATCTCCGCTTTACATTGTTTCACTCTACATCCCTGTGTTTTGGAACATATCTTGTGTGTATAGGGGGGATGCCCTGTAGTGGGAACACTATTTTGATGCTGTAAAATTGGGAGTTAAGTCAAATTCAGTGATTTTGAAATCGTTTCCTAGCATGGACACTGTCTCTGGGTGCACTGGCTCCACGGTCACTGCACTCTGCTGTGCGCAACCAGGGCCGGCTTTAGGAAGTGCGGGGCCCAATTCGAACCGTTTTGGCGCCCCCCCCCCCCCACACCCAGGATTTTTTGTTGAGCAAAAAAAAAAACCACACACACCAAACCACAACCACACACAAATATCACATCAGAAGTAGATCTGATCAAAATGTATATTAATATAGTTGAACATTTTAAAAAAAATGCCATCCTTTATGATGCAAAATTTTACACAAAATTAAATCAGTTGTCTTAAGTGTAGGTCAAATATTTTCAATTGCAAACTATCCAATTTTTTCAATAAAGTTTAAAGTTTGATTTTTAAAAAGTTACCAGAGAGTGTTGCAGTTTTCTGTTACATTGATTTACTTTTTAAATAGCAAAAATGGAGTCTTTGTTAAGAAAGTGTCAGTCCTTTGGTCAAATTCCAGTCCTTAGTGATTTCAGCACCAATGATTTCACTTGGTAATATGGTACCTCACCACCATTGCCTCCTTTGCACTGCCCTTCAACACACTGCCTGCATGTTGAGTCTAAGGTCAGTCTACACAAGATTTTATCAATGATTTTTGCTCAAGCGATCACTGAGACAAGACAAGGACTCTCAATTGATTCTAGTCAGCTCTGCCTTTAAACACTGGATGTAAAGTGTCAGATATAATTGAGGACTCCCAAATAGACTCTACACCACCAGAAATAAAACCTGTTTCCATCTTCTGTGACTTTCAGTTAGATGTGACTCACTATCCTCTGCTTAGTGTTCAAGTTATGGTAGACCCTAAGCCAGGTCATATTCATTTCAGGTCTTTTACCTTTTAATCATACAATATGGATAACAACATTTCATTCTCCCAGCTCCAAGTCTTAAATGAATTTCAACCCTAAAGAGCCAAAATTGATCACCTTGACGCAGCAAGTGTCTACACTGATCTCTGTGGCAAAGTAGGTTGTCTATATAAATAAGGTCTACTCGTGAAGCCTTTTCCTGCAGTTGATTAACAGATGGCAGTAGATAGCTCATTCAGACCACTGGCTGATAATAGTTAGTCACCCTGATCAGTCATTAACCATAGTCATGGACTCACCCAACTCTCCATTGTCTCTATGATTCTCTGATGACCTGTGACAAAAAAGGAGGGTGGAAAGGGAAACTGAAGGGAGAGACCTCTCTAAATTCACCAATCAAAGAGCAGTATTGCCAACCCAAAAATCACAAGGAACGCCTACACAAAGTTATGAGACTGGTCTACAAATCATAAATTTTTTTAAAAATAAAACATGTTGGATTTTTATTGGCCTTTTGTTTCTTGAGTATTTAGGGTTCATGTTTTAAAGCTTTCCTCCTTAGCTGTAAGGCCCAGAAGTATAGAGAACTTTTTTTAAATGAAAGCTGAGATTCCTACATAATCAATTGACTCCAGGCCTTTAGAAAAACACCAAGGCTGTGTCTAGACTGGCATGAATTTGTGCAAATGCTTTTAACGGAAAAGTTTTCCGTTCAAAGTATTTGTGCAAGAGAGCATCTAGATTGGCACGGACGCTTTTGCGCAAAAGCACTTTTTGTGCAAAAGCGTCCATGGCCAATCTAGACGCGCTTTTGCGCAAGAAAGCCCCGATCACCATTTTAGCCATCGGGGCTTTTTTGCGCAAAGCAAAACTGAGCTGTCTACACTGGCCCTTTTGCGCAAAAGGTTTTGCGCAAAAGGACTTTTGCCCGAACGGGAGCGTCAAAGTATTTGCGCAAGAAGCACTGATTTCTTACATTAGAACGTCAGTGCTCTTGCGCAAATTCAAGCGGCCAGTGTAGACAGCTGGCAAGTTTTTGCGCAAAAGCAGCTGCTTTTGCGGAAAAACTGGCCAGTCTAGACACAGCCCAAATGTTTTGAGACTCATGGTAAAACAATGGAGGAATTCTTGTGAGACCATGCTTTGCCCACAGTATAAATAAAAAAAACCCAATGTCTTCTCCACGAAACATCCTAATGAGATACTGCAAATGGTGAACTGAATTCAACAGCTCCTGATATGAACAGGTATCAACCTAGTTTTTCATATTTGAGATGGGTTACCAGGAATCATACATGACAATACGAAATCTTTCCACTCTCAAGTCAGCATATTCACAAAGCACCTATAATTTTGATCCGTGCATTTATTGGATAGTGAAAGAGAAAGGAGGGGAATTAGTGTAGATAAATGTTCAAATTAAAAAAAAAAAAGCCTGAAGGAAGTAGGACTGGGCTCCTAAATCTCACGTTCAGAACTGACTAGGACACTTATGACCAGTTTTCCAAGGTGTGTAAAGAACAGATAGATATCTTTGAAGATCCAAGTTGGCAACTGACTCTTTAGGAGCTTAATTACCTTTGAAAATCTGAGTGTAGATTTCCAAGTCCAATTTTCAAAAATGACTTTAGTCACTCAAGTGCTTTTGAAAATTTTAACTGGGGGCCTAAAGAGACAAAAGGCAGGAGATATGGTATTCCTTTTAAAAACTTGTGACATCTATTTTTAACTAAATTTTATATTATTTTTCTCCCAGGGGCAACTGACCCCTCCAGCCCCCTCACTACGCCACTGCCCCCCCTCCTGCAGATCTATCCTCTTATGCATGTGCAAGATCTGTGAGAGCCGTCCCATGAATCTGCAGTTAGTGTCTGTGGCGCCTGCTTCTGGGTGGTGTCTCCTTTCAATGGGCCCACTTCCCAGGGCTCATTGATCTTGGATCTTGGATCTGGCTTCCATCCCCTCTCCAACCCTCTCCAACCCCCATCAGAACTACTGTGCCCTCCTGGCTTAGGAAAAGAATAAACAGGAGAATTGGAAATTAACCCGCCCAGTCTCACGTCCCCTAGGCAGGGAATGAGCCATCTACATTAGGCCCCAGCTGGAGTATCATGTCCAGTTCTGGGCGCCACATTTCAGGAAACGTGGAGGAACTGGAGAAAGTCCAGAGAAGATCGACACAAATGATGAAAGGTCTAGAGAACATGAGATATGAGGCAAGGCTGAAGAAATTGGCCTTGTTTACCTTGGAAAAGAGAAGACCAAAAAGGGACATGTGAACAGCTTTCAAGTATCTAAAAGAGTATCATAAGGAGGAGGAAGAAAAATTGTTCTCCTTGGCCTCTGAGAAGCAATGGGCTTAAATTGCAGATATTTAAGACCAGGTTAGACAGACACCTCTCAGGGATGAGCTAGAGCAACTCAACTTTGGAAGCCCCAGGGGCCACACTAATACTTACAAAACATGCTGAGGGCCTCAACTTAAGCGTGGTTGCATATGCAAGCAAATATATACAAATAGCTTCTCTCACACTGACAGGCATGAATACAAAGATTAAGGCAAGACTACACAACACACAGGCCCCATTTAAGTCAGTTCTGCTGATATTAATAATATGCAATATTTACCCAATTTCTACCCGTGTGACAGCACTTTTCATGAGCAATGACAGTCCAAGAATTTAAAACACATATCAACAGAAGATCATTACACTGACTACTTTTTTGTTTTGGCTCCCACTCACCGGCCACGTGTTGATCCCCACATAAACCCAAACTGCACCGCGGGGCGCAAACAAACTGGCCGTGGGCAGCATACCAAGTTATTAGAAATATTTTATAAACCTTTCCCTTTTCTCTCTGCTGCCATGTCTCCTCTCCTTGGTCCATCATCTCCCCTGGTGCCTGCTGCCCCCAAACTCCTCACCCTCCTCTGCTGTCCTGAGTCCTGCCCTTCTCACTGCCCTCAGCTCTCCTGTGACCTGCCCCCTTCCACCAGCCCTTCTCTCCCCCCATGCCCACTCCTCCAGTAGCCCCACTCTGATCATGTGCGCTACCCCTCCTCATCCCCTCTCCTAACACCTCCCTCTACAAACCTGCCCTGCCTCTCTCCTCTGGTGCTGGTCCCTCCCCTGCAGGTGTCTGCCCTTCTACTTCACCCCAGAATCCCCTGGCACCTGCACCTTCCCTTAGCCCTGCACCCTCCTCGTGCATCCCCCTTCCCTCACTGCCCCTGCCTCCTTTTTCCCTGATGCCCATCCCCTCACCACTCTCTGCCCCCATTCCCCTCATGCCCTTCTGTGCCCTCACACATGCCTTGCTCCATCCCCACCTTTCACATGCCCACCCCTTCTTTCAAGTCTTCTTCCAGAACCTCCCCTTCCACCCTCCAATGCCCTTCCCCTCTCCTCTCCTCTCCCAGCATCACCCTGTGCCCCCTCCCACTGACACCTCCCCTCCTGCCCTTTTCCTCATTGTCTGCACTTGGCCTCCTGCCATTTGTCTCTCCTCCAGCTTGTCTCTTGTTGCCTTCCCCTTCCTTCCCCCTCCCCCTCCACACAAGCCTCTTCCTCTCCCACACCTTCCCCTAGTTTTCCCCCTCCCCTATCTCCTGCCTTCTGCAGGGCCGGACTCCAAACCGTGTGCACCACCCCCGCTGCCTTTTCAGTTTCAAGATCCCGGGCATGATGTCACATCACACCTGGGCGTCTTTCCACCCACCTGCATAGCAGCAGCAGCAGCCGGAAGTGTGCGCAGGTAAGGGCGGGGACCCCAGCCGTCCAAGCCGAGGGAGCTGACTTCCAGGTGCAGAGCGTGGGGCCCCCTTAGGCATGGGGCCCGATTCAGCCAAATCAGCTGAATCGGCTTAAGGCCGGCCCTGTGCACAACAGCCTCCTTCCCCTCCCATTGTCACGAATCATAGGTAGTGTGAATGGTCAGTATGAGTGTATGAGTGAATCCACAGCAAGTGAGCTGAAGAGAGGATTATGGACTTGTTTGGTCCAGGCAAGAGCCCCGGAGGATTATGGACTTGTTTACAACTTTAAGAGAAAGGACTGTGAAATAAAAGAACTGTGTATGTGGCTAAGGCAGCGTTTTCAGCATTGCCAGATAAGAAAAAGTAACAAGGGAAGAATCTACTCAAGGACAGACCATTGTTTCACACGCCTGGTGAGGCAAGTGGTGCAAAAACCAGATATTTCTGGATTGGTCGTGGACACTCCAGTAAGAAGAAGGGGGTGTCACTAACGGACATCACCCCACCTGGACTGTGTGCAATCAGTGGATGGCATCCCACCGGCCTGGCCCTTGCCGAGGGGATATACACCACACCATTTCCCCCCACAAATTTGAGTCCATCGATTCGGCATGTTGGGGTGACGTACACATCGGACTTCTGCCTCAACCAAATTAATCAACATTACCTGGGCTCTGACCAGCCCCAGAGGGTGAGTGTGTGTGTGAGAGTGTGAGTATGAGTGTGTTAAATTGAATTAAGAATTAGACTGCTAAACTGGGTTAAGAATTAAATTTAAATTGTTAAGTATTCCATTTAATTATTGCTTTTAATGCCTTTTTATGTCTTCCACTGTTTGTTTTAATTGTTTTAGTATTAAATATATATATATATATATCTACACACATATAGTGCATAGTGTATACACACACACACACACACACATATATATCTATACATAGTGTTTTTAAGATTTGCTCCTAAATTGCTTGCAATAAACTTGTCAAGGGTACAGTCTGTCTGCTGTGGATTTCTTGTTCTATGAGCTGGTCATATTACACGGTCAGGAGCTCTGTTTGCTCGGCTTGATCAACTGAGCAGCAGCAGCGCCCTCTTGTGATGCCATCCAGCAGGGTGGGTAGGGCAGCTGAGCCAGCTACCAGTGGTGCATAGCCCCTTCCTCTCCACCTTCCCTCCCTCCCTCCACCGGAGCCCCTCTGTGGTGTGGGGTTCTGATCTGAAGGCACCACCTCCTTCTCCTTCGGGCTGCCTTGATAGCTGGGGTGCCACAGGGTGGAGCACACTTGGGCTTGGCAGAGTCTGAGACTGCATCAGAGGCCGCCTGTGTTGTTATTTTTTAATACCCTGGTCTGGGTCCCTGTGGGCGACCCCAGCTCCAGCTAGAGTCAAGTGGTAGCCACATGATGTGCGTTCCAGCTGGAGCAGCCTCACCGGAATGGGCCTCATGTGGTTGCCACTTGACTCCAGCTGGAGCTGGGCAGCCTGTGGGGACCGAGACCACAGTACTAAAAATAGTACCATGGGCGGCCTCCACTCCAGTCTCAACAGGCCGTCCCACACCACAAGCAGCTGGGATGGAGACGGTGGTAATAGCATCGCAGCCTGGCTCCAGCCCCACAAGCTGCTTTCCATATGGAAGGCAGAAGGTGAGAGAAGGGATAGGGGGAGGACTAAGGGGGGAAGGGGGCAAGGAGAGGAAGGGGCTTGTGTGGAGGGGAGGGGCAGGGCAGGAGAAGAGAGGGGCATGCACCAAAGGGCAGGATGGAGGAGAGACAAATGCCCGGGGGCCAAGAGGAGAAAATGAGGAAAAGGGCAAGGGGGGAAGAGAAAGGAAGGAAGGTGCCGGTGGAGATGAGAAAAGGAAGGGGACAGCGTGATGCTAGGAGAGGAGAGGGAAGGAACAATGTGGACAAGAGGGAGGAAGAGGAATGGGTGCCCAGAGAAGAGGGGTTGAAAGGAGGGGTAGGCGTGAGGAAGGCAGGGGATGGAACAAGTCATGTGTGAGGGTGCAGAGGGGTGTGAGGAGAACTGGGGCAGATGATGGTGAGGGGGTGGGCACCAGGCAGAAAGAGGCAAGGAGGTCAGAGGCAGTGAGGAAAGAAGGAGGCAACAGGAAGGTGCAGGGTAAAGGAAGATGCAGGTACCAGGAGATTGGGGGGGGGGGGAGGAATAGAAGGACACTGGAGGGGAAGGATGGGCACCAGAAGAGAGAGACAGGGCAGGTGGGAAGAGGAAGGTGTTAGGAGAGGGGATGGGCAGCTACAGCTGATCAGAGTGGGGCTAAAGGAAGAGTGGGCACAGGGGGGGAGAGAAGGGCTGGTACAGAGGAGGGAACAGGTCCCCAAAGGGCTGAGGGGAGTGGGAAGGGCAGGAACCAGCACAGCAGAGGGGGGTGAGGGATATGGGGGCAGCAGAAGGCAATATGGTCACCCTAGGTGTAGTCTGGTCTTGTATTGTCTGCAGGGGCACTTGGACCCTTTTTACAGTAGGGTGCTCAAAGCCAGTGAAATTGCCCCCAGACATTTGACCTCACCCCTCTTCCTCCCTGTCCATGCCCTCAAACCACATTTCGCTTGTACAATTCCTTAATACTGATTTTTCAATTAAATCGATACTAAATGAAAAAAAAATCTAATGTATTCCATTTGAGAAGGCCCACTCAAGAGGAATACAAATATTTATTCTTCTTATCCTCTCTCAAACGAGAAAAGGGAGCAAAATGAAAACTGAAAGAAAAGAAAGAAAAACTAAAATAGTTTGTGTTCAGTAATACATGAGTAACACCGAACCAAACCGAGGCTGTTGCACGCGGCAGAATGCAGTGACTGCAGAGCTAGTGCACCCAGAGACAGTGTCTATACTAGGAAACGACTTCAAAATGAGTAAATTCGACTTAATAACTGATTTTCAACATCAAAATAGTGTGTTCCCATTATAGGGCGTCCCCCCTATACACACAAGATATGTTCCAAAACATGGGGGTGTAGAGCGAAATGACATAAAGCAGGGATATTTTTTCCCACAGCAGACTTCCATTTGGTCAAATTGGTCTTTTTTTTTTTTTTTTTTTGCACGACATAAGAGCAAGGAATGGGAGGACGTATAACGCAATAGTTCCTACAAATGTCAACGACATTAGTGTGGAACCGATGTATACTGGTGAGACGTATAGCGGGGTTGCCCTGTACAGGGAAGCCTCAAAAATAGTCCAAGGCAGGCTCCATTAATGAGGATGCGCTACCTCGACTTAGAGCCCAGGAAGCCCTTGGGATTAATTCCTCTGGGGAGCAGTTATTTTGAAATAATGGCACTGGAGTGTCCACACTAATGCTATTTTGAAAGAGCTATTTCAAAATTAACGTTATTCCCCAAGGAAAACAGGAGTCCAGATTTTGAAATAAGCGGCCCGTTATTTTGAAATAAGGGATTTGTCCGGGTGGACGCTCCACCTGTAAATTCATCCCAAGGGGGGTTATTTTGACATAAAGCCCTAACATAGGCCAGGGCTAAGTGCCTTGCCCGTGTGGACACCTTGAATGTCACAGCGCTGGGGGCTGATTTACTGCACAGTGACTTGCCAGTGTAGACTTGGCCTTAATGCTAGTCAGTGTCCTGCTCACTGTGGTCAGTTTTTGTTTTCTCCTTCCTCTTGTCCAGATGAAGTTTCAGGGAAGATGAACGTTCCCTCCATCGGCCACAGCACCAGACCCAACTCCCCACTGCCTGGTTTTCTTCTTTTCTTCCTGACTTGTTATGTCCACAGCATTGAATCAGGTAGGGCTCTGCGCTGGGTCTGCTGTTTCTCAGAGGATTTATTTAGGTCCCGGAAGTGTCTTAACAACATGCGCAACTCAGAGTCAGTGGAACTTCTCACAGGGTGCGTCTACACTGCACTGTTACTACAAAACAACAATGCGGGTATCTACACAGCCATTCCTTTATTTCGAAATACTTTCAAAAGAATCGGCAGATTATTCCAAAATCTGTAAATCTCATTCTATGAGGAATTACACCTCTTCCGCAATAGCTATTTTGAAATAAGGTCTGTGCAGACGCTCCACTGCTGCTATTTCGAAATAGCCCCTCCCCAGGGCTGTTCTAAGTTATTCCTCTCCAGTGCCTCCTGGGGCTCTAAATCGAGAGAGCACATCTATGAGCCGGCCTCAGACTTATTTTGAGGCTTCTCTGCAGTGTAGATGTGCTATTTTGAAATCAGTGTGCAGTGTAGACGTACCCACAGTGTGCAAATATAACACAGCAAGTTCAGTGTAACCGGGGGGATGGTCCTGCTACTGCGGGGAACTCTCCTGGCTTCTGTACTACCCCGGTGAAATGGGCTAGTGACAGGATCTGAGTCCTCGCTCCCATGTCTTTACCCAGGGCATATCTATAGTGGGGAGTTATTAGAAAACAACTCCCCTTATTTCGAAATAACAAGGCATCCACACGACCAAGCCTGTTATTTCGAAACAACAACACCTGCTTGGGAAGAGGAAAAAGCTTATCTCAAATAGTTATTTGGGAATTAATTATTATTTTGAAATAACCTGGCAGTGTAGACACAGCCCCAGCGGCCTCCCTGACTTCAAGGGTCCACTTCCACTTTCCTGTGTGGCAGAGTCCTCGGAACCCAGTGGGCCCAGGGTTCCTGTGGGACTAAATCTAAGGGAGGGACTGAGTTGTCCTCACTTCAGGGTGCTGGCTGCACACTGGGCATTTCCTAAGTTGAAAAATGGGGAATGTTAACAGAAAAGGGGGGAGGGATAGCTCAGTGGTTTGAGCATTGTGTTGCTAAACTGACCATTGTAAGTTCAATCCTTGAGGGGGGACATTTAGGAATCATGGGCAAATCTGTCAGGAGTGGTACCTGGCCCTGCTATGAGGGCAGTAGGCTGGACTAGATGATCTCTCAAGGTTCCTTCCAGCTCTATGAGATGGTATATCTTTATCTTTTCTGGAAATCCCATCACCCTGCTCCTGGCTGTGCCACAGGGATGCCGTGGGTCAGACGCTTGCTTTTGCAGTGGCCACATGCCTTCAGGCTCCAGGTGGCAGGAATCTTCTCCCCAGCATTAGTTCCCTCAGCTGGGGTTTCCCTCCAGCCCGGCCTGCAAGGCCCATTGGCTGGTGGCATCTCCTTGTGCCGGGTCTCTTCCCAGTAGCTCCAGGGAATGCAAAATACAGAAAACAGGACTGATTTTGTGTGTGCCACTGGCTAAATGTACAAGATCTTCTCTCTGAGCTTTTCTCCCTTCTCTCCTGGGACATTTTGCAGCACAATTTAAAGTGATTGGACCTGACCAGCCTGTTGCAGCTGTGGTGGGGGAGGAGATCATGTTACCCTGTCACTTGGCCCCCAGGATGAGCGTTGAGGACATCGAGGTGACTTGGTTCCGATCTGAGCTCTCCCCATTTGTCCATTACTATAGCGATGGAAAGAACCAGTACGAGCAGCAGATGCCAGAATACCAGGGGAGGACAGAGCTCTTGAATGATGGTCTGACCCAGGGGAATGTTACTTTGAAAATTTTCCCTGTCAGAGTCTCTGATGAAGGGTGATACAGCTGTTTTGTTCAAGATGGCCACTTCTTTGAAGAAGCGCTACTGGAACTAAAGGTGGCAGGTCAGTAGCATGTCTGTATGTCTCCCGGGGATGGCGCCAAGGGAGTTGAATGATTTGAACATTTTACCCACGGTCTGTTGCCGAGGTGACTTATTTACTTGTACCAAATGTGAAGAAAAGTGGAGAAGGTGCCCCTGAATTATGACACCTTCTTCCTCAAGAGTCATTTCACCCTGTCACTTAACACTTTCCAGGCATGGGAAATGGACCCAAACAGAGACACAAAACCCAATTTCCCATAGTCACACGGTTAAATCTAAGGCCCAGGAATGACTTTGTTTCCTGAGATAATTGGCCAAATATGCAAATGCCCTTCTGTGAGGGGGCGACGGCCCCACACTGGCTGGGAAGGGTTAATGCAGGCTGGAGGGAGCCTGGGCAGAGCCCTGGCCCATTGGGGAGAGGCTTTGAAAGAGCCGAGCAGGGTGCAGCTTGCTGGGACAGCCCTATAGAGAGAGAGCTGCCTGCAGAGAGAGTCAGTGAGGTCCAGACCTAGGAATGTGCAGGGCCTGGTTCCCTCAGACAAGGCACCGTCAGTAGAGCAGGGCTGGGCAGGCCTGGGGGGCTAGAGAAGGAGGCTCCATCCTGATCCCTTTGTGGATGTGGCCTTGCTACAAGGCCAGGAGGGTGCAAAGGGTCAGAGGGGATGCGGCCCAGGGAGCGAGAGGCAGTGGAGGGGAGCAGAGGGCAGGACAAGGCGGCTGCCAGAGGGTACCTCAGCTGGGACCCAGAGTAACGGATGGACCTGAGTCCCCCCCGTTCTCCTTTCACCTCACCGCCAAGGCATGGCCCATACAGATGGTTGTGTGCCCCTGAGGCAGAGGGGCTGGGCTTGGAGGCCACAGTCGGCCACAAGGGCAGTAGAGACTCAGCACCGCCGATAAACCCCAGAAGGGAGGTGAGAACCCATCGGAGCGGGCACTGCTGGAGGGCCGTGTCCTGCAGAGGGCACCACGTTCCTGGAGCAATGCGGGTCTGGAACATGAGCGTGGACCATAGGTGGGCGAGACACCACCAGGAGGGGGCGCCCTGCTGAGAAAGGGCTAATTCCTCAGAGCTACCAGCAGGAGGCACCGCAGTGGTGAGAATAATGCCCTTTGGAGTGGGACAGACCTGTGCAGCCTTCACGTCACTTGCAATTAGTTACACAAGGAGTCACAGCCGTGCCGGTCAGGGATGCCCATTCAATAGCCTGTGGGCACCAGACACTCCACACCTAAAATACGGATGTTAACATGCGGTTACTTTCCTCATCAAGTAGTCGGTGGGTTGGTTATCGACTACTCCATTAGTCGATAAGGGTAGGCAGTTCCAGGGTGCAGCCTGGCTTGTGCCATGGCCCAGTGTCACTTTCCCCGCTGCCGCTCCCCATCGAAAGGGCCAGGGCAGCCGATCTAAAAGGACGCTGGCTCAGTCCCTGCTCCCGCGGCTTCGTGCGCCGGCTCCCCTGGCCCTTTCTGTGTGAAGCGGCAGTGGGAAAAGTGATGCAGACTGATCAGAGACCCGCAGGAGCAGGGACTGAGCCAGCGTATTCGTGTGCTGGCTCCTCAGTCTCTT
Source organism: Pelochelys cantorii (assembly GCA_032595735.1). NCBI lineage: Eukaryota > Metazoa > Chordata > Testudines > Trionychidae > Pelochelys > Pelochelys cantorii. The sequence continues at coordinate 16,220,284 of CM064345.1, forward strand.
AACACTGCAAAGCACCCTGTGTGTGTGTGTGCGCGCGTGAGCGCGCGCAAGCTTCCACAATCGAAGAGGTGACATTTCACCTGAAGGCACATTTGAAACACAAGGTTTATTTTTCTCCATTTTTTTACAGAATCTGTTAGTGCTAAATTCAATGGTCAATTAAAGGGTTTCCTATAGTCCAAAAATAGCATGTCTGTTTGGATCTTGGGAGGGAACAATATTGAGGAGAAAGCTCCATCCTCTCCAGGAAATAATTCGTTTCATGTTCATCTATTTCCCTGAGTCCATGGGCATTTGAGAATAAAAGGGAAGTTTAATTTCTTATTCTCTAGGCTCAGTATGTGCATAAATCAACATGGATTTACACATTTGTCTCTAGCTTCAGGCTCTGCTCCTCATGTGTCAGTTGAGAATTACCAGGATGGAGGAATCCAAGTGGTGTGCCGGTTGGCTGGGTGGTACCCAGAACCTGAGGTGGTGTGGCGAGATCTCAACGGACAGGCCTTTCCTTCAGCCTCGCAAAGAAATTCCCGAGAAGCCAATGGACTGTATGAAACACAAAATTCTGCCATTATAATGGAAAATTCCAATCGGAACTTATCCTGTTTGGTCAGGAACACCCGCCTCAGCCAAGAAAAGGAATCAATATTATTTTATATATCAGGTCAGTGACCATCAAAAACCACACAGTGAGCAGCGACAAAAAAAAGACAATAACCTCCTGATCAGATTAAATACGGCATCTATTGAAAACAAACTTAGAAACAGAAATCTCCAAGAAACCTAGTTAGCTAATTGTGTCATCTTTTTTGTGCACATAGATAATTTAAGTCTTGTCTACACTAAGAAGATTTTGCCAGGACAGCTCTACCAACAAAACACTTCTAGTGTGGGCCAATGTTCTGTCTCATTTTTTTTCTGTCCATGTGCAGAATAAATTTTGTTGTATGCACCAGTGGAATGTACAGATGTACACCACCCCTAAAAACACATCCTGCTGGTGGAGGGTGCTCTGTGCACTCTGCTAATCAAGTTGGTGGCATCTGAATCTCTCCTGAGTGGCCGCCCCAGCACACAGCTTACTGGAAACACTGGTGTGGACACTGCTATACTGGCTAATCTGTACTTTTGCTAGTCTAATTTATGGCAGAGTCCCCTCCATGATCAGAGACTTTAATGCTCACCCCTCCGACCTGTTACTGTTACTAGCAGCAGTTACTGTGTTAGATAGGTCATATGAGACAGTAGCCCCACTGTGCTGCACACTACAAAAAATCACAGAATAACTGTCAGCGCCTGCTGCAAAGAACAAGTGCCTAAATAATCAGGACCCCAGGAAGGCTGGCCAGGAAATGGAGCTACAGAGAGGGGAAAGAGCTTGTCCACGTTCCCACGGCACATCTCACAAGTCCCATCCCACCGCCCCAGGGACTGGAGAGCGAGCATTGTCTCTCATTGCATGCCAAGCCAGGATAACTTATACACCAATGTGCAAATGTGGTGGCTCTATTGGTTGGTTTGTGGTGTTTTGTGCAGTGCTGATGGGGCCACATTCCCTTCTTTGTGTTATACCGGTCCCACGGGGGCTGCCTTACACACAATGGAGTCATCAGAGCTCTGTCCCTGCTTATGAGTAATGTGGGTGCCTGTGGGCTTGTGTTTTTCAGATCCCTTTTTCCCTAAGGTGAATCCCTGGAAGGTGTCTCTGGGAGTGATCCTGGTGGTTTTGCTGGGTTCCTTTGCCCTGAGTGTTTATCTCTTCAAAATCAAAGGTAAATGGTGGAGCAGAAAATGCAGGGACGTTCCCAAGGGATTTTCTTCAAAGCCGCGCGCAGAGGGACAGATCTGACACTTGGCCTGGAATGATGGGAGCTTAGAACTGCCCCACCCCCAGCAGCACAGGGATGGAAATGCCACTGAGGTTCCCCTCTGTCCATGGACTGATCTTCTGCAGCAGCACCTGGCTGCAGGCTCAGGGGACGACTCCCCAGCTTGGGCGGCAAGTTATATGGGCTCGTGGTGCCTATGCTCCACCAATATTCAGAGCCGGGGGCCCTGCCCCACCAATATTTGGGGCTGGGTCTCTCCCCCAGCCCTGCCTGGAGCGGGCCCTGCCCCCCCCTCCCGCCAGCCCCTCCTGCTACCCCCCCGCCCCCGGCCCCAGAGTGTCCCTGCCAGAATGAAAGCTACTCAGGCTCTCCCTTGCCAGCGCGCGCTGCCAGCTGCTATTGCCTATGGCAACAAGAGACGCCTGAGCACTCAGGAGGGGGAGAAGGTTTGCCAGCCCTCCCCTCCCCCGGCACCAGAGGCATAGTGAAGGGCGGGGGGGGTGGGCAGGCAGGGCAGTTTCCCCGGGGCGCTGCCGTGTTAGGGGGCGCCGGGCCGGGGTGGGAGGGGAGCACATGCTGCATAGGCCCACCTGACACTAGATCAGTGAGCCGGCAGCTGGGCCGCATGCTGCCGCCTGGAACGCACTGCAAGCAGAGGCACCCAGAAGAAGCAGCCTCTTTTAAAAGTAAAATGAACTTATTCGACCTGTTCCTCCCATGCTTGGCTCTGTGGGAGGGAGATTTGGTTGGGGGATTGCAGGATAGTGGCATGAGGGGGGTTTGGTGGGGGCCAGACTAATCCCTGTCGGTAGGAGGATGGTGAGAAAAGGCCTTCAGAGAACTCCGGATGATACTCTCTGAAGAGACGCTTCAGCCTTCAGAGAAAGCTCAGTCGATCCACTCTGCAAGAGATCCTGAGACTGAGGTGCCTGTTAGTCCCAGTAAAAGTCAGGGCAACCGACATGGTGTTAAAGACCTCAGCAGTTCCCAGACTTTTCCAGATAGGGACCTATTTTGACGATTCAGGAAGACTTGGTTACGCAAGGCAATTCAAAAACGGGAGCAGAAGGGAGGGCTGTCCCATATGGGGAGACACTTGGCAACCCTTTTGAAAGGTAATGGTGACCCATATTTGGGTCCCGACCCATAGGTTGGGAAATCCTTGATACCTCTTCACTTATGTGGGGCTTCTGATAAACGAGCAGAAACCTCCGTCCGATCCACTCCAGGAAATAGAGTTCATAGGGGCTCATGTTGATTCCATATCAGCTCGAACCTTCTTACCTCCACCATGGTTTGATACCCTCCGCAATCTTGTCAATGCCGTAGCTACAAACCCAGCCACTACTGTTCTTACCGGTCTCCAAATATTGGGCCACATGGCTGCCACAACATATGTTGTCCAGTTTGCCCGTGTCCGTTTTCACGCCCTGCAACATTGGTTGACCTCAATTTACGAGCCATCTCGTCACCCGCTCCACAGGTCAGTGGCCGTTACCAGTCACATGCTCCAATCTCTCATCCCCCCACAGTCTCCTCACAGGGGTCCCCTTCCTTCAACCCAAACCCTCCATGCAAATCACCATGGATGCCTCACTCACTGGCTGGGGTGCACACCTGAGTCACCATAGTGTGCAGGGAAATGGTCACAGCACAAAGCGCTTCTACACATCGATCTGTTAGTGCTCTGGGCTGGTCGGGAACGCCTTTCCCCAGCTCCTTATCAATCGCACAGTCCGCATACTCACGGGCAATACGACCACTATGTCCTATATAAACAGGCAGGGGGTGCACATTCCTAATCCCTCTGCACAGAGGCCACTCACCTTTGGAACTTGAGTATCCAACATGATGTTATCCTGAGAGCATCCTACTTGCCCAGCATCAACAACATAACAGCAGACACCCTCAGCTGCAATTTTCCCACAGACAACAAGTGGGAGTTACATCCATCAATGGCAGCTTCTGTCTTCCGCAGGTGATCTCTTCACAACCATCCATACCACCAAGTGCCCACAATTCTGCACCCGAGTGGGTCTTGGTCACGATTCCAGGCGTACGCTTTTCTGATCCCAGGGGACAAGCCACTACACCATGCCTTCCCTCCGGTGCCATTCATCTCCAGAGTCCTGTGCAAGATACGACTACACAGATCTCGGGTCATCCTGATAGCACCGTCATGGTCCAGCCAGACCTGGTTCCCGTCCCTCCAATACATGTCAGTCGAATCACCGTATCCACTTCCTTCCCGATGAGATCTCCTGTCTCAACACCACTGCATGCTACTGCAGCCCCAGCCACACACGCTTCATCTCCATGCCTGGCTCCTCTCTGGTTCCAGGGAGATTAATCCCGCTGCATGAAGTCAGTTCTTCTTCATAGTAGAAGACCATCTACCAGGGAGACTGGCCTTCAAAAATGGAGACACTTCACATCCTGGTGCCAACAAACCCAATTTGATCCTCAGAATGCCCCACGTCTTTCCATTCTAGACTACATATATCACCTTAAAGAAAGAAGGTTTATCTGTCTCCATGGTCAGGGTACACCTTGCAGCAATTGCTGCATTCCATGAACAAGTGAATGACTCATCAGTTTTCACCCAGCCTGTTACCAAGAGGTTTTTAAGGGGCCTCCAGAACCTTTATTCCTCCACCCCCATAGCATGTGCACCCTCATGGTTCCTCAATCCAGTGCTAGACTGCCTTATGAGACCCCCATTTGAGCCTAGGGCCACAAGTCCACTTTCATTCTTTACAGTGAAGGTGCTGTTTTTGGTAGCCATCACTTCTTCAAGGAGGGTCAGTGAGATGGGGCATTAATTGTCCACCCTTCCTTTCTCCCTAAAATCACCACCTAATTCCACATCAATAGTCCTGCCTATTTTTTTTGGTTTTTGCAAAGCCGCACACATCCGCTAGGGACACACTGCTTCATACACTAGATATTTTATCGCACTCTAGCATTCTACATTGCATTCCTTTTTATCTCAGTCGCCAACCATTCCAGGGGTACACCCATCTCCTCCAGATGCATCTCCACACTGATAGCGTCCTGTATCATCCACTGTCATGATCTTTGCAATAAGCCCTTGACAACACCACAGAGGGAACATTCCACCCCTGCCCTGGCAACAAGTACTGCTTTCCTGAGCAGTGTGCTTTTGAGCAACATCTGCCGGGCAGCCACCTGGTCATCTGAACACACCTTTGCCGAGCATTATGCCATCATGCTGCAACTAGCAGGTGATACAGCGGTGGCTACAGCAGTCTTATCCTCCACCATTAGGCAGTAACTCTGATTCCCACCATCCATAGAATCATAGAATACTAGGACTGGAAGGGACCTCAAGAGGTCATCAAGTCCAGTCCCCTGCCCTCGTGGCAGGATCAAATACTGTCTAGACCAACCCTGATAGACATTTATCTAACCTATTTTTAAATATCTCCAGAGATGGGGATTCCACAACCTCCCTGGGCAATTTATTCCAGTGTTTGACTACCCTGACAGGTAGGAACTTTTTCCTAATGTCCAACCTAAACCTCCCTTGCTGCAGTTTAAGCCCATTGCTTCTTGTTCTATCCTCACAGGCCAAGATGAACAAGTTTTCTCCCTCCTCCTTATGACATCCTTTTAGATATCTGAAAATTGCTATCATGTCCTCCCTCAATCTTCTCTTTTCTAAACTAAACAGACCCAGTTCCTTCAGCCTTCCCTCATAGGTCATGTTCTCTAGACCTTTAATCATTCTCGTTGCTCTTCTCTGGACCCTCTCCAATTTTTCCACATCTTTCTTGAAATGCAGTGCCCAGAACTGGACACAATACTCCAACTGAGGCCTAACCAGCGCAGAGTAGAGCGGAAGAATGACCTCTCGTGTCTTGCTCACAACACACACATCCATAGTGGGTACTGCTTTGTAGTCACCAACAGTGGAGCACAAACGGGGACATCACCCGAAGAAAAAAAGGAAGTTATTCACTTTGTGCAGTAAGGACTGTTCTTTGAGATGTGTGTCTCTGTGGGTGCTCCACAACCCTCCCATCCTCCCCTCTGCTCGGAGTTATGTAGACTCGAGCGCAATCGAGGAATTGAAGGGGAGGGGTCAGGCCGTGCACAAGGCAGCTGTCAAACCACCAATGGTGTGAGCTGCCTCCTGTGCATGCGTGGCCCAACAGTAAACTGCTAGGGAAAAAGCTCCGAACTGCGGCTCCGGGGATGACCCATCACCAACAGTGGAGCACCCACGGGAACACACACCTCAAAGAACAGTCGTTACTGCACGAAGTGAATAACTTCCTTTTAGCCACCAGGCAGGTTGCAATCCTGCTGTAAATCCCAGTGTTCCTCCTGCTGGTTCTAAGCTCATTCAAGATGGCTTCATCTCACCCCACCTCAGTGAGCTCCAAGATCTTCTGGACTCTCCAGGCTGGTGCTCCTCTGCACCCCTGGGAACTGGAGCCCGTGGGAGCAGAAGCGCTCGCAGTTATTGCAGTGTCCAATGGAACGTTCGAGGCCACATGGGACAGGCCGTTCTACTGTTTCTGGGACTTTGTTGAGCTCGACGGGAGAGCAGTAGAGGCGGAAGTTGTCGCCAGAGCGCTTAGAGCGGAGAGCTGCGGAAGACCTCTCAGAGGCCAATGGCATCAAATTTCAAAAAATGCTGCAACTACACCAGTGTCACTTTGACCATGCAAGGTCAGGAATAGCGCTACTCCTGGGCTGTGTCTACATTGGCACAATCTTGCGCCAAAGCAGCTGCTTTTGTGCAAAAACTTGCTGCCTGTCTACACTGGCTGCGAGTTCTTGCGCAAGTACACTGACATTCTAATGTATGAAATCAGGGCTTCTTGCGCAAGAACTCTGATGCTCCCGCTCAGGAATAAGCCCTCTTGTGCAACTGTTCTTGCGCAAGAGGCCAGTGTAGACAGGCAACATGAATTTCTTGCGCAAGAAAGCCCTATGGTTAAAATGGCCATCAGAGCTTTCTTGTGCAAGAGAGTGTCTATACTGGCATGGATGCTCTTGTGCAAAAGCACATCTCTTGCACAAACGCACATGGCAGTGTAGACGCTCTCTTCTGGAAGAGTTTTTGCACAAGAACTCTTCCGCAAAAGAGTTCTTGCGCAAGATCATGCCAGTGTAGATGTAGCCCCCGTGAAAAGCAGGAGTACAGGAATAGATTTCAGCAGACCCTAAGGCTGAATCTATACTGGCATGATTTTGTGCAAATACTTTTAACGGAAAAGTTTTTCCGTTAAAAGTATTTGCGCAAGAGAACGTCTACACTGGCATGTGCTTTTGCACAAAAGATGTGCTTTTGCGCAAAAGCATCCGTGCCAGTGTAGACGCTCTCTTGCGCAAGAAAGCTCCAATGGCCATTTTAGCCATTGGGCTTTCTTGCGCAAGAAATTAACGTTGCTGTCTACACTGTCCTCTTGTGCAAGAATACTTGCGCAAGAGGGCTTATCCCTGAGCGGGAGCATCAGAGTATTTGCACAAGAAGCACTGATTTTGTACATTACAACATCAGTGCTCTTGCGCAAATACTCGCGGCCAGTGTAGACAGGCGACAAGATTTTGCGCAAAAGCGGCTGCTTTTGTGCAAAATCTTGCCAATGTAGATACAGCCTAAGGGTGACACAATTGGCTTGGTAGTGTGGACACATCACTTAAAAATTGACTGTGTAACCCTTTTGCCAGGCCGAGTTAATAGCAGCAAGGGCTGGGTTCAGTACCTAGGGGTCCCCTCCCAACAACGTAATACAACACTGGCTCGAGCCCCTACCCAGTGACCTGGGAAATGTTACACACACCCCTGGGCACCTCCAAGAGGCAATTCTTCCCCTCTCGCAAGTACAGAGCCTCAGTATAGTAGCAAATCTCTAATAACACAAGGTAACTGACATCAGCATTAATTGGGAACCACCACTCCAGTATAAATACCTGTCCCCAGCCTTTCTCAGCTTGACTGGGTTTGGAACCCATGCCCCTTGTCTAGCGAGTGCCACTTAGTTTATGGCAAATCCCTCTGTCATAAAACAGTTCCACTGTTCCACTATCCTTGATTCACATGATCAGGGTAACAACACTTTATCCCCCCTGCCTCAATAATAGAGTGACTGGGGATCCCACAGTGGCCAAAGTGACCATTTGGGCTGCTGAGAGCTCATACTAGGTGGGGTGGGTGTGCCTGTGCAAACAAGATCATCCCCTGATGTCTTTTTGCACCACTCGCCACAATTCACCACCAGATGTCAGGGTAGAGCTTGTCCTGACCCTGCTTACAACTGTATGGTGCTAAGGCCAATGTAAAGTCCTAGGCTGCATCTAGACTGGCATGATTTTGTGCAAATACTTTTAACGGAAGAGTTTTTCCATTAAAATTATTTGCGCAAGAGAGCGTCTACACTGGCATGTGCTTTTGCGCAAGAGATGTGCTTTTGTGCAAAAGCATCCGTGCCAGTATAGATGCTCTCTTGTGCAAGAAAGCTCTGATGGCCATTTTAGCCATTGGGCTTTCTTGCGCAAGAAATTGATGTTACCAGTCTACACTGGCCTCTTGCTCAAGAACACTTGCACAGGAGGACTTATCCCTGAGCAGGAGCATCAGAGTATTTGTGCAAGAAGCACTGATTTCATACAGTAGAATGTCAGTGTTCTTGTGCAAATACTCGCGGCCAGTGTAGATAGGTGGCAAGATTTTGCACAAAAGCGGCCGCTTTTGTGCTAAATCTTGCCAATGTAGACACAGCCCTAATGTAGACCAGACCAAACAGTGCAGCCAAAACCCTGCCCACTTCCACCCATCTGTTCATTTATTCCCCTGTAGTAGGTCAGGACGGCAATGTAGTAAATTCAGGATTCACTGGTGTAGCATCCTGACAGGTCTACTGCTCCATTAGTGATGATCAGCATTGGGCTGCGTGTGTTTTCATAGGCTCCCTCAGATTGTGCCAGCTCTACGCAGGTAGCTAGTGCAATAGACTTCACGAGAGCCCCCAAAGACCACAGTAGACTAACAGATGTATTGGAGCACAAGCTTTTGTGGGCAAAGACCCATTTTGTCAGATGTAGTGGGTCTTTGCCCACAAAAGCTTATGCTCCAATACATCTGTTAGTCTATAAGGTGCCACAGGACTCATCACTTTTGCAGATTCAGACTAACATGGCTATCCCTCTGACACCAAAGACCACAGATAAGATACAAAGGCACCCGAGTCAGGTTTATTGACAAACAAAGAACATTAACAGTCATTGGTAGCCAGATGGCCTCTGAGGCCCTGTGCATTTGAACTCAGGACAAAGGACTCCGCTCAGTCAGCAGTATGGATTTTACTGTCGCCCCCGAGGCCGGACAAGGGGTTAAGTCAAGGGAGCCCAACATTTATAGGTGGAGACAAACAATCTATGATACACCCCGAACGAATCATCTTGTGCATCAATGATACGTTCGGTACGTCCCTTTGGACTTTCCTCCAAAGTGTCCCTACTCACCACCTCTTGTTATACTTTCCCTTCTGTTGTTTCAAACTATAGTATCATGTCCTAAGTTGGGGTGTCCTTGTACTGTCCAGGTGGAATGTATGTACACACGTCATGGGCTTTTATCAGTGCTAACAGCTCTAGTGCTAATGGACACTGACATCCAGGCAAACATCTGCTTTTCACGTGACCTGTCTGTTTCTCAGGCTACATCTACACTGGCGCATTCTCACACAAAAACTCTTTTGCGGAAGAGTTCTTCTGCAAAAACTCTTCCAGAAGAGAGCGTCTACACTGCCATGTGCTTTTGCACAAGAGATGTGCTTTTGCGCAAGAGCATCCGTGCCAGTGTAGACGCTCTCTTGCGCAAGAAAGCTCTGATGGCCATTTTAACCATAGGGCTTTCTTGCGCAAGAAATTCATGTTGCCTGTCTACACTGACCTCTTGCGCAAGAACAGTTGCGCAAAAGGGCTTATTCCTGAGCAGGAGCATCATAATTCTTGCGCAAGAAGTCCTGATTTCATACATTAGAACGTCAGTTTACTTGCACAAGATCACGCGGCCAGTGTAGACAGGCAGCAAGTTCTTGTGCAAGAGCGGCTGCTTTTGCGCAAGATCACGCCAGTGTAGACACAGCCTCAGAGTATAACTCTTGCTGACTGATTCAGGCATCAGGCTGTTCACAGTGGTGATGGGTGACAAAATGAGGAGCAATGGTCTCAAGTTACAGTAGGGATATCTAGGTCTGATATCAGGAAAAACTATTTCCCGAGGCGGGCAGTGAAGCACGGGGATGGGTTCCCTAGGGAGGGAACGGCTCCATCCCTAGAGGTGTTTAAGTCCCAGCTTGACAAAGCCCTGGCTGGGATGATTGAGTTGGGGTGGGTCCTGCTTTGGGCAGGGGACTAGACCCAATGCCTCCTGAGGTCTCTGCCAGCCCTGGGGTTCTATGAACTCAGACACAGCTGTTCAGGCTCAGAGGAGATATCTGCTGAATGTCCATAGAAAGCCGAAATCTTTCCTAATGGACTGTGTAACTATAGGATGTGACTTCTTTAACGGAGGAAGGGGCTGATAATCATTGACCTTTATTTCTGTACTTTTCAGGGGAACTTACTGGAGAAATGGGTAAATGTCAAATGGCCTTTTTCCACCCGGGGGCCCGGGTGGGGGGTCTTGTGGGAGCCGCACACCCTTGAGTGTGGGGGAGGGGTGTGTGCAGGAGCTGAGTGGGCTCAGATTAAGGGAGGTGGGGGCACGTGGGAGCCCTAGGGGCTCGGGTGCAGGGAGGGGCCCAGGAGCCATGTGGCTTTGTGAGGATGCGCGAGAGCCCTGGAGCCTTGCAAAGGTTTGGGTAGAGGAGGGGTGTGCAGAACATGTGTGGTGTCACCGGTGGTCCGGGGGCAGGGGGTGAGTAGGAGCCTCACAGCCTTTCCCCTCATTGGGGGGAGCTGGAGCTGCGTGGCCTTCCCCTCCCAGCCAGATAGAGAGGGCTGGGTGCCCCGTCCCCTCCCCGACCCTTCCCCCCCAGCAAGGGGGAAAGGGCTGGGTGCCATGCCCCTCCCCTCGATCCCAGTCCCTGCCAGAGGGAGAGGGCTCAGCGCTGCACCCCCTACCCCCCACCAGCCAGAGGGAGAAGGCTGGGCCACAAATGCAATTTTTGAGCAAGTTACACAACTGCGCATATTGTTATTGGTTTCTCTGATTCATTTCGCCACTCATCTGTTTAAAATGAAAGGTGAGTATCAGAGGGAGAGTTTATCGACAGCGGGGGATGGCAGAAGGAGGTATGTGGAGGGGGGTAGAATAGGAGAGCGGAGTCTGGGGAAATAGAACTGAACGAGAGAATCTGATCATAGCATGTTATGAATAAGTTTAATTATTAAGAAAGGGATAGAAGATAAGACACAGAATATCTTACTGCCTCTGTATAAAACTATGGTACGCCCACATCTTGAGTATTGTGTACAGATGTGGTCTCCTCATCTCAAAAAAGATATTTTGGCCTTGGAAAGGGTTCAGAAAAGGGCAACTAAAATGATTAGGGGTTTGGAACAGGTCCCATATGAAGAGACGCTAAAGCGACTGGGACTTTTCAGCTTAGAAAAGAGGAGACTGAGGGGGGATATGATAGAGGTATATAAAATCATGAGTGGTGTGGAGAGGATGAATAAAGAAAAGTTATTCATTAGTTCCCACAATATAAGGACCAGAGGACACCAAATGAAATTAATGGGTAGCAGGTTTAAAACTAAAAAAAGAAAGTTCTTCTTCACACAGCGCATAGTCAACATGTGGAACTCCTTGCCAGAGGAGGCTGTGAAGGCTAGGACTATAAGGGTATGTCTACACTACAGCGTTAATTTGAATTAACTTAATTCAAAATAGTTAATTCGAATTAAGCTAATTTGAAATAACGCATCTATACACAAAAACTATTTCAAAATAGCGCATCCACACTGAGTGGACCCTGAACCGAAGTTAAGGCTGGCCGGAACCAGTGCCGGTAGGGCATCAGGCTAGGACTTAGTGTGTAAGGCTACTGCCTGAGGCTAACTGAGCTCTGTGCTTAAAGGGACCCTACCCCCACCCCGGACAGACAGTTTTCAGGGTTCCCCGCTTGCTTGTCTACCTCAATGAGGGACAGCAAAGCAGTCCTGTCTTGGACTGCTCTGAGTGCCCGCACTCGGGACACCACAGCACTCGGCCACATGGAGCCAGAGCTGCCCCTGGGCACGCCGGTGCATCTCGTGGGGTCGTTGCAAGTTGCCATCCGGGGGGTCAATCAGGGGGCTGTCAGGATCTAGGAGGCCCTGCAGGAGAGCGTCCACCCCGAGGAGCCCTCAGAGCCACCCCGGTCCTCCCCACTGGGGTCTCGTGCCCCATTCCTCCCTCACGTCCTTCCACTTACCCCTCCCTAGGCCCCCTTCCTGATGTCAAACAAAAGACACGTATGTTCAAAAATAGAAATTGGGTTTATTGAACAAAACTGGGGGGGGGGGGATGAACCACTGGGGAGACTGGGAAAAGGAGGTGGGAGAGGGGAAGATAGAAGGTGGGAGAGAGGAGGGGGAAACCTGGGAGGAGGGAGCTGGAAGGGGGAAGCAAGGGGAAGAAGGGGGAGGGGAAGCTCAGGGCCCAGGGTTGGGGGTCTCGCCGGACCAACTTGATTTTCATGCAGACCTGCTCCTGGGTTCGCATGTGGCCTTTGGTGGTCAGGCTCGCAGCTATCCTGCCATAGACAGCCGCATTCCTCCGTCTAGTGCGGAGATCATGGACACTGGGGGCATCCCCCCCAAACCTGAATAAGGTCCATGATCTCCACCCTGGACCAGGTAGGCGCCTGCCTTCTCCAGCCCCTGTCAGGCTCCTGGGAGCTGGCAGACTGCTCCTGGGGAGTGGTGGAGGGCTGGCTGCCAGTGGCTTGCTGGCTCATGTTTTGGGGCCACTGGATCAGGGGCCCCGGAGGCCACTGCTGGCTCTGGGCTGGCAGGCTTGGAGCTGGCACAGGCACTGTGGCCAGGGTCTACCCCTTTAATGTCTCCGGGGCTGGGGGAGAGGAGAGTAAGTTTTCCTGGTTGTGCCCAGAGTGGCCACCAGGCCTCCCTGGGAAGGGCTGGAGGCCCCCTATTTCGAATTAAGTGTCTACACAGCACTTAATTCAAAATAGCTATTTCGAATTTGGCGTTACTCCTCGTAGAATGAGGTTTACCAAATTCGAATTAAGCGCTCTGCTATTTCGAATTAATTTCAAAATAGTGGTTTGCATGTATAGACACTATTAAAGTTAATTCGAAATAATGGCTGTTATTTCGAATTAACTTTGCAGTATAGACATACCCTAACAGAGTTTTAAAAGAAGCTAGATAATTTCATGGAGGTTAGGTCCATAAAAGGCTATTAGCCAGGGGATAGAAATGGTATCCCTGGCTTCTGTTTGTCAGAGGCTGGAGATGGATGGCACGAGACAAATCACTTGATCATTGTCTTCGGTCCACCCCCTCCGGGGCACCTGGTACTGGCCACTGTCGGCAGACAGGCTACTGGGCTAGATGGCCCTTTGGTCTGACCCAGTACGGCCATTTTTATATTCTTATGTTCTTATAGCAAATCCATCTGTTTTCTGCAATGTCCTTCCTCTTCCTCCACGGTTAGTTTTCAGGGGGTTACCACTGTCTGTCTCTGGTCCTAAGCTTTAGGCCTGGCCTCTCATATTTGTACTATACGTCTCTTTTGCTACTAAAGTGTAGCTCACCCCAGCAATACATAAATAGGCTCTAGAGAGAGGCCCCTGTGGTAAATTGGTAAAAAACACATTTGTTCCTCAGGTAATAAAAATAACCCATACTCACATAACTCTTATTCGGTGTTGAGGCCACATCTGGAGTATTGCATCCAATTCTGGGTCCCTCACTACACAAAGGCTGTGAACGCATTGGAGAGGGGCCAGCGGAGGGTGATCAAATTTATTCGGGGGCTGAAGGACATGACCTACGAGGAGAAGCTGAGGGATTTGGGCTTGTTTAGTCCGCAGAAGAGAAGAGTGAGGGGAGATTTGAGAACAGCCTTCAACTCCCTGAGGGGGGTTTCCAAAGAAGATGGAGAAAGGCTGTTCTCAGTGGTGGCAGAAGGCAGAACAAGGAGCAATGGTCTCAAGTTACAGTGGGGCCGGTCTAGGTTGGATATTGTGAAAAACTATTTCCCGAGGCGGGAGATGAAGCACTGGGATGGGTTCCCTAGCGAGGGGTGGAATCTCCATCCCTAGAGGTGTTTAAATCCCAGTTTGACAAAGCCCTGGCTGGGATGATTGAGTTGGGGTTGGTCCTGCTTTGGGCAGGGGGCTGGACCTGATGCCTTCTGAGATCTCTGCCAGCCTTGGGATTCTATGAACTCCGACCCAGCTGCCCAAGCCCAGGTAAACTTCATCCAGAGGGGATATCTGCTTAATATCCAAAGACAGCCGACATCTTTCCTCATGGATTGTGTGACTATAAGATGTCGTCTTCTAACCCTGTTTAATGGAGCAAGGGGCTGATAATCATTGACCTTTATTTCTGTAATTTTCAGGGAACCTTACTGGAGAAGTGGGTAAGTGTCAAATGGCCTTTTTCCACCCGGGGTCCAAGATGGGGGTCACAAGGGAGCCGCACACCCTTGCAAGGGCTCGTGTGGGGGAGGGGTGCGTGCAGGAGGTGCGAGGGCTCAGGCGTGGGGAGGTGGGAGCACGTGGGAGCACGTGGGAGCCCCGCAGACTCAGGTGCAGGGAGGGGACCAGGAGTTGCGTGGACTTGAGAGGACTGGGGGGGGCGGGGAGTATGCGCGCGGGAGCCACAGAGTCTTTCGGAGGTTCGGGTGGGGGAGGGGTGCACAGGACGTGTGCAGTGTCACGGGTGGTCTGGGGGCAGGGGGTGGGTAGGAGCCGTGCAACATTTCCCCTCGCTGCGGGGAGCCAGAGCTGCTTGGCCTCCCCCCCTCCCGGCCAGATGAAGAGGGGTGGGCACTGTGCTTCTCTCCTCAACTCCAGTCCCTGCCAGAAGGCGACAGCTCGGCAATGGGTCCCCTCCCCTCCCTCTCCTCCCAGCCAGAGGGAGAGGGCCGGGCCACAAATGCAATATTTGACCAAGTTAGACAACTGCCCGTATTGTTATTGGTTTCCCTGATTGGCCTCGCCATTTATCTAACATATAAAGGAGAATGTTTGTATGTGTGTGTGCTCTGATAACTTGGACACTGTGAGAGCTACCGCAACCAAGCTTTGCATGGGATAACCTTTCCTCCAGGAGAAGGTTTTAAGGTACTTTTGGACCCGATCGCCTCCCCCACCTCATGCGCCAGCGCTCCGAGGGGCAGCTGCCCCACTGGCCTCCACCAGCCCGTTACACTGTGCAGGCGAGTCCAGGGTGGGGGAGCCCCCTCCTCCCTCCGGCCTGTGATGTCAAATGTAATATATGTGGGGGCTGGCCTTGCGCAGGACTTGAGCTGCTGGGGCTGTCTTGGTTCTCTGGGGGGGGGGGGATGGAGTGAAGAACTGGCTGGGAGAGGAGTGGGGCTGGCCAGGAGGAAGTGGGGGGTGGGAAGCAGAGTTGGTGGTGGGGAGGTCGGGGGCGGTGAGGTTGGCCGGGGAAGATTGAGGGTGAGGTGGCCAGCGGGAAGCAGAGCTGGGCGGGGGGCGGGGGCAGCGGGACTGGCCAGCGGTGATCGGGGGAGGGGTGGCTGGCAGGAAGCAGAGCTGGTTGGGGGGCAGGGGCAGTGGGGCTGGCAGGGAGAGATCGGGGGAGTGGCAGTCAGTGGGAAGCAGAGATGGGGGGGCGGGGGCAGCAGGGGTGGCCAGGGGAGATCGGGGGAGGGGAGGCCGGTGGGAAGCAGAGGTGGTGGAGGGGGTCAGGGGCAGCAGGGCTGGCCAGGGGAGATCGGGAGAGGGGCGGCCGGTTTCCCGAGAAACACCGGGTAACTCCAGCTAGTCTGTTTATAATGAAAGGTGAGTATCAGAGGGAGAGTTTATCGACAGTGGGGGATGGCAGAAGGGTGTGTGTGGAGGGGGGTAGAACAGGAGAGCGGAATCTGGGGAAATAGAACTGAATGAGAAAATCTGATCATAGCAAACCCATCTGTTTTCTGCATCATCCTTCCCCTCCCACCCCTGGCTAGTTCTCAGGGGGTTACCACTGTCTGTCTCCAGTCCTAGGCTTTAGGCCTGGGCTCTCATATCTGTACTACAAATCCCTTTTGCTATTAAAGTGTAGCTCACCCCAGCAATCCAGAGATAGGCCCTAGAGATAGGCCCCTGTGGTAAATCGGTAAAAAACACATTTGTTCCTCAGTTAGGTAATTTTAAAAAGCCATACTCACGTAACTCTTATTCAGCACTAGGGAGGCCACATCTGGAGTACTGTGTCCAGTTCTGGGCCCTCCACTATAGAAAGGATGTGGGCGCAGTGCAGAGGGTCCAGTGGAGGGCAACCAAAATGATGAGGGGGCTGGAGCATATGACCTAGGATGAGAGGCTGAGGGATTTAGGCTTGTTTAGTCTGCAGAAGAGAGGAGTGAGGGGGGATTTGAGAGCAGCCTTCAACTCCCTGAAGGAGGTTCCGAAGAGGCTGGAAAGACGCTGTTCTCAGTGGCAGCAGATGGCAGAACAAGGAGCAATGGTCTCAAGTTGCAGTGGGGAAGGTCTAGTTTTGGTATTAGGAATATCTGTTTCCCTAGGAGGGCAGTGAAGTACTGGGATGGGTTCCCTAGGGAGGGGGTGGAATCTCCATCCCTAGACTCCCAGCTGGTCAAAGCCCTGGCTGGGTTGATTGAGTTGCGTTTAGTCCTGTGTTGAGCAGGAGCCTGGACATGATGCCTCCTGAGGTCTCTGCCCGCCCTGGAATTCTATGAACTTAGACACACCTGTCTAGGCCCAGGTGAACTTCCTCCAGAGGGGATATCTGCTGAATGTCTATAGAAAGCTGACATCTTTCCTAATGGAGTGTGTGACTATAGGATGTCGCTTCTAACCCTGTTTAATGGAGGAAGGGGCTGATAATCATTGGCCTTTATTTCTGTACTTTTCAGGGAAACTTACTAGAGAAGTGGGTAACCGTCAAATGGCCTTTTTCTACTCGGGGGCCCAGGTGAGGGGGTCATGTGGGAGCGGCACACCCTTGCAAGGGCTCATGTGGGGGAGGGATGTGTGCAGGAGCTGTGCGGGCTCTGGTGGGGAGAGGTGGGGGAAGGTTGGAGCCCTGGGGGCTTGAGTATGGGGAGGGGCCCAGATGCCATGTGCCTTGTGAGGACTGGGATGGCGGGGAGGAACCCCAGAGCTTTGCAGAGGTTTGGTTGGGGGAGGGGTGCACAGGATACGTGCAGCATCACTGGTGGTCTAGGGGAGGGGGTGGCTTGGAGCTACA
Source organism: Pelochelys cantorii (assembly GCA_032595735.1). Taxonomy (NCBI): domain Eukaryota; kingdom Metazoa; phylum Chordata; order Testudines; family Trionychidae; genus Pelochelys; species Pelochelys cantorii. The sequence continues at coordinate 16,237,491 of CM064345.1, forward strand.
TGGTGGGGGGCTGGAGCTACGTGGCTTTGCTTCCCAGTCAGAGGGAGAGGGCTGGGCTCACAGAGGCCTTGGCCAAACCCAGCCCCCCAGCGGCCAGAGGGGAGAGAGCTGGGCCAGCCTCAGTCCGGCCCAACCCTCCCCCTCCGTCCCCAGTGGCAGGAGGGGAGAGAGATGGCTGGCTGGCTGGCTGCAGCCTCAGTCTGGCCCAACACCCTCCTCTCTCTGGCCGGAGTGGGGAGGGCTGGGACAGGGCTGGGACAGGCCAGGGCTGCTATGCCTCAACCTGGCTCTTGCCAAGGCTAGAAGGGGCTGCCTGCCCCTGAGAGGTGGGTGGGCGAGTGTAGCGAGCAGGGGTAGGCAGCCCCTTTAAATTGAAACAAATCAGGATGATACTCAGCCTCACAGCTCAGCATCTGGCACAGAGTTGGATCAGCATGAAGACTGTGCATAGTTCTTATTAAGGGATCCATGTGTGATTTCATTTGGTATGAAATAAGAAATTGGGATGAGAGCAAATCTGATCAGTTTTGCCCCCGTAAATATGAAACAGTTACCAATAGAAAATGGAGGTTTGTTCATGACCCAGGAGTGAGGGATTCATGCAATGAAACACTCTTTTTAATCTGCAGTAACTGAAAATAGACTTCAATAATTTGTGTTTGTATCTGTGTCTATTTTATTTCCCTAGAGAAACATCTTAGCACAATTGGTAAGTTTGATTTTTCCCAGTGCAGCTTTTTCTGTGCACTGTTGTGCTCTTTCATTGACTAGAAGATTTCCCCGGCCTTGCTCAGGTCCTTAACTGAAATAATTTGTGTGTTTTTTTTTTTTAATTGAGAGCCTTGCTCTGGGGTAGGGCTGGGCAGAGGGGTTCAGTTTGCAGGCTGCCTTAGCAGAGAGATCAACAATTTGGGGTCAAGTGAGAAGCACCATGACTGATAAGCACAAGGGAGCCATGAGGGCTCGGGCAGGGAAGAGGTGGGGGTATGCAAGAGATGTGCAGCCTTGAGGGGCTCGGATGGAGACAGGTGAGAGCCCTGAGGACTTGGGTGCAGGGAGGGGACCAGGAGCTGCGTGGCCTTGCAAGGACTGGGGTGGTAGGGAGGACACGTGCGGGAACCCCAGAGCCTCGTGGAGGTTTGGGTGGGGGAGGGGTGTGCAGGACATGTGTGGCATTGCTAGTGGTCGAGGGGCAGGGGGTGCATAGGAGCCACACAGCCTTTCCCCTCACTGGGGGGAGCCGGAGGTGCGTGGCCTCCCTCCCCCCAGCCAGAGGGAGAGGACTGGGCACTGTGCCTCTCCCCTCAAACCCAGTCCCTGCCTGAAGGAGAGGGCTCAGTGCTAGGTCCCCTCCCCTCCCCCTCCCTCCCGGCCAGAGGGAGAGGGCCGGGCCACAAATGCAATATTTGACCAAGTTAGACAACTGCTCATATTGTTATTGGTTTCTCTGATTGGCCTCACTGCTTATCTATTTAAAGTGAAAGGTGAGTATCAGAGGGAGAGTTCATCGGCAGTGGGGGATGGCAGAAGGGCATGTGTGTGTGAAGGGGGGTAAAATAGGAGAGCGGAGTCTGGGGAAATAGAACTAAACAAGAGAATCTGATCATAGCAAATCCATCTGTTTTCTGCAATGTCCTTTCTCTCCCTCCGCGGCTAGTTCTCAGGGGGTTACCACTGTCTGTCTCCGGTCTTAGGCTTTAGGCCTGGCCACTTATATCTGTACTACACATCTCTTTTGCTATTAAAGTGTAGCTCATCCCAGCAATACAGAGATAGGCCCTAGAGAGAGGCCCCTTTGGCAAATCGGTAAAAAACACATTTGTTCTTCAGGTAATAAAAATAACCCCATACTCACATAACTCTTATTCGGTGTTGGTGAGGCCACATCTGGAGTATTGCATCTAGTTCTGGGGCCCCCACTACACAAAGGCTGTGGACCCATTGGAGAGGGTCCAGTGTAGGGTGACCAAAATGGTGAGGGGGCTGGAGGACATGACCTATGAGGAGAGACTGAGGGATTTGGGCTTGTTTAGTCTGCAGAAGAGAAGAGTGAGGGGGGATTTGAGAACAGCCTTCAGCTCCCTGAGGGGGATTCCAAAGAGGATGGAGAGAGGCTGTTCTCAGTGGTGGCAGAAGGCAGAACAAGGAGCAATGGTCTCAAGTTACAGTGGGGAAGGTCTAGGTCTGATATCAGTAAAAACGATTTCCTGGGGGGGGGGGAGCACGGGGATGGGTTCCTTAGGGAGGTGGTGGAATTTCCATCCCTAGAGGTTTTTAAGTCTCAGCTTGACAAAGCCCCAACCGGGGTGATTAAGTTGGCGTTGGTCCTGCTTTGGGCAGGGGGCTGAATCTGATCCCTCCTGAGGTCTCTGCCAGCCTTGACTTTCTCTGAACTCAGAACTTGCTGTCCAGGTGAACCTCATCCAGAGGGGATATCTGCTGAATGTCCAAAGAAAGCCGACATCTTTCCTAATGGATTGTGTGACTATCGGATGTCGTCTTACACTCTTTAATGGAGCAAGGGGCTGATAATCACTTACCTTTATTTCTGTACTTTTCAGGGAACGTACTGGAGAAGTTGATCAGTTTCAAATGGCCGTTTTCCACCTGGGGCTTGGGTGGGGGACAGGGCAGCCTCAGGTGCTCGGGTGAGGGGTGGGGGGTGGCTGTGGAGTGACAAAGAAAATAATTCTCCCTTGTTCCTTATTGTGGTCACACCCCAAGTGCCAGTCCACCAGAGCCAGGGAGAGGACGTTGTGGAGTCCATGTAAGTACCGTGCAGGGGTTACAGTCACCCCCTCAAGGAGAGTTCAGGGGTCACTTAAGTTAGAGCTACACAGCAGTTGCACGTACACAACTGAGCCCTGCCAACAAACTCAGGACTCGTAGGGTCCCGGAGATCAAGCCCCAATTTTACAGCCCCTGGCCCATGTCCCATGAGCCTGTGTCAGCTGACACGGGCTGGTTGTGGATGGTCAGTTGCTGTGTGGCCATCTCATGGGGCCTCACAGGTGCTCCGTGCTCTGCCCGTGGGTTGGCCAATGGACTCTTCTCCCCAGACCTCTGGAGCTGCCCCGCCCACAGCCTGGATCAGTGGGGTTGGGAGGGGCAGGCCGCCTGGTGGGAGGCTGGGGTTACATCCGTCCTGTGAGAGGGGCACTTAATTAGTGTGTGTGTGTTTCTCCTCCTGGCTTCCCTAGAGGAGCTCCACACAGAAGTTGGTAAGTGCCCCTGTTTCTCGCATGCAGCCTTTTCTGTGGCGTTGAAATGATCCCTGGGTCGATTGATCTGTCACCATCTGCCAGGTGTGGGGGGGGGGGAGCCCGCAATGAGCCTTGGGGCCAGTGCCAGGGGGATCCCCTGAGCAATTCCAGATGGAAACAGGCTGAGCCCCAGCCCCTGATTGGGGAGAATTCTCACCCCTGGGCCCCTTGAGGCAAACAGGCTCCCCGGGGCTGGATTCTGTCGCTGCCTTGCAGGTTAGAACCAAGGCCTTAGTCTGGCCACAGCCTGGCTGCTAGCACATGAATCCCTGCGGCCCTGGGTGTCAGTATCCTCCCCTCCCCCACCAAGTCCAGCCCCTGCTCTGCCCCATCCTACCTCGCCACGCCATTGCTCTGCCCTCTCCCTTCCCTGAAACCCTTCCCCCAGGGGAATTTATGGGGCAGCATGGAGACTTGCAGACAGGGCCAATAGATGCATGGAGACCCCCTGCTGCCATCCCCCCCAGAGCCCTGCCAGGGGGTGCCCACTGGCCACTAGGAGGGCGTGAGGCCTGGCACTGGCCCAAACATAAATTGACTCCATTACGCCTGCTTTAGACACTGGTGCTACCTGGTCCCCATAACCAGCTGGGGTCTGAGAGGGCTGGACCTTTGCATCTCATCACCAAAGCGGGGCTGGGCACATTCAATGGAATGAGGGGCAAAGGACTTACCTAGTGCCGCAAAATGGGCCCTTATTCCTGCATCACGTGGCTTTCGCCCGGGTTCAGCGTAAGGCGGCTGCTCCTCATCCCAGAGCCCCGGGGCAGCTGCCTTCAGTAGCTGAGTTCTCACCCCTCCCTGTGTTTGGTTTCAGCCTGGAGAAGGAACATCATCTGCTCAGGTAACTACAGCTCCTGTGGAACCAGTCCCTGAAGCCCCCTGACCTGGGATTGCCCGTCTCAGGCAGAGCCTCTCTGCTCTGCCCCTCAGGGCGGGGGCAGCTCTGTGCCGAGGGGGAAAGGTTGCAAAGGCTGCTGGGACCAGCAGGGCTGCTTTGGGCAGCCAAAAGGGTTCTGGGGGTGCACTGGGAGCCCGAAGGCTTCTCAGAGAGATGCTGTTCTTGGCCCGGGGGAGGGGCGGAAGGGGGCGGGGAGGGCAGGTGGGCAAAGGGGTGGGCCAGGGCTTGGTGCTCATTTCAGTTCCCAAAAGCCCAACATTTCTGAGGGTATGTTTACACTTGCAGCCTATTTCGAAATAGGGATGCAAATGTAGCAATTCGAAATTGCAAATGAAGCGCGGGATTTAAATATCCAGCGCTTGATTTGCATTTTCTCAGCCGGTCGCCATGTTTGAAATTGACAAGCCCGAAGTAACTGCCCACGTCTACATGCGGCAGTGAAACGGTATTTCGAAATAAAGCCCTAAATTGAAATACCTGTTAAACCTCATTCCATTCCATTTTGAATTGCTACATTTGCATCCCTATTTCGAAATAGGGTGCAAGCGTAGACATACCCTGAGAGACAAAGAGGACAAGGCAATGTGCCCCGTCCAGCACTGGGCACAGTCACGTCCAGTTCTGACCCAGTGCCGGGGAGCAGACAAAGCTCTCAACAAGGATCCCTTCATCTGAATCCCGGCGAGCAGCCTCTCTCTGCACCACCCTGGCCTCTGCTATTGCCCTTGCTCCGGGGAGCTCTCATCTCGGATCCCCTGTTGGTTTCAGGGCTGGGAAGCACTGAGCCGCCTCTACTGGAAGGTAAGTCAAGTTCAGGGTCTGTTAGTGTCCCAATGCCAACTGCTGCCGGAACAATTTGCTTCTGACTGTGACTGGGGGAGGGGCAGATTTCACAGCAGGTGATGAAGGCAGGTTGTGCAGCCACGGCCTGACATGCAGCCCTGAGTCCCTCCCCTGCCTCCCTGGGCTGTGCGACTGGCAGAGCTTCCTGGGCACACGCCCAGCCTGGCTGCACAGGGCCAAGAGAGCTCTCCTCCTCCCCACCAGCTCCCCAGCTATTCCTGCTCACCTCCCCTCCTTCCCCCTGCCCAGTGGGAAAGTCAGGGGAGTGCACAGAGGGAGGCACATCAGGATGGGGAAGGAGCCAGCAGACTGAGGGAGAGGGCTGCACGTGGAGGGGGCTGGAGGGCTGGCAGTGCCTGGTAGGAATGGGTGGGTGGGAAGAGCAGCAGGCAGGAGTGGAATGGGGCCAGTGGGCGTGGGGGTAGGTGGACAGGCTGGAGGGCTGGTGACAGGGGCTGGCGGGAGGCAACTGGCAGTTGAGTTGCTGGGTTCAGTCTCACACAAACTCTCTTGAACCTTCTCTTGCTGCTGCCCTGCTCCAAGGCGGGTTGCTCGGGGATCCTCACTCCCTGCCCCTCTGCTGGCTGTCCCTCCAGCCTCCTACCCCTTCTCCCCCTCGTGTCCCTTGCTCTCACTCAGGCCAGGCCAGGGATGGGGGCACCTGGTCTCTCCGCACAGCAACAGTCTCTAGCCCAGGAAGGCGGGTTGGAGATGGGAACTGCAGGCAGCAGTGAGCTGTGTTGGTGAGCAGGAGCAGAGGAAGCTCAGTGCCTCACCACTCTGTGAAGCTGCCCATGGCCCCTGGGTCTCCGGCGCCCCCTCCGCCCCCAGAGAGATGTGCAACAGAACATGAAAGAACCTGAATCCCAGACCTGACTCAAGTGACGTCCTTGCTCCATGGCTGGCCCAGCTCAGCCAGGGGTGTGACTCTTCCCTGCACTGGGCTGAGACCTCAGGGCTGCTCCCCACTCAGAGCCGGGTGCCCCCTGGAGGCAGGAGAGTCCCTGAGTCACTGCCCAGCTGGGGCAGATTCTGTCCCTCTCGCCATCAACCCCGCCCACGGCCGAGCTCTGCCCCTCACGCTCTGATTCTCTCCCTGCAGCCAACGTGACTCTGGATCCAGACACGGTGCATCCCCAGCTCGTCCTGTCGGAGGATGGGAAACGTGTGAGATGGGAACAGACATGGCAGCTACTGCCCAACAACCTGGAGAGATTTAATTCTCACCGTTGTGTGCTGGGCCGTGAGGGATTCACCACGGGGGGACATTACTGGGAGGTGGAGGTGGGGGATGGGAAATACTGGGCTGTGGGGATCGCCAAAGAGTCTGTGAGCAGGAAGGGACAGATCAATCTGGGCCCCAGGCTGGGATCTGGGCTGTGGAGTGGAACTGGGATTAGTTCCAGGCTCTCACTGTCCCTTGCATCCCCCTGCCCCAGAGCCACCCCAGGAGGATCTGGGTTTGCCTGGACTGTGACCGGGGGCAGGTGACATTTATCGATGCTGCTACCGAGGCCCCGATCCTCACTTTCCCGCCGGGCTCCCTCCCTGGGGAGAGAATCCGACCCTGGATCCGGGTGAGTGACATAAAAACACTCCAGCTGTTTCCCTGACACCAGCCCCTCTGGCCTCACACAGCCCAGTCTCTATAACCTTGGAGGACTCCTCTCTATCCAGCCCCTGGCTCCTCATCTCTATGGTTCCTGAAAACTCCCTCCCCCGCCCTCCATGGAGCAGCAGGAGGAGCAGAGGTGGGGGCTGGTCAGGGACAGAACTAACAGCCGGGCTGGGGACAGGTGGAGGTGGGGGCTGGGCAGGGACAGAACTAACAGCCGGGCTGGGGACAGGTGGAGGTGGGGGCTGGGCAGGGACAGAACTAACAGCCGGGCTGGGGACAGGTGGAGGTGGGGGCTGGGCAGGGACAGAACTAACAGCCGGGCTGGGGACAGGTGGAGGTGGGGGTGGGCAGGGACAGAACTAACAGCTGGGCTGGGGACAGGCAGAGGTGGGGGCTGGGCAGGGGACAGAACTAACAGCCGGGCTGGGGACAGGCAGAGGTGGGGGCTGGGCAGGGGCAGAACTAACAGCTGGGCTGGGGACAGGCAGAGGTGGGGGCTGGGCAGGGACAGAACTAACAGCCGGGCTGGGGACAGGCAGAGGTGGGGGCTGGGCAGGGGCAGAACTAACAGCTGGGCTGGGGACAGGCAGAGGTGGGGGTGGGCAGGACACAGAATTAACCAGTCAGGGTTGGGGGGAAGCTGGAAGCTCTGCAGCAGCAGGAGGTGATTTGCAGAGATCTGGATCCATTGGGACAGCCAGAGGGGAGGGGATAAAATCAGGACAAAGAATGGGACCAAATCAGAGGCCCATTCCCTGCCCCAATCTTTGTGGTCCCCAGGCACATTCTTGGCGGGAGGTTCTCTAGGCCCTACCTGAGGTATGTAACCCCCTTCCTAGCTCCTTGGCACCAAGTTGACCCTTCAGAGTCCCATATACTGAAACCCCCTGTCTCCCAGAGCTCCACGCCAGAGACTCTTCACACAAGTCCCACCCCACAGTGCTCTTTCAGTTCACCAGACAAAGCACAAGACAGTTCAGATCAGGTTGCACAAAACGACCAACCCTACAGCTCTACCCCTCACTCTCCACCCCCCCCCCCGCCTTGGGGGTTCTGGGGGCCAACTGGGCTCAGGAAAGCAGGCAGCCTAGTTCCTGAAGCTGCTCCCTGCTGGGAACTTTGTTCTCTCCTGCAGAGCTGGAGACAAGGAACGAGCTCCAGGCAGGGGCTAGGGTATTGCAATGCTGAACATCGCTGCCTGTAATTGTAGCTGCCCAGAAAATCCCTGGCACAATGCTGTGAGCCCCCAAGTCTGAGTTACAGGAGGATGTAAGTGTCTGGGAATGGGACAAGCCAGCAGACCCGATAAAGAGCTCTCTGAGCTAGCCAGTGGGAGGCGCTCACCAGAGGGGAATTGCATGAGGAATCCAGGCCCCTCTCATATCTCAGTGTGGGATAATGCTGGTTACTGAATCCGTGTATCTTGCAAACTGTTTAAATTGATACTAGGAACTTCCCATAACTCAAGCTTGACCTCAGGTGTACGGAGCCTTCCTTTGTAAACTGCGCACCCGGAACCTTATCTGAAATGTTTCCTTTGATAAATGTTCTTTGTGTGATGTCACCATGGGTGCTCCACTGCTGGTGTCAGGTCATCCCAACGCCAGAGATTGGAGTTTTCATTAGCAGTAGTTGTCTGGACCGTTACACAGGGGCGGCCCGTCCATATAGGCGAACTAGGCGGTCACCTTGGGCTCCAAGTTAAATGGGGCGCCAAATGGTGGCGCAATATCATTGAGGGGTTTGGAGGTGGGGGCTCCGATTGCATGGTTCGCCTAGGGTGCCAGTTGCTGGCAGCTAGTCTATGGCCACCTCGACCGTGCATGTACTGTGTGTGCCTCATGCCGTTCGTGCCGTTTTGCTCAGGCACACAGTCTGCCTCCCACCAGGTACTTCCTCACCGCCCTCGGTCGCAGACAGAGTGAGCTCTTCTCCTCAGGGGCTTCTTCTAGTCAAAGATAGGAATTTAGTTGTTAGTTTCTACGTAAGTAGTGTTTCTAGTTTTGTCAGTTAAATAGTTATAGTGGTAGTAGAATGTGGTAGTTGTGCTGTTTGAAAAAAAAAAGCCGCTGGTTTTCAGCTGTTTGTGCACTGTAGTTAAGAAAGACAGGAAAGTTAAGACGACATAGAGAAGACTTTTCACAATGCCAGGCTCCCCAGACTTCAACAAGTGTGGCACCTGTCACAAGGCCATGACAGACATTCTGTCTGCATATAGTGGTGGAAAAAGTTCCCAAAAAAGTTACTTGAATAAAAGTACTGCACTTGGAAAAAAAATAAGTAAAAGTCAAAGTATCCTTGTAGAAAACTACCTGAGTAAAAGTACAAAAGTATCGCATCTTAATTGTACTCAAGTATCCAGAAATAAATAGTAGCCATCCTATGGAAATCTATGGTTAACCACCCGAGTTATCATAGGGCACCAGTATTTTTCATAGAGACACACACACATAATGTGCATTTCTATATATGCATATATACTTCTGTGTGTGTGTGAAACAACAGCTGTTGATGAAGAAGATATGTCTGAAAAACTCTAGGGTGGTTTGGTTTTGTGTTTTGCAAATAGCTTGTATCAGGGTGGGGAACCTTTTTTGGGTTGGGAGCCACTGACCTACAGAAAAACCAGTTGGGGCCACACGAGAGGCAACCCCCAAAAACAAACCAACAAAAACCCTTCACTGATGTGACCCTGAAATCTGGCCAGTGGAGAGCAGGGAAACTCTCCCACAAGCAGTTTCCAGCACCACATTCCCCCAGCGCCATGCAGTGCTTCCGCCCGCCCCAACACTGGATCCAGCCCATGAGGCTTGAGGTTCCCGACTCCTACCTACGGGGCTGGTCTTAGGGAAAATGGCACCCTGGGCAAACTAGCATTTTGGCACTCCGGCCCTCCCTATCCTGGGCATGGTGCCCCCCATTTGCCTTGAACACTGCTCAGTCCCTTCTCCCCTGAATACAGGGCTACTGTCTCTCCCCCTGCAAAGGGAGCTGTCATAGAGCTCCTTGGCCAAGTCCTTCCTCCAAGAGCTACGTGGGGAATGGATTATTTTAGTTCAAATCAGGAGTGGGGAACCTAAAGCCCGGGGGCTGGATGGGGTGCCCAGCTTGCCTGGATTTGGCCACCGAGGCTCAGGGCTTCCCCCCAGCACTGGGGAGCCTGTGTCGATGATCCAACATCCTGCCATGCCCCCATAGGGCTGGAGTACACAAAACCTACTAGCCTGGAATCCCCAAGGCTCTAGTGTGTGAGGGGAACGTCTGTCTTCCTCTCAGTGGGGGGCCATGTCAGTCAGGGATCTGTTTGGAGGCTTTTTGCTTTTCACTTGTGTGTGGCCCTGACTGATTTTTCCGTGGGTCAGTGGCCCCTGCCCCAAGGAAGGTTCCACACCCGAGATCTGACACACAGAAGGCGGCTGCTGGTTTTTAATGGCATCAGATTGTGAAATGAAACTGTGGGTAAAAAATACCCTTCAGTGAGCTCTTCCGCCACAGTTCTAGCTGCTCTGAAGAAGCCCCGGCAGCTCCCTTGCTGCAGGGCACCTGCCCTTTATGCCTGGTGTTTGGCCTGCAGCTCCAGGCTGTCACATGGGGGCTGCATCCTGCCCAGGGCCCTCCTGCAGCCCTCTGGCCGCTCCTGACTCACCCTATCCGTGACAGGGAGGCCATTGAGAGATCCCTTGTCTTCCCATTTCTAGAAGAGGGGAGCACAAGCCACTGGCTGCATTGTGGGCAGGGTGGGGGGAAATCTCCCTGAAACCCCAGTACGGGAACTGGGCAGTGAGGCTGCATGTGACCCAGAGGAAGGGCTGGGCCTGCCCCTCTGTGCCAGATGTACGAGGGGGGGCTGGGCCGTGATGGGGTCTTGGGGGTACTCTGATTCTGGGGAGCAAGGGGGCCTGGGCTTGGCCAGCTTCCCCAAGCAGGAGGATGAGGGAGAACACACCCAGGGCCCCCAGTCTCTTCATATCGCAGGCGAGTGCCCTTATCCCTGGCCTGAACCCGCGGCGGAGGCACCTTCTCCTCTGGCCAGAGTCCCCACAGGACTGGAACTGCTGGCCCCCTCGGAGCAGACCTGCCGAACTGGGCCCTGAGGGCGAGGTGAGTGGGGGGTCACAGATTCTCTCCATGCTCCTGGCCACTGGCCAGCTCCAGCTTCCTGGATCTCAGCCCCCGCCCCACCGGGGCTCCCATGCTGGAGTCCCCCTTCTCCAGTCAGACCCCTCCGGACACCCCCTCCTGCTGCATGGAAGACGGAGCAAGCTGGGCAGGGCCTGATCCTGCAAACCCTCCAAGCCCAAGCCTCGTATTGGTGACCGGGGCTGCTGCTGTATCTAAGGGCTGCTGGGGGAGTTGGGGTGTGTATGGGGGGGTGTTAGGGATTTTTCAGGGGATCTTGGTGGCTGGGCGAGTCAGAGCTGAGCAGCGGGGCAGGGCACCAGGGGCTGGGCTGTTTGCTCCCCCTCCTGCTCCAGTGCTTCCTTATTTGGAAGAGGCTGGGGTCAGCGGGAGTGAGGGGAACTCACATGATTTATAAGAATCCAGCCTCTACTCCGGGCTGCTCAACACACCACGTGACAGGACGCTGCGGCATCCGGTGCCTGCCCAGAGCTCAACTGAGGCTCCAACTTGGTCACTAAAACTCCCCACACCTGCTGACTGCACTGGGGTGCGGGGGGGGGGGGGAAGAGTTAGAGTTTTGGGCCAGCTGCTCTTCCAATTGCTTGTCAGCTCTCTTGAGTACATTTATATATTTCATTGGCCAGAGTTTAGGCTCCTTTCAATTTTCCTCACTAGGATTGAACTTCCATTTTTTAAATGATGCCTTTTTATCTCTCACTGCTTCTTTCTGTTACTCGGTTGTTAAGCCACGGGGGCACTTTTTCGGTTCTCTGACTGTGTTCTAATTTGGAGTGGACATTTAAGTTGAGCCTCTGTTACGGTGTCTTTGAAAAGTTTCCTTCGGGGATTTTACTTTTGGCCCTAGACCTTTGTAACCCTCAAGGAGATTACTTAGATTCCAGGGGCTCTGTCTGCTGGCAGCTCAGGAAGAGGCACACTGAGTTTGCCTTGGCTCCCCCTCCCTACCAGGGACAGAGTCTGCCCGGCAACCCATAGGGAGTGAGATGCCCCTCCCAGGGAGTTCAGAAGGGGGAGGAGGAGCCCTGGTTGGGGGAGTCTGGAGCCCCCCAGGGCAAGGGGAGGGCTGGCTGTGTGGGAGCTAGTAAGCCCCAGGCCTGCATGCAGAGTTTCCCCCTGAGAACTAGCCTCTAGGGACCTGAAGGCAGGATCCCTCAGCTGGGTGTTATGTCTCCACTGTTGATTCCCAGTTTGTGGAGTTTGCTGGGAGGCTTCCCCAGCCAGGCTGAGTTGGCTCTCCGGCTCCCTGGGTGAGACCAGACACTGCATGGTCAGCTCTGCTCTGGCTGCTGGTTTGGGGCTGCTGCCTGCTGTGTGTGTGTGTCTGAATGCTGGGGTAGGAGATTATAGTTTGAATTTTGGTGCAGTTGTGGGGCCTGCACCTTGAGCCTTGCACCCCTTTGTGGTGAGGGGAAATTCTGGGATCGAAGCAGACTGATTCCTGCCTGAAGAGGATCCCTGCCAGAAGAGACCAGCCCCTCTGCAGTGACTGAGTTCATCTCTCAACCTGAGGCTCATTCATGGAGTGTGTGAGTGCAGCATCTTTTAGTTAGTAAGGCAGGGAATTTGTTTGGGGATTTTATAACCTGCTGCATATTAAACCTGTGGAGGGATTTACCGCCTTCTCCCACTTGTGAGTCCTTTGGGCTGTACTGGACCCATTCAGCCCCACTGCTAAACCACTGCAGAGAAGAATGTTGTGGTCAAAAGTCATCCAGGGCCCCAACAAAGTACGTGTACCAATGGGACACTAACCTTACAGTTGCTGGGCACCGGTGAACCTAAAAATAGTGTTTTACCCTGTTATGTTATATTTGTCTCCTGTTTAATATAATTGTGTTTATTATAGTGTATGCGTTTGTGCTATTTTCTGGGAGTCTCCAACTATCTGGCAAATACGTTGGGATTCCTCTGGATTAGAATTTTCCTCCCAAGCTGCCCTGGTGACCCTGCCAGGAAGGAGTGAGGGGGGTGGAGGCACCGCCAAATAAATCCATTGGAAAAAATAAAGTTGAGTGGGTGGCGGGATCCAGAAGAACCCAGACCTATCCATCAAAACCTGTAAGCAGATTGGCCTTAAAGAAGGTAACCAGAGGGGGCGCTACACCTTTTAATTTCTGCTTAACTAACCTCCTCAGGGTATGTCTACACTAGCCCCCTAGTTTGAACTAGGGTGGCTAATGTAGGCATTCGAACTTGCAAATGAAGCCCGGGATTTAAATATCCCGGGCTTCATTTGCATGTTCCTGGGCGGGCGCCATTTTTAAATCCCCTTAGTTCGAACTGACTGCCCACAGCTACACGCGGCAGTCAGAAGTTAATCTGAACTAAGTCCTTAGTTCGGATTAACTGTTACTCCTCCTGCAATGAGGTGTAACAGTTAATCCGAACTAAGGACTTAGTTTGGATTAACTTCTGACTGCCGCGTGTAGCTGCAGGCAGTCAGTTCGAACTAAGGGGATTTAAAAATGGCACCCGCCCAGGAACATGCAAATGAAGCCCGGGATATTTAAATCCCGGGCTTCATTTGCAGTTTCGAATGCCTACATTAGCCACCCTAGTTCGAACTAGGGTGGCTAGTGTAGACATACCCTCATTGTTCTGTAGTTCCCCTGTCTGAAATGAAATGCTGTGCTCTTGGGCTGTTGAGGTGTTTTTCCCACCAGAGGGATGTTACATTGGTATTTATAGTCAATGTTTTCAAGTAGTCCGGCTGTATTCATCTCTTGGAGCAGATCCTGTGCTCCCCTTGGGGCTAAATCAAGACTGGCCTCTTGTGGGTTCAAATCAAGAACTGAATCTTGTGGGTTCCAGAACCAGCTGCTCCAAGAAGCAATCACTGAAGGTGTCAGGAAACCTTCTCTCTGATTCCTGTCCTCAGGTGATGTGTGCCCAGTCCAGGGATGAGCAAGACATGGCCCACGGGCCGGATACAGCCTGCCAAGTCATTTGATCCGGCCCATGGCCTCCCTACCACTCCCCTGACCCAAAGCCAGTCGGGACCTGGGGGCAGAGGAGCATGCAAAGTCCTTCACCATTCAAAGCGGTTGGTGGTTCCCTCCCATTGCGTGGGGTGTGCGGTGTCTGGAGGGAGCTACCAGCCACTTTCAACAGCGAATGACGTTACACCCTCCTCTGCCCCCAAATCCTGACTGGCCTGGGGCTGGGAATGCTGGTTGTGGGGAATCCGGCAGAAAGGAGCTGGGGGTCATGTGGCTTGCAGGGCAACGTGCTCCGTGTTCATGCCCCAGTCAGATTAAAGGAGGAAAAGGTGATTCCCCTGCCTACACTGAGACTCAGGACCAGAGCACTTGGGCAGGGGGAATGAGCCCTTTGCCTCATGGCAAAGAATCAAGCCCAGTCTCCCGCCCTGGGTGTCTGCCAGCGCAGACCAGATGCCTTTCTGGTGCATGCGCTGGGCCAAACTCACTGCTGCACCGTACACATGGCCTGGGAGCTGCCAATTGTGTGTGGCCCTGAGCAGCCTCTGATGTTTCCACGGGCAGCCGGCTTGAGCCCAGATCTAGCCCTGAGTGGAGGGGGTAATACGGGGAGCAGCTCAACCATGCGAAGGGGCTGCCCAGGGGCGGGACACGAGCCTTGCTGGGTGTGGCAGTGACATCACAGGGGCCTTTTGCAGCCCCTCAGCTTATTGGCTAAAGAAGTTTGGGAGGCGGACACCTCACAGAGCATCCATGACAACGGCCAGGTGGGACAGGCTGCATGGCAGGGGCAATCTCAGAGACACCCCCCCCCCACGATTTTGCTGCAGGGAGTCTCCTTCTTGAGGTCAGCGAGAGAGAGAGAGAGAGAGAGAATTCACAGTCACGTCCAGGAGCACCAGGAAGAGCCTCTTTGGGGTGTTCTCCTTTCCCATGACTAACTGAGCTTGTAGACAGACGCCCTGTGGGAAAGGTCAGAGCCTCCGAGAGGTTTGGTGCCAAAGTAGCCTGATCCACCTGGTGCTGGCCAAACTGAAGGCAGGGAAACTCTAGGGCAGGGAATTGAAGAGTGAGTGGATCAGAATTCTCCTAACTCCCTTGGCCCGGAGCAATAAGAGACAAGGTCTGTGAACCCCTAATGCCCCGTCCCTGGAGAGGTGCAAACATGGAACGCTCTATTCCAATGTCTGTTACCTGCTTGTGATAAAGAAATCTGTTCCATCCACGGCACTGGATTGTGGCTGGGATACATACACTGTGTGAACATAACTTGTTTGGGTAGATATCACTTCCGGCATGCAAACTGCTTGGGAGAGAGAAGGGACACAATCAGAGGCAAGATTCACTCAAGGGGTTTGTTTTTTGTGGATCTGTATTTCCTGCACCCCCCTCTGTTTCTGTCCCCAGATCCCCTGCAGCCAGGCACTGAAACCGCAAGTCTCTTGTTACCCCTTTCTCACTGGGGGTACATCTCCCCTGCACACTTATTTCAGAATGAGCTATTCCGGAAGAGATCGTCCGAAATAGCTTATTTCAAAATAGCGTGTCCACACTACAGGGAAGCCTTGAAATGAGTCCAAGTCAGGTTCCCCGAATGTGGACTTGCTACCTCAATTCACAGCCCAGGAAGCACTGGGCAATAATGACTTTGAACGGCCCTGGGGCGGAGCTATTTCGAAATAGCAGCAGTGGAACATCCACACAGCCGCGATTCTGAAATAGGCATTATTCCTCATGGAATGAGGCTTACAGAAGTTGAAATAAGCCATCCGTTGCTTCGATGTCCTTTCGAAATAATGGAATTGCTGTGTAGACACGCGCGTTGTTATCTCTGAATAACGGCATTATTCCGAAATAACAGTGCAGTATAGATGCATCCCGAAGTGCCTAGTCCCAAGTTTGGGGCCTGGCAGATGTTTTGGAGGAGTGACTGTCAGTTTGGACTCATCACACTTCATGCAGAGGCAAGGTGGAATCTGGAAAAGGAAAGACCACAAGAACACGCCCAGAAAGGCAGCACTGACCAATACAAAGTGCAACCTGCCCATTTCTGAGCACAAGGAAGTGAGACTAAACTCTCTGGTTTCCCCTGTGAGAAGCCATGGCTGCTGTGAATCCAGCAAAGACGCTCCAGGATGAAGGGACCTGTCCCATTTGCCTGGAGTATTTCAACGATCCGGTGTCTCTCGACTGTGATCACAGCTACTGCCGAGCCTGCATCACCCAGTGCTGGGGGGGGACTCACCGCAAACGTCTCCTCCCCTCAGTGCAGACGGACCTTTCCCCAGCGGAACCTCAGGCCGAACAGGCAGCTGAGGAGTATTGTGGATGCAGCCAGAGAACTCCGGTTGCAGGCAGGGAGGGAAGCAGCCCCAGAGAGACTGTGTGAGAAACACCAGGAGCCTCTCAAACTCTTCTGCAGAGAGGATGAAATCCCCATCTGCTTGGTGTGCGACAGATCCAAGGGGCACCGAGCTCACACCATGATTCCTGCCGAGGAAGCTGCTAAAGAATTCCAGGTAGGGAAATGCCAACTGCAATCCCTGCCCTCATGGGATTGAGGGGGAGCACGGGGGAGCAGCTCCCGCCCTGGGAATCTAGCTGATAGGACGTGTGGCCACGTTCAAAAGTGTCTGCCCCTCTCCCAGAGGATTTACAGCCCTGAGGCCAAGTCCCAGGTAAACCTCTCCCCGCTAGGGAGCTGTTTGGCCAGGGGAGGAAAATGGGAGGTAGGGGGACCCGGGCCCTCCCACTCCACCGGGTCCCAGCCCAGGGCCCTGTAGGCAGAGACAACAGCAACTGCCTGCTCGGTGGGGATTCCTGCCGATACGCACCGAGCCCCAAAAGATAATCCTCCGCCCTGGGCTGCTTCCTACCGCTCTCTGGCATCCGCTCGCCTACAGGGTACGGTCCTTGGTCAAGGCTGCGGCTGCAAATGCTGCTCCCCGAGTGTCTGCAGCTGCTGTTGTTGCTGCGCGGGTGGGGGCGGGAGCAGGGGTGGGTCAAGCAACAGCTGCTGGAGGACGGGTCGTAGCTGCGGTCTGAGCTCCTCCCCCAGCCGCCCGCCCCCACTGCAGGGTTCCCTGAGCTCCTGCACCCTGCTTCCGCTGGGAGTGTGCCCAGCAGGGATGAATGGGAGGGGCCTTTTCAGCCAGCTGAGCCTGAGCTGCTCTGCCCTTCGGTGCAGGGTAGATATGCCCCATCACGGAACCGCAGCAGGGTCATTGCCTCCCGAGTGCCCCTCGTGACATGGGGTAGTCCTGCCTCAGTTTCCCCAAAAAGACCCACAGTGGCATTTTTGGTGTCCAGTAACAGCCCTGCTCTCCCAGCTGGGACTCTCAGGACTTTGCATCTGGAGTTTGGCCTCTGCCTGCTCCAGGGGCCTCCTCCCTCTGGCTTTCCCTGGGCCTCTGTTTTATCTACCCCAAGCCAGGCTGGATCCCACAACCCCTCACCTTGCCCTGCATTGTCCCTTCCCTGCGATCTCCCCCCACCCCCACACATGCAGCCTCTGAGTACGTGACCCCAGCTCCCTACGGTAACAAGGTTTGATGATTTCAAACACACTAAAAACATTCCCAGTGTCAATTACTGTGACTCTGTGTCTCTGATCTCTTAAAGCTGCCGGGCCCTGCAGTCGTGAGTACAGTGTGTGGTTGTGCTGGGCCAGCTCCCCTCCCATCTTCACCGGCAGGACACTAAAGAAATGGCTTGAACCAAAAATTATCTATTTTTTAATTATTAGCAAATCTCACATTTGAATTTTTGCTTAGTCACATGAAATGTTTCTGTGTCTCTAGGAAAGGCTCCAGGCCCATCTGAAGACTAAGAGCCAAGAGAGAAAAGCTGCTGGGACTGAAAGTGAGCAGGGAGAAGACCAGCCAGGAGTACCTGGTAGGTACCTGGCGTTATTACCCTGCTGTTGTAGCGATCCAGAGCGAGCTGATCCTGAATCAGACACTAAGGAGCGGCCAGGACAATCTAGGGACTGGATTTTGGTTTCTCTTGATCAGCCGGGGAACGAGCACCCAGAAATCACAATTCATTGCTTTAGCAGGATCCCTCCTTAGGGTTGGGCCCTAAACCAGACGCTTCCGACCTCTGTGCACTTGTGGACCCCTTTAGAAATGTCAAAGGGAGGTTCTGTGACCCCTTTGAAAATCTACTGTCTGTGTGAACAGCTGAAATTTGTCCAGTTTTTTTCCATCCACGTATTTTGCTCACATGGTCCATAGTCCCCAAGGGCACAAAGACCATGAGTTGGAAACCACTGTCACACCCTCTGTAAACTGTTCTTCTGATCTACAGTCTGTTAACTACGATTAGTTAATTAAACTCACTTCGTAAGCAACAATTTATATTAACAAACAGACAGAATTTGGAATTAGGAAACGTCGGTGCCCTAGATCAAAGCCCCAGTGAAACACGTTCAATCCTCAGTTCCCAGCCTCTCTCAGCTTACAGTTTGCAGGAAGTTTAGTTATGTCCTGCGGAGTCCTCTTGTGCACTCTCTGCTGTTCTCAGTTCCAGCTTAAATTAAGCTCCGTGTTCCCGGCTTTCATGAGGTGAGTTCTGTCCCTCTGCTCCTTTCTGGCTTAGTTCCTTTGTGTTCTGACAATTTCTCCATTCCTGTCATTCGCTTTAGGTGCCTGCTTTTTCTCTCACGGGTTCACCTGTTTTTTTCTTCCCACCTATCTCTGTGAATGTGGTTCTGAGTAGAGCTGAGCAAATACCAGATCTTATTCGCTGGCACGATATTAGATAATTTTTGTTTCAAGCCATTTTTTTATTTTTTAAATTATTAGCAAATGACAAATTTGAATTTTTGCATAGTCAAATGAATTTTTTTTTGGCAAAAATCAAAATGTTTTGTTTGAACTTGACCATTTTCTTAACAAATAATGTTATAAAGCACAAGGACAGTTTCAAAAATAAGTCAGACTTTTAAATCTAGAAAAAAAAAGCCACTATTTTGATTTGTCATGTATTTCTTTCTGCAGCACAACAACCGTGACATTGCCAGTAATTCATGAAATGTTTCTTTGGTGACAAATCTGCATTTCCCCAGGAAAAAAAATGTAATCCAGAAAATGTCACCAAGACTGAGTGCTGAGTTCTGCTCCCTGCTGCTTTGGATCTGCATTGCTGAGGCCACGAGCCACTCAGTAGCCAAAGCACGTCAGACACGGAAACGGCCTTTAGGAGATACTGGGGCCAAACGGGAAGACGTGAGAAAATTCTCTCTCTAGTAACTACAGGAGACTGTTCACTGTCTGGTGACCTAGAATTTACAAAGAGATTTTTCCCCCTGCACACTCAGCGCTCTGTGAAAGGGCCCCGGTTCCATCCATGTCCCCCTAGCGGTGGTGATGTTCTTCCTTTGGGTCTTCTTCCAGAAACGGACACGAGCCGAGAGGCAGAAGATTGTGGCTGAGTTTCAGCAGCTGCAGCAGTTCCTGCAGGAACAAGAGCGACTCCTGCTGGCCCAGCTGGAGAAGCTGGACGAGATAATAATGAAGGCATGTACTGACACTGTCACCAAACTCTCAGCAAAGATTTCCTGTCTCAGCGAGCAGATCTGGGAGCTGGAGGGGAAGTGTCAGAATTCCTGCAGGTAAGACTGAGGGAGAAATTCCCCAAATCCCACCACAGAGAAAGGACAGCCCCTAACATATGTTCACAGAAGTCAGAGGTCACAGGGCAGCTCCATATGCACCTTCCTGACATGCAAATTGTTGTTTTGTGCAGACTCACAGGCACAGAGAGACTAGAGATGGCAAAGCCTCATTTGCTCAGGGATCCATGGCCTTGGGGGGCCAGGCAAAGCCTAGTTTCCCCTCACTCGCAAAATCCCTCCCTTGGAATTCACAGTGTGTGTCAGGTGGGACTGAAACTCTCTCTCTCTCTCTCTCTCTCTCTCTCTTTCTAGGACATCAGAAGCACTTTGAGCAGGTCAGTAGCTCTCACCCCCTCACACCTCACAGAGCTGGGGAAATACTTGGCAGTGAAGTTGTCGCTGCTTCTCCCCAGGACTCCACAGCAGAATGTGCGGGAAGGTCACAGTTGGGATTCAAATCTCTCTGACCCGTTTAACCCTGAGGCCTTCGCCCTTTTAGAGACGACTCTGCAATTACCCAGGGAAAGGCACAGACTGGCCTGTGGTATATTCTACCCATGTCACCTCCCTGGGGACTGGCTACCCCAGGACTGAGGGGTGGGACATGGGCCTGTCCCTGCCGGGCGCTGGGCACCATTCAGCCCAGGACAGCAGGGATCCAGGGTCTTTCCCGCCCGAGGGCAGTTTGGAGACCTGTGTGGGATGAGCTGGGGAGGGGGGAGCTGGTGTCTCAGTCTAGTCCCTAATGGGCAGCTTCCTACAGCCCTTCCCCTGGGAACCTCCTGTCCGTCAGCGCCTGGAGGCCCAGGAGCGAGCTGGCCATGGAGACTCAAATACCCCCTAACCAGAACTTAAGAACTGAGTCACTCAAGGCAGGATCACAGCAACTCCCAACCTGTGGGCCACAGACCCCTGTAAGGTTGCCAGGTGTCCGGTGTTGGCCCAGACAGTCTGGTATTTGCAGCCTCTGTCCGGTAAAATGTCCGGTATTTTCTTTTTCTCTCTGTCAGAAACCCAGTTGCGACATTTTTCCCCGTGTCTGCTGGGGCCGTGAAGAGCGGGGAACCTGGGGATTTAAAGGTGCAGTGGTTTTTTTTCTTTTTTGTGAGGGTTTTTTTTTTTTTTTTTGGCTCAACCAATTTTTTTCCTGCCATGCGAGGGGTAGATATTTGTTGTGAAAATATCTGGCAACCCTAGACCCTTGGTGGTCCGCGACGGTACTGCAGGGAATATGTGGAAAGTTCAAAGCAAGGATTGAGCCCGTGGCGGGAGGCTCAATCCTTCTTTTTCTTTTCCTTGTCTTTGTTTCTCCCCTAGAAAGGGGAGGGGGCCCATGAAATTTTCATAGATTGAAAAGGGGCCCACATGGTCCAAAAGGCTGGGAACCACTGCAGTGTCACCATGGGACGTTGTTTCTCCCCAGGTGTGAGGAGGGGTAGGCCCAGCAGCAAGAGGAGATGGCTCCTGAACTGGAAGGACAAATCCGTGGTTTTTCCCAGAAAGTTATTGTGCTGTCGGAGAGACTGAGGGAGTTCAAAGGTACCTAGGGGGGATGAAGGAGGGAAAAGTGAGACCATGGAAGGAGAATGGTGCTGGTCAATTGGTTCGTAATTAGATGATGCTTCCATGTATCTGGGGGGTGAATGACCCAGACTTGGGTTCCAAGACGCTCAGGTTGATTAATTCAAACCCTTGTTTGTTCAGAAGCAGCCTTTGCAATGACAGTGACTGTGAGAGTGAGAAACTCCAGAGAGAAACACTCCCAGTTCCCTTCTCCTGGGCCATAGACAAGTCATGGTGCATTTCTCCTGCGATAGTAGGACCTCCCCTGACAGTATCTGACCTGTTATAACCATCCAGATTATACCTGGATGAGTTCTGTTCCAATCCCCTTTGTGTTAGGGACAGTAAGTACCTTGTGTGACTTGTACACTGCACACAAAGGAACGTTCAGTTGCTGGAGCGTTTTTGCTGCCCAAGCAATTTTCAAGTTACTCTGTTTTCTGATGTGCACAGGTCATTTCTAGGATTGCCAGATGGCTGGAACAAAAATACCGAACACCACTCCCCCCCCCCCCCCAAAAAAAAAACAGGAAAAAATTTTGTTGAAGGAGAAAAGAGGGGAGGGGGGGACCAAAGTTGTTGAGCAAAAAAAACCAAACTCTGTGAACCTGGATCACTGATAGGGGTTACCAGGGAGTCATTTAAAAAAAAAAAAAAAAACGGACACGCTTCATGGGGGGCGGGGGGAGGACTGGCCAGGAAAGGAGTGGTGCTGGCCAGGAAGGGGGGGAGGCCTGGAAACAGCTAACGGGGTGGGGGGTGGGGCATTGGGGCTGGCCGGGGGAGATGGGGGGGGCCAACGGGAAGCAGGGCTGGTTGTGGGAGGGGAGGTCGGGCGGAATGGGGCTGGCCAGGGGATATTGGGGGAGGGGGGACCGGCTGGGAGGGGGTAGGGCTGGCCGGGAGTAAGGGGGGGCAGGAAGCACAGCTGGGGGGGGTAGGGGGCCGTGAGGTTGGCCGGGAGGAAGGGGGGGCAGGAAGCAGAGCTGGCGGGGGGAGATCAGGAAGAGGAATGGGCTGGCGGGAAGCAGAGCTGTAGGAGTTGCAGAGGGGCTGGCCAGGGAAGATCAGGAGGGGAAGTGGGGGAGAACCGGCCGGCCGGGAAGGGGAGGGCGTGAGCAAATTGGCTGACAGGGAGTGGGACTGACCTGGGCACTTGCTGCCTGTCCCGTGCAGGCTCCCAGCAATGCACGAGTGAGGAGGAGGCTTCTTGTGCCTCTTCCCAGCAGCTGCAGGCCCAAGGCCTGACCCTGAGAGGGCTGGGGAGGGGGTAGGTTAGGGAGAGAGGGGGTAGGAGGGACAGAGGCCTGTCCCTGAGAGGGCTAGGAGGGGTGGGGCTCGGGAAGGCAGCGGGAAGAGGGGAGGGGAGGGACAGTGGGGCATGGGCCGTGTAACACTGGGCCTCTGGCTCTCTGCGCCCTGGCCCGGGCACACGGGGCCATTGTAACTGGGCTGTGACTCTGCCTGAGCTTCAGCCAGGCCCTGCCCCAGCCCCGGCCCCTGCAGCCACTGACCAGTGGCCTCCCCACGCTGCTCTGCTGGCACAAGGTGAATCTGGCCCATGAAATCCACCGCCCCCTGCCTCAGTTTCCCCAGGGATAAAGTGATATTTTCCTTATTCCGATCGCTGCCTGTCGAAGCCGAGGCCCCGTTGCGAGCAAACAGCCTCGCAGCTCCCAGCCTGAGTCAGGAGTTTGCAAACTCTGAATCTCCCGTTAGTGTGAAGGACCAAAGCGGGTGAAGTGATTTTTATGGGAAAGTCTTTGCAGGGTCTGTGTGGGGCCCTGACAAAGGGTGTGAGCGACTGAGGCAAACCCACTGGGGTCTGACGGGCGGGAGGGGATGGGGAGGGAACAGTAAATCTCACCCCCAGCTTGTCTGTCCTGGGATGGCCATGGGGCTGCAGGGAGGTCAGGTCCATGGCTGGGAGGTGCCGGAGTGAGAGCAAACAGGAGATTTCAGCCCTTGTCATATGAGTGTGTCTGTCACATGACAACCCGGCTCTGGGCTCCCCGTGCAAACCTGACTCTCCCCTCTCTCCTTCCCCAGACACTCTGCCGGATGCACTGGATGAAACCCTGAGACCAGGTGAACACTCTGAAAACCTCATGTGGGACCTGGCGCAGTGCGGTCCCCAGGACAGGCAGGCACCGGGCAGGCTGCTTAGCACCACTGGCCAGGAGCCAGCCGTGGAAATGAGCTCCACAAATTGCCCCCCAGCCTTCTCCTTCCTAGGGGCCACCTCCTGCCCCCAAACGCCTCCTCCTGAGCCCCCCGCAAAGCCCACAGCCCCAGCCCAGAGCCCATCATCTCCAGGGCTACCCCAGAGCCCTCAGCTCCTCCTGCACCCCAACTCCCTGCCTCAGCTTGTACCCCCTCCGGTATCCAAAACCCTCAGCCTCACTGGTATTCCAAAACCCTCCACCTTCCCCTGCCCCCACCTGGAGACCCCCTACACCCAAAACTCTCAGCCTTGGGCTCCTTTTGTTCTCTGGCATGGGGGGGGGCATCCAAAAAGAGGGGAGTTTCCCTTCTCCCCCCACCCCTCAGTGACTGAGGGGCTGTGTCCAGCATGGACTCTGGGGCACTCGGGGATGTTGCTCTTTCTCCTGCTCCCTGCAGGGGACCCAAGAGTCCATGGGAGAGTCCCTGCTCTGCCGGGGGAAGGGATGGATCAGACCCCAGAGCACTAGGGCGTGGGACACAGACGGGCAGTCCTGGGCCAATTGCAGGCAGCTGGGGAGCTGCTGAGAGCAGAGCTCTGATCCTGTTCCCCTTTTCCTCTCTCCCCCTGCGTGAGCTCAGCTTCTCTCTCCCTCTGCCCAGCCCCCGCTGGGACCCCCCCTCAGCTCCCTGGGGCCCCTCTTCCTTCTGTCAGCCCCTGAGTTAGCCTCCTGCCATGGCTGGGACAGAGACACCCCTGTTCCCTCCGCACGGCGCCTGGGCTCTTTCGCGGCCCCTCCCTGCTGGGGAGTGAGTTGCCCCTGTGGGCTGAGCTGAGACCTCAGGGCTGCTCCCCATTCAGAGCTGGGCGCCCCCTGGAGGAAGGAGAGCCCCTGAGTCACTGCCCAGCTGGGACAGATTCTGTCCCTGTCGCCATCAACCCTCCCCAGGGCCGAGCTCTGCCCCTCACGCTCTGATTCTCTCCCCCCAGCCTACGTGACCCTGGATCCAGACACGGCGCATCCTGAACTCGTCCTGTCGGAGGATGGGAAACGTACGAGACGGGTACGCACACGGCAGCCACTGACCGACAACCCGGCGAGATTTGACACCATGCGCTGTGTGCTGAGCCATGAGGGCTTCACCTCGGGGAGACATTACTGGGAGGTGGAAGTGGGGGTGGGGGATGGACGATACTGGGCTGTGGGGGTAGCCAGAGAGTCCGTGAGCAGGAAGGGAGGGATCAGCCTGAGCCCTGAGGAGGGGGTCTGGGCTGTGGAGCGGTGGGGGGATCAGTTCCAGGCTCTCACTGACCCTGCGACCCCCCTGTCCCTGAACCCGCCCAGCAGGATCCGGGTTTGTCTGGACTGTGTCCGGGGGCAGGTG